>BMAU01008365.1:0-295000 GCA_019973935.1 Trichonephila clavipes
CTTCGCATAGTAATCCGTGGTTTTCCAAATATCATAAAACTGTTTTACATGGAAAAAGCGCAATAGAGAAATACATTACTTACAACTTCCTTAAATGAGAAATAAACACATAAGAGATGGGTTATAACTAACTCTACGAATAACTTAGAGGATCAAACAAATTACAGCTATAATGTGCAGTATTTCAAAAATAATGACAGTGATGAATTTTTTATGTTCCTGAATTTTTTCGATTCTGGATCTGGGATCTGTTTTTTCTCTGAAAGAGTAGAATGTTATTTTTAAAAAAGAAAACGTAATAAAAACTCTCTCATCATGGGATTACAGCAAATTAAATAAAATATTTTTTATTTGGTTATAGGATCAAAGATAGCTAATTAAGTATTGAAGAAGTTTTTTTTTTTTTGATGACTTGATATCGCATATAACTTACATCAGAGTAAAAGTGCATTTTTTATTATGTCTGAAAGTATTTTGTTTTAATTCATTCCAGTAAATTAATTATTTTTTAAATCCTTTATTTTCGATATGCTCGCGCCCCCCTCGTTAGGTTATCACGCCCCCCCAGGGGGGCGCGCCCCACAGTTTGAGAAACACTGGCCTAGCCAATAAACATGTCTAATTCTAGATCGTTAGATTTAATAGTCAACATATGTCAGCATTAACTTGCAAGCACCATCTTCAAAGCAGCGACACTTACCAGATGTTTTTCACGTGTTATTCACGTGAAACCCCCACCATGACGTGTTTTTTACTCCCTGCTCTTAGCATCAGAACAGATGTACAAACGATTAAATAAAAACCGTCCCTTTTTCTAACTTTTAATCTGATTCTGTCTACAAAATCATGACAGAATTAAAGCCGGCAGGATCTTATTTGCCATTAACTTTCAAATCTTAACGTAAAAAACTAATCTTTTTTATAAAATAATTTTAATATAAAAACTAAAGCCAGCGACCATAATAATTGATATGGAGAATTTTATGGAACTGCGACGGCACTCTACATTTGTTAGCTGGGGACGTTGGGTTACCAGAATTAATCTATGGTACGGAAAAAGAAACGCGCTAAGAATCCCCGAAAGAACATCGCTCTTACCGCCAAAAAAATAGAATCATCCTCTTCTCCTAACAAGATTTCAGAAAATCATACTTTAAAAATGGAAGCAAAGAACGAAAATATAATTAAGCAAGAAGAGAATTTAGATGATGATGAAGAAAAGTTAAAGCAACCTATAATCATTATTAAAAATGATATTCGATTTGAAGATCTACAGACTTTTTTCCAAAAATATAACCTGGAAATACCTATCCAAACGATCATTAGAAATTTTGAAAGTACGTGCGATTCCTTCGATATACCAGAGAAACAGAAAATCCTATTTATAATCAAGTTAGTAGAAGGAGCTGTGAAGACGTACATCCAATCACTATCTATCCCTAAAAGTTTTTACGAACTGAAAAATAATTTAATACGTGAATTCGGAACACAAGTCAATCCAGAGAAGATTCATCTTCAATTATCTAAAACAGAAAAAACCTCAAAAGAGACCCACATAGAATATTTCTACAGAGTAAAAGAAATCACATCCCGGATAAACATGGAATAAGAAGCTGAAAAATATTACATAATAAAAGGATTAAAAGAAAATAGATCAATAGAACTACAGTTACGAAGCTGCAACAACATAGAGGAACTGAAGACAAAAAATGAAACTTTTAGATATCCAAGAAAAATCAAAATCAAATGGGAATGAAATTATATATCCAAAGTATCCAGTGACAAGAATACCTCACCATACGAATCAATTTGTCCGTAGACAACAGTATGGAGGATGGAATTGGAGAAATGATCAATCTCAACATCCGGATGCCAAAACCGGTTCAAGATACAATGTATACTCTCCTCAATTTCTATTAAATTCTTATCATCACCCGTCCTTTTCTCATCAGCGGCCGACCCTATATCCAAGAAACCAACGATTTCCACAACGACCGACAGTTTTACGACCCAATACTCCAACTTTCAACCCCCGTCAAAGAACACAAAACAATAATACGGTATTCCAACCTCATCAAACAGGAGAACTTATAATCATCCAAGGAAGAATCAACTTCAAACAAGTTGATGTCCTCTTGGATACAGGATCAAGTGTCAATATTATTCCAAAAAATGTAATATCACAAGTCAAGGGATACCACAATGTAGAGTATATCAAAACAAAAATTACCACCATCAATGGAGAAATTGAGGTGAGTGAGGCAATTACTTTACAATTGAAAGTAGGAGAAATTATTGAAAATATTAAATTCCTCATAGTAAATGTAGAACTGAAATATTTAATAATTTCTAATAAAACTATGAGTATTTTTGAATTAAATATTAATTTTAGTGATTATAAAATTTTTCAAAGAGGAAAACCAATTTTTAAAAATTATGAATCTAAGAAAAATATTAAAGAAAATGAAACTCTTAAATTTAGTAAAAATAAAATTATCACTAAGAAAACTGATAATGTGTTTAATATAGAAATAACTCCTAATAGTGATTATGATATTATTAATATGATTATTGATAAATATAAACATGTCTTTGCTAAAAATTAGTTTGATGTGGGCGAGTTAAAATGTAATTCTCCTAAAATAATACTTACCTCAGAATTACCCATTGTAAATCGACCATATAGGACATCTTTTAAAGATGATACGGAAATAAAAAAACAATTAGATGCATTATTGAAAGCAGGAATAATAAAACCATTTTATAGTTCTTACGCTGCCCCTATAACATTGGCTTTTAAAAAAGAGGATAATGCTCATACACGATTATGTATCGATTACAGAAAGCTAAATGCTATCACAAAATTAGATGCAGAACCAATTCCCCGAATAGATGCAGTTTTAGACAAATTAACACATGCAAAATTTTTCTCAACCATCGACCTATGTAGTGGTTATGGGCACATTAAATTAGATGATAATGAATCTGAAAAACTTGCATTTACATCAAATTACGGTCTTTTTCAATTTAATCGTTTGCCTTTTGGATATAAAAATGCTCCAGCTATATTTCAAAGAGCTATTAGACAGATTTTAAATAAATACCAAATAAAATTTGCATTAAATTATTTTGACGATATAATAGTATTTTCGGAATCAATTGAAGGACATGCAAAACATTTAGAGGAAATTTTTAAAATTTGAGGAATAGAAAATATTAAATTAAAATTCTCAAAGTGTAAATTTGGCAAAGATACAATTGATTTCTTAGGATATGAAATAAAACAAGGGTCATACACTCCAAATAATACAAATGTCGAAATAATTAAAAACTTTTACCCCTAGAAATGTAAAGGATTTACAAAGATTTCTTGGTAGTATTAATGTCTATTATAAATTCATTCCTCAATATGCAAAATTAAGAATGCCCTTAAATAATCTTCTTAAAAAGAATCAAAATTGGAATTGGACCCCAGAATGTCAACAATCTTTTCAAAAACTTAAAGACAGCTTAGTTTCAAAGCCCATTTTAGCTATATTTAATCCAAATTATCCCTGTCATCTTTATGTAGATGCATCGAAAACTGCAATCTCATGTATCCTCAAACAACAAAAACCCAATGGAAATCAACATCCGATTGCATTCCACTCGAGACGACTGAGAAATTATGAAATTAATTATACAATAACTGAATTAGAATGCTTAGCTATAATTGATAGTTTAGATCAATTCCATTGCTATCTTCATGGATCTCATTTCACAGTTCATACCGATCATAATGCATTAGTTTGGCTTAAAAATTTCAAAAATCCCACGGGTAGACTTTTTAGATGGTCTTTAAAAGTTTCTATGTATGATTTTGATATAAAATATAAGAAAGGTAGCACTAATGTTGAAGCTGATATGTTAACAAGAAATCCTATTGCTTATCATATAATTAATACACCCCCAGAACACCTTTATTAGATATCAATGAAATAGGTCATTTTCAAAATATAGAAAATACATCAGCTCCTAAATGTTTTAAGAGAGATGGTGTTTTTGTAGTTAAAAACAAGGTTTAACTAAAATAATTGTACCCAAAGCTCTAAGAGTGAAATTAATGGAAACAACTCATAAAAAATTTGGCCACCCTGGTGTAGCTACCATGTTAAAATTAATATCACCACAATATTATTGGATAAAAATTATTACTGATATACAAAATTATGTGAAACACTGTGAAACTTGTCAAATATATAAGAAGTCACATCAGAGAAAATACGGACTGATGCAATCCCTTCCCCGTTGTGAAAAACCCTTTGAACTTTTATCGATAGATAGTGTAGGTGGTTTAAATTATTACAACTCTGTTAAAAAATATTTACACATTATTATTGATCATGCAACTAGGTACATTTGACTTTCCCATCAAAAAATGCAACAACAGATACTTATATAAATTGTTTAAGACAAATCTTTCAGAATCACATACCGGAAAAAATTTTAAGTGATAGAAATACTGCGTTCACCTCTTCAAAGTTTAAGCATTTTTTAAAACATAATAATGTCACTCAATTATTAACTACTTCTCACAGACCACAAACCAATGGAAAGGTTGAACGTGTAAATCAAACCATCATTACCCGCTTAAAATGTGAAATTAGTAATAGTTCAAATAAAGTCCCATGGACAAAAATTCTAGAAAAAGTAACCCATCAGTATAATCAAACCCCACATACAATAACAGGTTTCCCACCAACCTACTTAATGTATGGTAATTTACCTTTCGAAATTTCGCTAAAAGATAATGAGATATATCCTCCCTTAGAAGAAGCAAGAAAATTAGCCGAAGAAAGAACAGAACAATATTATAAAATAAATAAGATCAGATATGATAAAAAATTTCAGGAAGCTGATTTCAAGGTTGGTGACTTAGTAATGTATGAGGAATTTCAATACCCCAATACAAGGAAATTAAGTCCCCCTTATTCAGGCCCTTATACCGTTTTAAGAAAATGTTCTGATGTATTATTTGAAATTGATAGACCCAATGCCCTTAATAAAACTGACACTGAATTGGTTCATTCAGTTCGTTTAAGACATTTTCATCCATCTGAAAATTTTCAATTAAATTACATTCAACAAAATACCCATAATAATGAGAAGAAGATAATAACTAAAAGAAACATCTTACGTAATACAGAAATAACTGAGTTCGGCTTAAAAAGACTTTTCGGCGAAAAAGAATAATATATGATATGATATGGTATTTAATTTTTATATATAGTTGTGTTATAAATGAGATATTTTCTTTATATTTTAATTGAGAAAACAAAGTATATAGGTTTAATCATACAAAATTTTGAGAAATTTTAATATACTTCTCATAATTTTATCTTAAGATGTCGAATGAGTTAAGAGTTATGATAGAAATTGGTGTTTTAAAGTGAAAGATATAAATTAAGTTTTTAGAAAAATGACTAATGAGAGAATAATACTAGAGATATTGATTGTTATAAGAAACAAAAGTAAAGTCAAGTTGTATTCTTTTTCTCCATTGAACTCAATTGTTTTGCTAATTATTTTATTCAGCAGTAATCTTATTGCATGTCATTTAATTTTTTTTTTTTTTTTTTATTTTGAAATTGTGTGTTTTGATATACTGGCCATATATCAGGATTCACTATTTCTCGAATTTTTCCTTATCTAAAATTAAAATTAATTTAATAACTTGAAGCTTATTTTTGGATATTATACAGTGGATAAGGGAGAATACAATCATTATAATTTTGTATATGTCTCGAAGCATTAAGAGGACAAACTTGTTTAGTTTGATATGTACACCTCTCATTGTTTCTTATCAGCATCCCTGAACATCTGTGAGTTGTTAACGCAGATTTCTCAGAGAGATGTGTTCAAAATTAAGTAAGGTGATACAGTTTTATTAGTGAATGTGTGATGCAAGAGAAACTCAAGAATTTTTGTCTATGAAACGAATTTTTAGAAGGTTACGGAAAGATTCAAAATATTGTATGCGATATTGTTAAGTTACAGTGAATATTGAGAAAATTTTCATACATACTAAAAGTTAGTATTGAAGTCAGTCCACTTTTCTGACTCAAAAATAATAAAAAAAGAGCTCTTATATTCTTATAATTTTTATATTTTATAACGCATGTGAAATAAATATTGTTTTTTCATATTATTAATAATTTCATTTTATTAGTGTCTATATTTTTTTTTATCTTTTTAAAAAATGTATTTCATATATGCAAAATTTAGTGTATCAATGGCGCCAGAGTAGATTTTTATACAAAATTATTATTTTAACATTTGTATGATTTCATGTATTTTTATATTTACTATCTTATTGTTTGATATATTATTTTCCAACATAATTTTTTGTAAAATATCTACCAGCTATAATACGAATCTATTATTATGAAGGAATAGGAGGAAACGTGAGCTCTTGTTCTAGATGTCGAATAGATTTGAACAAGCTAATCTTCATTTATATGTATGGAAAGTCATGTTTATCAATTAATATGTTAGAAGTGTCCTTACTGTGTTTGTTGTTATAGTTTCTCTCGTTTATTGTATTGCTTTTTGATTTTAGAATTACTATTGCTTAAGAATTTCTACTGTGTTTAATATGTCTTTCTAAAACTATGTATTGTTTTGTGTTTGTTGAAAATTGATTAAGTTTGTAAAGAGAGAAAAAACCACGCCATGACTCCCTTTTAAAATTGGGGGCAAATGTAAGGATAATTAAATTAGATTAAAAATTAAATTCCCTATCTAGCACTTGACTCTATCTGTCTCCGTTCTCATATTCAAGTATCAAACTAATCGCCCATTTATTTCTTCCGAACATATGGCCTAGCCAATAAACATGTCTAATTCTAGATCGTTAGATTTAATGGTCAACATATGTCAGCATTAACTTGCAAGCACCATCTTCAAAGCAGCGACACTTACCAGATGTTTTTCACGTGTTATTCACGTGAAACCCCCACCATGGCGTGTTTTTTACTCCCTGCTCTTAGCATCAGAACAGATGTACAAACGATTGAATAAAGACCGTCCCTTTTTCTAACTTTTAATCTGATTCTGTCTACATAATCATGACATATATATATATATATACATACATATATATATATATATATATATATATATATATATATATATATATATATATATATATATATATATATATATATATATATATATATATATATATATACTTTTACTGTCTACAAATTTTTTTTTTTGAAAAGGGTATTGTGTAGCCTTAAGTAGAAATAACTCAAACAAGGAAACAATTTAGAAGTTTTTATTTCTTTTTTAATGCATTTCACAACAGAATTAATAGTAGAAGGGATGTAGTAGAAAACAGGAAGACTCGTGTTATTTTTTCAGCTTTCTTTTCGATACGCTGATTTTCTTTTTGAGTTTCATTTCTAGTCTGTTTGTTGAAAGCAGTAGATGTAATTGACAATGTTTATTTGCATTGTTGTTATCTTTTCTTGTTGTAATTTGTTTTTCAAGTAATTTTATATCGTTGTCGATGAAAGCAGAGTATGAGAACGAGTATTCTACATCAGATTTTTCATTGCTATTATTAATTCTCAACTAAGTTAAGCCTTTATCAAACATATTTTTAATTTGCTTGTTATTTCTCTTTCTTTCACCGTTTGTGTTGAGAAGAATAGCAAAAGAACTCGATAAGTTATTTACTTTTTAAAGTTGAAATGTAATCGTATTGATGGAATTCTATATGTATGCAGGATATCCGAAGGACAGAACCCATTACGCTCGGTTTCGAAAACACGTAACAGACCACTAGACAAAAGTCATCCCTCATGTCCGGAGACAGTTACTGGCTAATGTAGATATCCGCTACAGTACTCCCCCAACAATGAGACGATGGAGAGGGGAACGAATGATATATTTGTTATGGCGAGCGTGTGTTTTGTTGCTGTTAATTCGTTGCTGCGTCAAGTGGGTCTGACGGCAATGGTTGCTGCATGAAGTGAGCCTCACGATTTTTGTTGCTGCGTTAAGTGGATCTACTGACTTTAGATAATTCTTTTTGTGGGTAGATGACACCACGATAGATAAGAAGGTTGCGTTTTTCTTAGTTCCGAGTCATAGTCACCAATATGGAGGATATCCGAAGGACAGAACGCACAATGCTTGGTTCCGTACGCACGTAACATGCCACTAGACAAAAGTGATCACCTCTGTCGGAAGGCTGTTGCTGGCTTCTGTAGTTATCGCTATATGTAAAGACTTATTCGAGAGAATTTTAGTTCCTATGAATTGATAGAATATCATTATTTACATACGATGCACATAATGGGTTTGTTCATATAGTATTCATGAACGTGACTTGTTTCTTTGTTTGGTCCAAGTTTGAATTTGTCACTTCCTTCTGTGCAAACATTTTAAGGTAAGTCACAGAAAAAAGTGTCTCCGTACAATTTTCTTTTATTCCCCCATCATCATCACTTTGAATATTTGTTTAGTGACAATAGACGAAAAAACATACCATTTTTGTTTCTTTCAAAATCTTTTGACGGATTCAACTCCCCTGGTTGTGGAATAATCCGTATCATCAAATTCCCGACATCTTTTAATGATGTTTAACAGGTGAATTTTAAGGATCTTCGTTAGTGTGTATCATGTCTTCGTAGTCATTTAAATCGATTCTATACCTGAATCAATCTATTTTTTTAGCAAATTGCTATCGCAAGTATTAAGTGATGATGTAAACTCAATATTAGATTTACCTCAGTGCTAACATTCCCAAGATGGGCGTTGTTTGCGCTTAGAAAATTTTTTGAAAGTTTCTTTGCTTTTTGGCTAGAGTACATGCATTTCAACAAGAGCAAAAAAGTGAACACATTTTTGCATTTTTTGAGTCATAGTTCACCTCTCACACTAATACTGCATAATTTTCTTAGCAATATGTGTATTTTTTCTTTTCATTGTAGGTTGACCGTGCTGCTGTAGCTGTTGCTGATCTTATTGCCCACCTCCCTCCCGCTGCGCCACAGCAGATATAGATGCTGCTAGTTATCCGAGTTAATCGTCGCTGTCATCACTGAAAAATACAAAGCCATCAGTTTTTTTTAAATATTATGATGAAAAATACATAGATGAGATCAAATTTTAAGAAGTAATTGAAATTTTGAACGGCGATGTAAATTCCTTATTCATTGTACATTTTATAAGTATGCAATAAAAAAAATATTATTTTTAACTTAAAAACTCATATGAGCGGTGATCAGAAAAAATAGTTACAAGTCGAATAAAGAAGAATTTATTAACAATAGACGAAAAAAAGGGAATTAAGAGGCATACGTGTCTATCCAATTTCGACATGATCACTAAGTCTATTTAAGCATTTATTAGAATTTGTTTAACCCATCTTGGTAGAACTCTGGCCCCTCTCCATTGAGCCAGGTCCCAGCGGATGTTTTCACAGCACTGTCTTGAAATATAGCAGAACATCAGAAACTATTAGCTTCACGCTACCATAGCTCAGTCCTAGCTCTGGCGAAATTTCACTCAGAGTTACCCGTTGATCTCCTTTTGAATAATTTCTTCAATTCATGCCATGAAGAACTTGGCCGGCTGCTCCCTGCTATATTGCGGGTTTCAACATCCTGTCTACCTGATTGAAAAGAGTGACACCATTTTATCACATGTTGTGTGCTCAAGCTTTTCCACCATAAACATCCACGATTTGATGTGAATGACAGATGAGGACACATTCTTTACCCATAAAAATTGAATCACGGCTCGCATTTCGAAACGAGACCAATTTCCTAAGCGTCTTGTCATTTCAAACGTCCTGAACCATCTGAGAACTTACACTACCAACCCGCAAATTAGCTCTATGACAAATAGCTCCATCTGTCACCACTCTGGTGGAACAAAATTTCACCACAATATGTAGTTTTCAAATGCTGCGGCTTGCAACATTTTTTTTCTTTTCTGATCATCCCTCATGCATATATATATATATATATATATATATATATATATATATATATATATCTATATATATATATATCATAAATATTTATTTTTTTAATATATTATTATTGTGTACATAGACTTTAAATAAGAAAGCATCCTGCATATCAAAATTTAAATACACTGTATGAAATATTGAATATACTATACAATATAACTATATATAATTTATATGCGCTTTATATATGTAACTCGTTTTATGGTATTTGGTAAAAGTCAATCGGTTAAAAATAAATTATACTTTTGTTTGAAACAAATAGTATTTCTAATGAAAATTCTGCGTATTTTCTTTCTGTATTGTTACTCAGCATTCAGAAGCATTCAATATTTTTTGGATGACTCTCGAATTATTTAAACTCAAATTCTGAAGGGAATATAATTATGTGTAAGATTATTCGGATTATGTTCTCATTTTAAGTAAGTAGGAGTAATTGATTACTAAACTGAACTCATTGGCGCAACAGCCCATGAGGGTCAAAGCCTTCTGTGCACATCTCAGTATGAAAGACCTTTAGGCGCTGAGGTGCAGATCAGGTGGTCAGTCTGAAGCGAAATCTCCAAGGTTTAGTTCCTAAGCAAGTATGGTACTCATTTATCTACCCACTGAAGGGATGAAAGACTGAGATGAACTTGTTCAGCCCGAGGATAGAACCCCAAACCCGTGGTGTGGAAGGACGATACACTACCACTCGGTCATTGGGCCTCAATTGATTATTAATTGGCTGAAAATCAGGAAGTGCTAGGATGCTTTCATAATTAAATCTGTTTATACTTAATGAATCCTTATTTATTATCAATATTCATTTGTTTCATAATTTTAGTTTTTTTTTTCATTATTTTTATTTATAAAAAATTTAAATAATTATCCTATCTTATGAGTAAACTGAAGGCATTCTAGGAAAATTAATCTCACTCACTTGGCTGCATACATCATGGCTGAATCTTTTAGAGCCCATTCCAGTTGGCGTTGTTCCTGAAATACGAAAAAGTAAAAATTTATTCAGAAAAATAAAATTTTATATTTTTCTCTAAATAAAAGAAATACCCCTAAATTATAAAAGTTATCTAAATATCTGATATTTTTTTTATGAAAATGTTAAAGCTAAACCAGATTTGTGTATAAATTTTAAAATGTAATTTTAAATAGATGTTTAAAAACCTAACAATTTATTTTTTTAAAAAAATGTAACACATTTATGACTTTTTTATATATTAAACGTAGTTCCTCTTTTCTCCAATATTAATTGCGTATTAATACGAAAAAGCAGAGATTTCAGCCATTTGGATGTAGTAACATTTTCGATTAATCTAACCTTCAGAATTGAGAATCACTTTGAAATTAATTTTGTATACTTGAAAGCTTTTTTTCATCTATCAGCAGTTTAAAAAAAGAGCACAAACCTGTCCAAACTAGAAAGAAAACATCAGATGTTTGCCTTCACTTATGTGAATAATTCTTATATTTTTCAATTATCCGTCATCGTGAAGAGTCAAAGACTCAAAATCATCTCAAGCATAAGTACCGCATTCCTGTTATATTCATTATAAAGAAGTTATCTGAAGAAAATTTAAATAATTTCAAGAATTTTGATCACAATTCTAGAAAAAGACCTTATTAAACGTTGTGAATCTAAAATAGTCATGTGCCAGATGTCAAAAGGGTAAATTACGTATTATCGCAACAATCTCCGACGTTCAAGATAACTCGCCAAGTTGGCAGCCTCGATTTCGAATGTGTCGTATGCACTGAAGTTGCAATCACGTGCTTCATTTCACAAAATGGCGCCAATAGGTTGCGATAGTACGTAAGTACCCAAAAAAGTTATGAAATTATCTACAACTAACACTTACATCCAGATCTTCCAGTTGGACTTCAGATGTTGGGGAAGTTTTAGTTGTTTCTGTGACTTCCAGCTCGAAAGGATGGCCAAAACGGTCCCAAGTCCGGTCTTTTTGGACTCCGATCTTGTGGACCGTTATACAATGGCTTCGAAATCCTTTCGAGCTGAAGGTAGAATAATCTCCACAAAAACTGCATGAGTAGAAATCGAAAATCTAGGAAGAAAAAATATATATATTATTGACTTTTCTCTAAATTTTGATAAGAAAATTAGTTCTGTGATTGTAGAACTTTGGAAAAATGTTTTATCTCTTAAATTTCATTAAAAGAATTTTTCGTATTAAAATTATGCTAAAAGAATTGTCATGCTCAATGTCGTTACAGAATAAAAGAATTTTTGTTTTTTTTAGTTGCCTTTTTAATATTGGGTTGTTTCTTTATTACTGAATTTAAGGTGTTTGGCAACTATGAATACTTCCCTTGTTTTTATATATATATATATATATATATATATATATATATATATATATATATATATATATATATATATATAAGACTGGTATATATTTAACTTTTTTTAAAAGATCATTTATATATTCATTTTGTATTCAATCTGGAGTAAAAAGTAGGTCTCCTTTTCTTAGCATGAATGCATTTCTTGAATATTCTGTGATGCTAAATTATTAACTTACGTTCAAACCCTTGCCGTATATGAATCACAAAACACAAAAATCTAATTTTAATCATGTCAAAATTTTTGGCATGGCCCGGCATTGCACGAGCTTTTTCCGAGTGCATAACCTTTTGCCAATAGAAATTCCCTCTTTCCCTGTCGATGTTATTACTCCCTGATTTGTATGTGATTTCTATGCCAGTAATATTTCCTTTTTCGGAATTTTTTTCACGTCTTTGTACCGTAGGACGAGTGTGTTCCCCTTTCCCCATTTAGCCCGGCATTGCACGGACATTTTTAAATAGTATAACTTCATCCCAATGGACATTTCTTTATTCCCTCTCTTCCGGATGAGGGTGTATGCGCGATGTGAGGAATTTCAAAATTTATGTCATTAAAATTATCTCTTCTTAAGTGTCTTAAATTTCTTTTCATTTATAGACAGGTTTTTTTTCGCGCAGCTTAGCCCGGCGTTATACGGGCTTTTTCGTGTACAAACTTATTCCCCCATCGATAAGATCTTCCTTTAAATTTATATTTTCAATTTGTAATTTATAAAACTTATCTAGTTTTATCCACAAGGAAACAGGAAACGTATGGTTTTATTATTAAATAATTGATTTTGTGATGAATAATAGAAAATAATGTTGGTTTACTTTTTTTTGAAAAATATTAATTTATATCCATTTTCATTAAATAATGAATTAAAAATTCTTACTATTAACAATTGAAATGACGGCTTATTTATGGATGTTTGATTATTCGATTAAAATATGTAAATATACAGTAATATAAAATATGTAAAATAATCAATGTGTTCACTGCATTTCTTGCAACAAAATTGCAATAAAATTATTGGATGAATGATTTTAAAAGTTAATGTTATACCCTAAAACTTATTTTATAAAACCAGTGATTAAGAGTTATTCATAAAAATATCTTTCAATCTGAAAATTACGCTGTATCTCTTACTTTTTGCTTCCTATTGAAAAACTTCTTTAAAAGTGCAAGGTTGAATTTATTGGATTTTTTTATGGATTGATCAGCAGTCTTGATTAGAGTTTCATTTAGAGTGGTATTGGTTTCTCGGTTTTCAGGTTCAATAATTTTGTGGAAATCAGTCCCTTCAAAAGTCGGATAAGTGATGTTAGGATAGCCGGAGGGTCCAGCTTCGATGTCAAATCCCTTCAATTGGAATATAAGATGAATTAATTTTTATGTACTAGAGAGAGAGAGAGTTTTCTGGAAGAAGTGTTAAATCACATTTTTCGAAAATACACGTTATCCCTTTCAATAAATACCATACAAAGATAGTTTTATTATCCGATGTTAACCCTATACTCAAATATATTTTAACCCATTGTTTCTCTAACTTTCCATAATTGCGACCCAATATTCAACTATAATTTTGATCGTTCTCCACCTCCCGTCCATACAATTAATGCAGAAATTCAATAATACTATACGTTGATGCTAAAGCTACAATACGACTTTAACCTCTTAAATGTCACCAGCGTATATATACGTCAAACTCAACCAGTGTGTTAAATTCCCCTGACGTATATATACGTCTTTCTGAAGTTCGATCTTTTAGGTGCAATGCAATACATAAAATTATTTGGCGTTGGAATGCAAAAAAAAAGACTTTGTTAGTGTTTGTGAAGGATTTACTCATATATCAGAGGATATCTTTTTTATTCACACATTTTCTCCCCCTCCCCCATACATCACATACATGCTCCTACACGAAAAACGGAGGCATTGGCGGGCGAATCGCGTAACTTTTAATTGGCAGTTAAGAATTATTTATAAACCGTACAAATTATCAAGCTAAGTGTTATTTTTTGTGTATAATTTTATATATGACAAGCGTCACTTATATATGACATGGCGTCGCTTATAATTATTAAACCTGTTTTTAACTAGGTATTGTTAAATTAATTATAAAAAAATACATTGTGCAGTATTGATACATTTATAAATTTTATATCAGGGTAAATGGTAATTTTATTTTTAATTATGTCAGAATGCATTTTATTTAAAAACTTTCAGTAAATAAATAATTTTTTCAAAAATATATCTTGTTTTCAATATGTTTGTGGCCCCCTCGTACAGTTATCACCCCTCTAGAAGGGCGTTGTCCCTACAGTTTCAGAAACGCTGTTTTAACTTATTCAGAAATTAAATTTTTGTCAGTCAGAAAGTTATACGCTTTGAAAGTGTTCGTTGTCAGAAAGATATCTCTTTTTTTTTCACAGAAAAGTCAATGTTTATAATATATCTCGAATGAATCATTTATAAATTCGACATTACAAGCTGTGCTTTGGTGAGTGATAACAATAATAAACATTAATTGAATAACATTCATGAGTCATTTTGTGTTTCAAAAAATAATATTTTCTCCTTAAAAATATTTTTTGAATAACTCTGATTTGTGGTGAAAGAAAGGTTTAAACCATAGGTTCCCAAATTGGTTCTTACAAAAACCCTGGAGTCCTTGTAACAGCTGAGATGATCTGTGGAAATAAAAAATATTTTGGTGGGGCTTGGATAACGTTAGAGGGGGTGCACGAAAGTTTTAACACATGTCCATCGGTGTCAATTTGACACCAGAGCCACTTCATTTTTTTCTCCTTCCCGTTTTTTTACAGGGAATTCGAAAATTTGTTGTGACTTTTAATTATTTTTCATGGTAAATACAGAGAAAAAGTTTTGTGGTTCTACGTTAATTAGTAGAAATGTTACAACTAAATAAGTCTAGAACGTCTGCTGGTGTCATTTCGACACCAAGGCAATTTATCATCAGAAGTAGCTGTCGCGTACACCATTACTGTTTGTAAAGCAAACTTCTCCCCCAAAGTACTATCGCACATTTATTTGATCTTGAATGCAGTGTTGTTGGGTTAACAATGGAAACGAATCTACTTTTCTAAAATCTTTGTGTTTAATAGTAGCATTTGGTTGTCTGCTGTTAAAAAAATATCATTCGATTTTCGAACCCAGAGCAGAGCAGACACCCTGAAAGGAATGCTCGTAAAAAAAGGTATGAGCCCTGATGAAATTGCTAACTTATTGCGAGAGAATTCTGAATATGAATCGGATGGTTGTGAGCTGTCTTCCTTTAATGTAGATTCCGATGAAGACATAAGATTGAGTGATAGTGACTGCGATGTTTCTGAAGAAAGCATACATAATTGATAATATTCCAGTAAATCCTGATATATATGTCGCTAGGGGATGGCACAGGATGGATATCGCATAATTGTATTGCTCCAGGCAGATTTGCGACTCGGAATGGTTGGCGACAAAGCAGTTATCCAACAAGCTGCGCGAAACATAGTGTCAACGTCAGTTCTTTAGGATAGGAAGGTCCATATAAATAAATATAAAGGGACGTATAATGTATGATAATTGAAAGAAATAATATTAAAAAGTCTTAAAACACTAAACACTACTGAACAGTTGTCCTGCAATTATTTAGTTAAAACCTATTGTCTTATATATTTTATATCCCGTGTGTCGAAATGACACCTGTGATCGTTTAAGGGTAATCAAAATCCCAGACATTCTAGTGATAAAACATTTCTTCGTGATATTTCAATCTTTAACAGTAATTTTTGTGTTCTCTTCACATAATAATATTTACTTCAAATTTTTATTTTTATCCGACTACGTTCGCAACCGTGATTTTGCAAAAGCGTATAAATTGATAATATTTGTGATATTTAGTGTCACTTTGATTAGAAAATGCATATAAAATTGTTTTAACAATAGTATTACAATAAAAAATTATTTAAGTACAATGTTTTGACAAAAAATGAACCTAGAATGACCCATTTTCAAAATATTGTCCTTTTGTTAAAAATGCTTCTTCAACAATAATATTTTGCCTGCATATAGCTCAGACCTCTGTACAGAGGCTCAACTAGATTTTTTGAAATATATATCTTAGAAGTGGGTTTATCCATGTTTTACGACAACAGAGGGGGAAAATTTTAAGAAAAAAACGCCGATAATTATTTCAATGGGTTGTAACTCTGAAAATAATGTGAATTCTTCAAAATTCCTAGTTGTACCTCTGTACAGAGCTCTGAGCTATATATATAAGCAAAATATTATTATAATAGAAGCATTTTTCACAAAAGGTGAACATTTTGAAAAAAGGTTATTATAAGTTAATTTTTTGCCGAAATATTGTATTTAAATAATTTATTTTGTCAAAATGTCCTTAAAACAATTTAATGCATGCATTTTAATCTAAGTGACACTAAATATCCTGAAAATTATCCATTTGTGCGCTTTTTTAACATCACGGTTCCGAATGTAATCGGATATCTTAAATCCAAACTTTTAAGCTGTGTCTAAACAATTTGGAATAGTGATTCGCGCGCGCGCGCGCGTCTAGCTCTGAAGGAAATGTCTTACAATCTACTTTTTAGGATTGCACTTCACTTCTACTATGAAAAAGTGAATATACTAAAGGACACTTACATCCTCCGGGTTGAAGTCCTGCTTTACTGGAAAATCACTCTCCAGGTCCGTGAGGCGTTCGAACTGTAACAAAATAAATTCTTGTCAAAAATGTTACATATTTCTCCACAAAATTTATTACGAAAGAAAAATTATATGTTTTACACTTGCGGGAATGTGTTGATGAAGCGTGATATTTCATTGGATATTCAAAGATAAGAAAACAATACACTATACACACTTTGTGTTTCTCTAATGGGGAATAATCATGCTTGAATATAAGTGATTGAAATTGCAGAAACCGAAAAATTCTCATACTGGTTTTAAAACAATCCAATCATTCTTCACTGAATTGTTCAATTTAATTTTTTTATTAATGTTATTTTTTTAGTTTTTCTGTTCTTTTTATTAGGGCATTTACAGTTCATGGTTTATATACTCATTTAGTCTTCACCTTTCGATGTTTTTTCTCTGTGTGGATTTTAATTTTTTTAAAAAAGAATTTGGTAGAAATATTGTTTGCTGGTTTCTACATTCTTCTGTAAATAAAAATCCAATTCAGAAATCAGTGTCTAGTTCGATGTTTAGTTGATGTTTTCTGAGTACTTTATAAAATAATTTGCGTATTTTATCATCGCAACGTTCAACAACACAATATATAAAGGGTGTTTTTTTAGAGGTATCGAACTTTAAATTGCAATAAAACAACGATGTATTATTCGATTGACATGAATTATTTTTTATTCGAAAGATAATATTGTGGAATTAAATTTTAAATATGATTTCTGGCATAGGACTGCCACGGCTGGCTCGGATGTAGTCCAATCTAGACGTCCAATGTTCGATGACATTTTCCAACATTTGTGGCCGTATATCGGCAATAACACGGCGAATGTTGTCTTCCAAATGGTCAAGCGTTTGTGGCTTATCCGCATAGACCAATAACTTTACATAGCCCCACAGAAAATAGTCTAGCGGTGTTAAATCACAAGATCTTGGAGGCCAATTCACAGGTCCAAAACGTGAAATTAGGAGGTCACCAAACGTGTCTTTCAATAAATCGATTGTGGCACGAGCTGTGTGACATATTGGGCTGTCTTGTTGGAACCACAGCTCCTGGACATTATGATTGTTCAATTCAGGAATGAAAAAGTTAGTAATCATTGTCTCTATACCGATCACCATTGACTGTAAAGTTGTGGCCTTCATCGTTTTTGAAGAAGTACGGACCAATGATTCCACCAGCCCATAAAGCGCACCAAACAGTCATTTTTTCTGGATGTAACGGTGTTTCGACATACACTTGTGGATTAGCTTCACTCCAAATGCGGCAGTTTTGTTTGTTGACGTAGCCATTCAACCAGAAGTGCGCTTCATCGCTAAACAAAATTCGCTTATGAAAATCGGGAACAACGGCAATCTCGTTTTGGGCCCATTCGACGAATCTACGCCTTGCTTGATCATATTTAAAATGTAATGCCACAAGATTATCTTTCGAATAAAAAAATTCATGTCAATCGAATAATACATCGTTGTTTTATTGCAATTTAAAGTTCTATACCTCTAAAAAACACCCTTTATATATATATATATATATATATATATATATATATATATATATATTTATATATATATATATATATATATATATATATATATATATATATATATATATATATATATATATATATATATATATATATAGGTTAACAATTACATTTACTGATTTTAATTCCTACTTTGATAGATAACTATGCTTAACTGTGGAGTTCAGATAACTAAATGACACTGTTAATAGCTTGAATCTGAAATCAAACAGAAACTTTATTCCATTCGGATTAAATGTATTACATGGATGGAAAGACGGCTGCTTTACAAGTAATGTAGCTTGAATGCTTTCAGCTGACTTGTAATTTTTTCAAGGTATCCGATTACGTTCGGAACCGTGGTTTTAAAACAGCGCATAAATGGATAATTTTAATGATATTTAGTGTCATCTAGATTTATAATACATGTATAAAATTGTTTTTAGCACATTATGACAAAAAAAATTAAATTCAATACTTTGGCAAAAAAATTAACTTAGAATATCCTTTTTTCAAAATGTTCTCCTTTTACAAAAAACTACTTCTACAATAATAATATTTAGCTTTTAAAAAGTAAAGATTTCTCCAGAGAGTCCAAACTAGGATCTTTGAAAAATTCACATTGCATTCAGAGTTACCACCAATTGAAATAATTATCGGCGTTTTTTTCTTAAAATTTATCCCCTCTGTGTTTTAGTAAAATTTGGATGAATTTACTTTTAAGTTATATATTTCAAAAATTCTAGTTCAGCCTCTGTACAGAGTTGTGAAGTATATATAGCCAAAATGTTATTGTAATAGAAGCATTTTTTTGTCATAAAAGGACAGTATATTGAAAGTTGGTGATTCTATGTTCATTTTTTGTCAAAATATTGTACTTACATAATTTTTCATTTAAATAATATTCTTAAAACAATTTTGCATACGTTTTCTTATATAAGTGACTCTAAATATCATAAATATTATTCATTTATACGCCTTTCCAAAATCTCGGTTCCAAACGTAGCTTTATACATCAGTGCTTCTCAAACTTTCCATATTCGCAACCCAATATTCAATCATTATTTTCATCGCTCCCCCCTCCCATACAATAACGATGCATTGAATTCAATAATACTATATGTTGAAGCTAATCCTACAGTACGACTTTCAACTCTTTAATGCCACCGGCGAATATAAACATCTCGTTCAGCCAGTGTGTTAATTGTCTCGGACGTATATATACTTCTTTCCGAAGTACGATATTTTATGTGCACTGCTATCCATAAATTTATTCCGAAGGCTTTGGAATGTAATAAAAGGACCTTAATTGTCTTTGCGAAGGATTTAATTATTTCAGATTATTTGTTTCTTTATATTCCTTTAACCCTCCCCAATACACCAGATGCGCTCGTTTTCGTGTTAAACGGTGGCATTGGAAAGCGAATCACGTAATTTTTAATCGGCATTTAAGATATCAATTATAAACCGTACAAATTATTAAGATAAGTGTTAATTTTCGATTTTAATTTTATATGTGACAAGCCTATGGGAGCACTGGAAATTATAAAACTTCTTCTTATATAACGTAGTATTTTTAAAATAATTATAAAATTCATTGCGCAGTACTGAAATATTTAGAAATGTAAATGTGCATTGCATTTTTTATTTGTTTCCTTTAAGTATATTAATAACTTTTGTAAACAATCGTTTGTTTTCGACTTTTCAATATGCTCACGCCCCCCAGTTTGAGTAACACTGGGATACCTTAAAGCATTCTCATGCATTTCAAACTGTTGCGGTAATTCATGCACAGGGTATGACATACCCGAAGAGGCGGTATCCTAAAATATATATTTAGAATTCACCTAAAAGCTAAGAACAATCAATAGATATGATCTTAAAGTCAGCTACACGAGAAACTATTCATTTTCCCTAAAAAGTTTAAATGAAGTCTTGAAAAAGTTAGGCGGCGGCTATGACATACCCTGCGGGAGAAGTGCCGGTTAAAAGTGTAGCAGGTAAGACGTAATTTGCGTAGAGACCCAGGGGCTTCAAGAAATTTTAAGAATCAACCCAAAAATAGAGTATTCCATTGGATGCCATGGAGGTAACTCGGAGTATTTTACCGTAGAGTAAAAGGAGATATCAAGCAACACATGTCGTCAGAAAAAAAGTGTAACTATGCGTGCTCTCATGTTCAAGATCCGTTAACATCCGTCTTAAAGCTTATTAACTCAGACATTGTGAATGGTTCCTCAAATAATTGAATTTCGCCCGATGAACACATCTATCTAATGTCTCCAAAGAAATAAACTACTGCAGTGCTTCTCAAGCTTTCAATGCTTGGGACCCAATTTTAAGAATGCATTAAATGCAATAAAAATGTACTTTGACTATAAAACTACAATCCGACTTTAATTATAAGCTGTACAAGTTATCAAAAGTATCAAATTTTGTATATGAAACACCTGTGGCGTTGTGGTATCGATATAAACCAGTAGTAGCCAACACGCGAGGATGATCGTTTTGGTTTGATGACTTAGATACTCGTTTTCGGAACGGAAGGTACCCAGATTGAATTCTTCCTTCACACCCATGTGAGTTAATATTATATTAAACTTGTTTTTAGTTTAGTATTGTTTAATTAAAAATGTCAAAACATTGTACAGTACTCTGATACATTTCTGAGTATATTATATCAGCGTAAATGTGTGTTTAATTTTTCTTATGTTAGAATGTATTTTTCTTTGCTTTCTTTCAGTAAATTATTACTTATTTACCACTTTTCAATATGCTTGCGTCCACCACAGTTAGAAAACTGCTGACCTATTGTGAAAATCTCAAACTGAAAAGGAATTGTTCCACTGTATATTATTTGTACTTTTATGATTTACAAATATCGGGACGAATAAAAACTACAGTAAAATCCAAGGCAAAACGTTCATATATATATATATATATATATATATATATATATATGTGTGTGTGTGTGTGTGTGTGTGTGTGTGTGTGTGTGTGTGTGTTACCGTTTAAGTGTGAAATCCATTATTTCACAGAATAACTTGGTATTTCCTGAAATAACTAGACAAGGCAGTTATAGTATATAAAATTATTGGATTCTACGATGTAACTAGGTATTCTATAAAATAACGATTACTTGATCGTTAAAGTATAAAATACGACACTCGAAAGCTCTTTGAAGCAGTTCTAGCAGTTTTAAGATGGACTTTTCCGATTAGAAACTAGATATGGCCGAATACAACAATTATACTCTGGGTATCAAATCATTATATGTCAGCGAGAATTAATTTCCATTGAAAAAGTTCCAAATATTGGTACAACACTTCGATCCGTTGCAACAGCTCAAAGTCGTGATACTGGGCAAGGATTTATAAAGTGCTCGTGTAAAAAAAATGTGTAATAGTAAATAATATGTTTGTTTCAAAAAATAATAAACAGTGCAACCTTAAGTTTCATCACAGCAATCCTTGCTCTAAGAAATAATGAAAAGTAAAATAAAGTTATCTCGTGAAATTTAAATTAATATTATCTTGCATTTTTGAATTAAAATGTTTTTTATTATAATTATTTCTAATGGTAGATTATGAACAGTTACAGCAAGGTAGAAAGAAGAGGGGGGGAGAAGCTGAAACAGAGTAGTAAACAGTACTAAAAAGTTTACAGAATATTTTTTATGAAGCAACGGATTTTCTTCACAGCATGTGTTTTTGATGATAATATTTAAATATAATCTATTTTTGTGGCATATTCTTTTTCCCCTTTCTGTTAAACTAATGTTAGCAATATGGGCAGCAAGAAATTATATCACCTGCTTTTCCTTATTATTTATGAAGTATTCATCCGCAAAAGGGATAAAATGTATTTTACTAGAGATTTTAGCAATTATGATCAATTAATTTATAAAACATCTTTTAAATTGTTTAATTTCCACTTTAATGGTCTATCCTTAGTTATTTCATGGACTACCTAGTTATTTCATAGAATAATTAGGTAGAGTATGAAATTTTTCATCTATTATATACTTTAACTGACTTGTCTAGTTATTTCATGAAATAACTGAATTACGCACTTTAACAGTAACATACACAGTGCGGCAAATAAGTTTTAAGACTCGTCCCAGAGCGCAGGCTGTAAGGGCGTCATGAGTGCTAATGCGCATGTGTTATAATGTTCATGGACTGCTGACAAACTGCGAACATGTTGATGGCATTTGGTTAAGCAGCTGAGAGAAGACGAGCGTTCATTGCAGGAGTGAATTTTGTTCATGTTGATTTTTTCAGATGGAGAAAAGAGCTGTAATCAAATTTTACGCAAAACTTGATAAAAGTGCTTCGGAAATCTACCAGCTCATGAAACAAGTTTACAGTGATTGCTGTTTAAGTAGATCAAAGGTTTTTGTGTGACACAAACGTTTTTCGGATGAAAGAGATGCGGTAGATAGCATAGTGGAAGACCAATTTCATCTGCGACACCTGAAATTTTTGAGAAAGTACGAAATTTCGAGGCAAACGATCGCTGCGCGTCATTAAGACTGATGTCGGACTCTTTAAACATCAACAAACAAACAATTAGAACCACCCTGCATGAAATTTTGGCAAAACAAAAGTGTGTGCTAAATTTGTTCCACACACTTTAACCCCTCAACAAAAAGCAATGAGAAGCACATTTCAAGAGACGTCATTTTATCCACTGAAAACGATCCAAAACTCTTGAAATCCACAGTTACATGTGAAACCTGATGTTTCCAATATGACCCTGAAACAAAACGACCAAGTGCGGAATGGAAGTCAGAAAATTCCCCGCAAACCAAAAAAAAAAAGGAAAATTCCATCAAAAATCAAAACTATGCTTATTGCATTCTTCGATGCGAGGGGTATTATCCACAAAGAATTTGTTCCAACTGGACAATTATAGGCCAGTACTACTTAGTTGTTTTAAAGCATTTGATACCCTGAATTCGTCTAAAATATCGGACCGAAAGCCGTTGGTGTTTGTTACACGACAATATACCCAGTCACACCTCCTTTGTTGATCGTCGATTTTTGGCAAAAAATAATGTCTGTGTGTTGAACCATCCACCTTATTCACCTGATTCAGCACCCTGTGACTACTCCTTATTCCCAAAATTTAAAATGAAATTAAAAGGGTGTTTACTTTGAGGATATTTCGACCTTTTACAAGTAGCTTCGACGCTTGCTTTGCAGGCCATTCTACAAAGTGATTTTCAACAGGCGTTTGATTCCTTAATAAATCGCTATAAAAAGTGCATTGAAGCTAGAGGGTCCTATTTTGAATAAAAAACCAAAACAGGAATTAATTTCTTGTTTCAATTGTCTTTTTACGGACACAGTCTTAAAACTTATTTGCCACACTCAGTGTATACAATATTCTATAATTATTAAAATGTTCTTTTTTCTCTTACTTTTCCAACCTCCGACTTCTTTTTAACACCTGGGAATGAACTCCTGAAATAAAAAAAAGCTCCTAGTAAAACGATCTTTAAAAATATTTTTTTATGAAGTTACTGCAAATACAGTCAAGCTTTAAAGTAATTGAGAACTAATTTTGCAAACATATATTTTTACAAATTGTTGGCATTCATCAGAATGATACAATATTGTATTTCACCCTTCACCTCTCAAGACTTGGTATTTTCGAAGACTTGAAAGTTCAGTTTAAGCAACTACATTATAATGTAGTTTTATCAATGTCTCACCAGACTAATTCTATATCTCAGAACAAAAGAGCACAACTTCTTTACTGTGTATTGTATAGTAGATGGTTTTTAAAATAAAACAACTAATCCTTTATTAAAAACTATTTTGAATGATTGTAAAAAAAATTAAGAGGCACAGAATAACATAATGATTTCATTACATCATGAACATAGCTCTCATAAAATATTATACCAGTCTTCAAACTGTGTTCCGTGGAACCCTGGGGTTCCACGAGTCATAATAAAAAAAATCGAAACTAAACTTGTAAATATGTATTGAAAATGTGTGGATTCACGTTCTCTATGAAGTTTGTATAACTACAAGAATAATTTAAAGCTCATCCCTGTCATTACGAAACTCAATAATTTATTTATACATAATAGCTTTATTTTTCATTACTTTTTAAATTTTTATTATAATATAATAAAAGAATATTAAGACGCACGCGCGTTTAATCTTCATGTATACCTTTCCTACTAGATTGGGAATATTTTATTGTTTACTGTCTCGGGTTAAATGAGATAGGTTTATATTCGTTAGTACAATGTCTTGCAAAACAAAACAGCTTTCCAACAGAAAATACACATTTTTCATTCGTGGAAAAACACTTACAATAAAAGAGAGGGGGCAACTTATCGACATATCGATGTTAAAATCTAAATTTAAGCAAGAGCAGCTCTTAAATTGCATGTTGCAAATTGATCAAAAATATACAGAATTTCTTAAACAGCTCTAAACATTTTAACGCCATTCAGTACTATGTGTATAAGAGAAAAATATTTCTCAACGTGAGTGGCTACATATAGAGACAAATTGAACTCAGAATATGTAATGCCACTTCAGAGAATTTCAATAGACCTATGATTCAACAGTTTGTGTGAATAAATGCAAGCAATACATATATACTAATCATAATATATGGGGAGGTGACACTTGGATCACAGATTAATATTATTAATGAGTAAATTATATCAAAAGTAGATTAAAATTTTTCCATTTTAAATTAAATATTTTTATTGCTTTAACATTAAGTACCTATAACACATATTGATCTATTTAAATATTATTTTAAGGTATGTCCTTTAAATATTATTTTAAGGTATGCTTGGAATAGGGTTCATGAAACTACTTTCAAGTTCTAGGGGTTCCATTAAATCACCTTCTAGTTCTAGGCGTACCGTGAGTTGAAAAGTTTGAATACTTTAATAGTTATAAGATACGACTGTCACAATCAAAAGTTCTAAGTTTATATGTTCAATATTCAATGTCCTTTAAAAAGCGAAGATTATCAAAAAAATAAAACAAATTTCATTTAAGACTATGCGCGTAATCTAAGAATACTTATGGAAATAGCTTGAAATAGTTTGAATTTTCATACTTACATCAGTTTCTTAATCCACCCCATGGTTGATATTTATCAACAGATTCTTTGACAATATTAATCAAAGAAAAAAGAAATTTTCGCTTAATTTCGCAAAAATAAATGTCAGAGTAAAAAGCACTGGTAATTATCCAAAAGTTTTACTCAAAATGTAACAAAAAGAGTGAAACATTTTTTATCTTTGTTGAGGAAAACCATTGTTGTCTATAGTTGAGAATGACTTTCTATTATTCTTTTAATTATGCAGCATCTATTTCAAATTGTTCTAAGTGTAAGATAATTTTGTTGACAAACCATTGTTGTAAAAGTCAAATTTAAATTTTTAAAGAATACAAAAAAAGAGAAAATTTCTGAGCATTTTTGCATTTAAGTATTAAATGAAATTGTTTTATAAACATATTCTGTACGAATCAAGAAATAAATGTTAGAAAAAGGATGTTAGGTTTTGTTGTGGGTAACAAATGTCACTTAAAAACACTCCTTAACTTACTCTAATTTCAAATTCGTACTTATAAGAAACTTTTCGTTTTTGTACACAACGTACTCTTTAAACGCAAGAAAAGTAAATGGGCCTCTGATAGCTAACAATTTTACCCTTTAGAATGTAAGAACATTTTAATATTAATTCACTTTTGATTTTATATGTAATGGACATCGATTCTAACCATCAGGGAACATAACTAATTGTTTGGATGCACATTTAAATGTAACTTAACGGTCGGAGTGTGCAAGAGGTATCCAAGCTGTCACTGCTATCTTTAGTATCCTTTAACTTTAAATATTATTTTATTTTTATATACATCGAGCCCTGCTGTATGAGGGCCATTCTGAAAGTTTTGAGATACACCTAGGTTTTCAAAGTTATACTTACAAAAACTTACGAGCGTTCAAATGTAGTCTCTTCCAGAATCAATGCACTTTTGTCGACTGATTTTCCGCAGATTTAATGCCTCAAACATTGCATTTCCATAAATTAATAAAACATGCATTTGTAGCCACTTCTATCTCTTCTTCTGAATGACGACGTGTACTTAAGTTATTTTTAGATTTAAAAGTAACCAAAGTCACACATTGCTAGATCCGGAGAATAAAGTTAATGTTTTATCACTTTAATTTGTTTTCGTTCAAGAAACTCAACTGTTAATCCGGCTGCACTGGAAGATGCATTTCAATGATAAAGCATTGTTCCTGTAATATTCAATTCTTGGAGAATTTCTGGAAGCCATTTAATGGTATAACTGTTTGCTGTTATTGTCTTCCACCCTTCCAAGTGGATGGCTTTGACCAACTCCGTACTACTGAAAAAATGGTATTAATAGCTTTTTTCATTGCTCTTTGTATTCTCACAATTGTTGGCATGGAATCATATTGAAAGACCCATACTTTGTTTTTTGACGTGTTGGAACTGTAAAAAGGTGTATGCACGTTTCATCAACCGTTACACTTTTAGAAATGATGCGGTAGCCACCATCATTTAGCAATTTAAGGTCTGATTCTGATACGCTCTCTCATCTTTTGGGGGCTCAGTTAGATTATGAGGAACTCAACAACAAACTATTTTTTTATAAGTAATTCTTCATGAATAATTTTGTATAAGGCTGCGGATCAAATGTTAAATTTCTTCTTTATCATTTGGTAGGCACAGCGATTGTCATTCATTAACATGTTTCGTATGACAGACACATTATCCGGGATTACGGCTGACCGTGGTCTTCCTGTGTTTCTTATCCTGAAGAGGATTAAAAATTCTGTAAACCATCTGAATACAGTAGTGCGATGTGTAGTTTCATCACCAAATGCTAATTGCAGTCGTTGAACGCACCCGCCTTGATTTAATCCTGCTTTAATATCATAGAAAATCATACTACGATATTTTTTTTTGCATCAGATCCATTTTCTCTTCTGTCTAAAATTTATTCTACACTAAACAACTTGAAGTAAGTCAGTAAAAAAGCATCTGATCTGTTAAAGTACTTTATATATTCAAATTAAACCATCGATTTTTTGTAATTTCTTGTCTAAGAATACATAAAAAATTTCAGAGTTACCTTCTTATCATATGGCAGCCAGATGCTAGCTTCCGTTTTCCCGTTTGTAATAACTCCAGTTGAGAGAACAAATAACAGGAGAACGTTTCTTATTTTTCAATGCTTCCTACATTTTTGTTCTCAAATGCTGACTGAAAGAGTCAAATTTCATAAAGAAAGATGGAGAAAAAACCCATCGAGATTGATTTAGAACATGTTGTTGTTGTTTCCAATCCCCTTGGAGCAGGAAAGCCTACACCAAGTCCATTTGACCATTCCGCGTAATAGTCTCACCCACCAGGTCTTGCTCTTCATGCAACTGCCGCAGGGAAATGCCCCAGCAGTCCAGAAGATGAGCAGGAGAAGCAAAGAGAGAGCAGGGACAGGTAAAGAAAGACTTTACCCCCTGCACAAAAGTCAAACTACGCAGGTGACAGCTTCTAAGGCGCGCCAAGGCCATCTGATGAGCAATGGAACTCCTGCACTGTATAGATAGGCCAGGACTCTTAGCTGCGTACCAGTGGTGAGCAGGAGGGTTTCGCCAAGTCAAATTCATTTTATTTGTTTGGAAGGAATGGATTTCCGTATGGGTTAAGACAGTGGAATTGGGGTTAGGGACATCACATCCCCTACCAGCTAGCTCATCAGCAGCTTCGTTCCCAGGCACACCCACGTGTGATGGAATCCACTGGAGACATACTTGTTCCCTCTGACCAAGACTAACTAATTTGGATAAAATATCAATACCAGTACTGTCCATAATTTTTAGAAAATTTTTCAAATATTGGATGGAGCTTCTGCTGTCTGTCAGGATCCCGATACTGTCCTTATAAGAGTTGAGAGTTTGATGGAAAGCACCACTAATAGCAATGAGTTCTGATCTAAAGACAGAACAGTGGTCAGGATTCCTGATGCTGATTTTAACATCGTTCCCAGGAGTGTTACTAAAAATACCACTCCCTGCTCTACCCGTATCCAAACAACTACCATCTGTGTAAGCAATCAAGGCGTGATCGGGTATGACATTTATTACTTCAAGTGCCAGTTGTCTGAGTAATTCCGGGTGGCTTCTATGCTTGGGAGTACTGGTCAATAATTCCTCCCGGAATTCAGCATGATTAAAAGAATCAATAGGTGTGGTGCAGCTAAAGGGTGTAGATGTGGCAACTTTGAAATCAATAAAACCATGTTTACGCATGTAATTAAGTGGACTGTCTCGCTTTAAACGTTGGTTACTTGTCCAATTTATAATGAAAGGAGAGGTTCTATTGAAGGATCCAAAGCTTTTAATTTTGTTAAAATACCTATATGATTTGACTTCGAATCTCATAGTAAGATGTTGGATGTCTGCCTCGTATGTCAGTAGGGCAACTATATCTAAGGCCCGTGATAATTCTCGCAACACTGAGTTGCACCCTCTCCAGTTTTTTCAAGTTTGTAGGAGATGCTACTTGAAAGATTTGGTATCCATATTCAAGGACTGGGTGAACCAAGGTTGTATAAGTTATTCTAAGCGTGGAGGCGTCTGAACCTTAGTCACTGCCAGAAAGATATTTTAAGATCTTAAGTCTCTTTCTTGCTTTATATCGGCTATTTTCTCAATATGTTTACCACAGTTCACTTCCGAGTCTAAAGTAAAACCAAGATAGGTAGGGTATTTACAGTAATTCAAGCGCTCCCTCATTAGAAAAATTTCAGGAGAGTAGTTGTAAAGATGCCTATTAGTCGTAAAGATGATGGCAGTAAACTTTGAAGCATTCAAAGTAATTTTGTGGTTGTCTGCAAATTCCTGAATATTTACTAAGAGCCTATTCAGCTGGGATTCCATTTTGCTAATATTTGCATCACTGCACCTCAAAACGACATCAACAGCGAAAAGTCTAATTTGAGAAGGGTTAACATATTCTTCAACCCCGGAAATAAATAATGAGAAAAGAGTTGGACTCAAAACGCAGCCCTGGGGAATTCCTTGATAGGTTTTGTAAGAATCCGAGAAAGAAGCATGAAGGTTGACACAAAAAATTCGGTGATTTAGAAAGTTTGAGATCCAGAGCAGAGCTTTACCTTTAATGCCCAAAACACCAAAGCGCTTGCTTAACAGCTTATATTTACATACCCTATCAAAGGCATTTGACACATCTAAAAATGTCGCCATGGTGTGTTTCGTTGGTTTGTGATTCTGAGAATCTCTAACACATTGGGTGAAGTATAAAATTTGGTCAACAGTAGAGTGACCCTTACGAAAAGCAAATTGCTCAGAGGGCATTAAGTTATTAGTATGTAAATGGTGAGTCAATCTCCGCAGCACCATGCATTCCATTAACTTGCAAGTGATGCAGGTAAGAGAAATAGGACGACAGCTTGTCGTAAGACCGGCATTCTCGTTGGGTTTATGAATGGGAATAACGATGGCCGATTTCCACTGACTTGGTAGTTTTCCAGTTTTCCATGACAAGTTACATATGTATAACAGTCATTGAATATGTACCAAAATTCTAAAGTGGGACAAGAAATGTCCAGGTATGCTATCTGGACCTGGTGATTTGCTGGTGTCCAGATTTTGAAGGGTATAATATAGTTCAGGTAAGGTGAAAACAACATTGAATAATGGGTTATCTGCCAGCCGGTCCCTACAAGATTTTACTTGATTTCTGGTGACTCTGGCGAAGTGCTTGTCATAACTACTAAAAGCAAGCCGACTTTCATTTGCGTAATGCTGAGCCAGGGCCTCTGCTGCTTCCCGAGCATCCACCGAGACATGGCCATTATCACTAATGATAGCGTTAGTTTATTCGTTACTAGGCTTTAAGTTATCAATTTGCATAGCCAGTTTCCATAATTTAATATATGAAGAGTTCTATAGTCTAACTTTTCTCATAGATTCTGCCAGTTTGATCGTTTGACTTGTACATAAATTTTCTTAATTTCGGCGTTCAGCTTATTCAATTCAATTTTTTTGTCCAAGCCGCCATTTTGGAAAGTTACTTTTAAGAGTTCCGTTCTTTGAGCAATCAATGGCTTAATATAGTCTGAATTGTGGGCAAGGAAAGTACGGGTCTGTTTACTTGTCCCCCATGGGATTGAAGACTTAGCAGCTGTAAAAATGGAGTGCTTGAAATGGGACCATTCCTTTTCCAAGATATCCGAAATAGGTTCTTGCGATATAAGATTGTTAGATATATTTTCAAACAGACTCCAGTCGGCTTTTTTAAAATTCCAGCGGGTGTTCTTCACACCATTACAATTGACTCTGAGATCTATTTCGACTAAAATAGGAAGATGATCGCTGCCAATATTGTCCAATACTCTCCAGGAACTGTAAGAAAATAAACCAGTACATATAAATGTCAAATCCAAGACAGCATAGAACCATAACTGTTAGATCAAAAAGTGCCATCATTTAGACACAAGAAATCCTTGTCGTTTACCAAGTTACTAAGCACCAAACCTCTTGCATTTGTAATAGTGCTACCCCAGGTAGTATTCTTGGCATTGAAGTCTCCTAGTATTATAGTGTTGTCATCAAACAGACCTCCCATCCTGTTTGTATCAAGATGTTGACTATTTGGAGGATGATGGAGGTTTTTGATGGTAATAGTGCGATCCTTAGAGTGGACAGTTATACCTAGATATTTGAGATCAGAGGTGTCATTGCCAATATCTGGTAGTCTATGAAAATGGACGTCACGAATAAGAAACATGAGTCCGCCTCCACCTGAAGCTCTATCCCTTCGGACGATATTATATCCTTCAGCATTCAGAAGTGTCTGCTCGCACAATTTAGTTTCCTGAAGAGCTATAATTTCCACATGTGTTCTATCAGATATTTCCAGAATCTGGTCTAACTTAATTCTTGTAGCTACAGTACTTCATCCATTAATATTGCATTGCAGCAAACGAAGATATTTGGAAGATATTTTACTTTGTGGAAACTGTAACATATTTATCACACAGGGCCCTCTACCTAAGTCCTGTGCGAATCTCTGATTTACCTGCGCGACGGACGATGCAGTGTTAGAACGAAATAAATGCGGTTGGTCCATGGAGAAGGGTATTATGCAGCTTCCCTTTAGGCGAGGAACCACTTGGGCGGCAGACTGACTAAACCTCATGCCTGTTGGTGCACGGAAGGTATTTTATTTCCCCTCTACCACCTATTGGAAAACCAATAGAAGCATTCCCCGATCCTAATTATCTAATCTAATCGATTAGAACATAATTATTATAAGTGAACACTTTGTAAATAATTTGTTCTAGTACTTAAAGAGAGAAACCAATATGAGTTAATATCCGTTTACTGTCGGAGCACTTCGAAAACAACATGACTTGTAATGATAAATAAGAACTGCTTCTATCACACCAATTCTAATAACTCAGAAATTGAACCCTATGTCGAATTTCTTTTGCTGGACATACACATCACAGTAAACCCTCCACATTGTTCTTTACGTCGGTTATTTCAAAATCAAAACGATTATTTGAAATGATTAAAAATATCTTTTAAATATCAATAAAGAATAGCTCTGAAAACTGGTCTGCAAGTGAAAAAAAATGTATATTAATGAAATTTTCATACAATGTGTGTGTTCTTTTATAAAAGGAATTTTAGAATTATTATAACTGATATGCTTATTTCTACATACAAGGTAGAGTCAGAAAGTTCGCAAAATAGGTCAATTACAAATTATTAAAAAAAGAATAGTAATTTATTCTTATTTTTCTTCAAAGCCCTGTCCTCCTGCATCGACGTACTTGTTCCAGCGTTCGTAGAACTGTTCAAAACTCCACTGAAATCTATTTTTTTGTGTAGTTCTTCAGTTTGTCTGTCGAATTTTCGACCACCTCATCTGAATCCACAAAACGATGTCCCTTCAAAATCATTTTCAATCGTGGAAACAGGTAAAAATCTATTGGTGGTGAGTGCTTTCCCGCAATCACAGGGTGATGGGGTGGTGCATTGTCTTGTAAAAGAAACCAATCGTTTGTTGCCCATATTTCAGGTTGTTTTCACGTAATTGTATCTCGCAGTCCCCAGGTAAAGCTTTTATATTGACAGTTTGCTTTTGAGGAATATAATTTCATTGTCAATTCCACCATTGTAATCGAAAACTACTTCCAGCATCCTTTCCTTCGTCTTTCATCCAAGCAAAATTCTTCCTTCCTTGGTGATATTTATGTTTTAGATTCATTTGACTAACGTTGTGTCTGTGGGAGGGTCGACAAGAAAGCACCATGTCTCATTACTTGTCACGATTTTCTTCAAGAAGCCGCCCTTTTCATCAGCATGGACATGTTTACTCTCATTTCATTTTATCCAGGCGATAACATTCCTAGAACTACACTCGTGTTCAAAATTAAGGTTTACAAAGATAAAAACTAGGAAAAGTGATGCACTATTTACTGTGTTGCCACAAAATTTGGCACACAGACATATTACAATGTCAAAAAGAATATAGCAACATAACAATATGGAAAAGATTTTAATTGTGAGCTAAGACACGAATCGTATCAAAAAGTATGAAATCATGAATCAGAGACAAAACATTTAACTCAGAAAAAGTTTGTCTAATGGTTACTGTGACCACTGCGAACTTTGACACAATCCTCACAATGAGCTGTCATAGTGTTTATGAGAGTAGCAATAAATATTTGGGGCAACAAATTCCATTTTTCCAAAAGAAGGACTTTAAATTCCAAGGAGAAGGGGGCGCAGGGATGAGAGCTCCGCTGAGAAATCGCTTTTCCTAGACCATCCCAAACATATTCCATAGAATATGGGTTAATTCATGCGGCGAATATCGACTCCTTCATGGAATTCTCCAACAATGTGAGTTCTGTTTGGCCCCGCAATATCGTCCATATAAATGTAATCCGAGCCCATAGCACCCAGAAAAACATCACATAGATCCAAGATTCATCCACATAGCGCTAAGAGTTGACAGTCCCCACATCTAAAACCTACCACGTACCATCACACACAAGAATTCCTTTGCCATCAAATACGTCGATTTTTGTTGCATAGGAGGAATAAATGTGAGTTCCATTTTCTATCCGGGTGAATACTCGACGAGAATCACTTTATCCGGTACATTTTGATTTATCACCGAAAAGAGCACCCCCCTGTTCTTGCTGTGTCCTCCAAGACTGAGATTTTCAGCTCCACAATATCTGGTTTTTCCTGCTGGATAAAGGGCTACACCAGACTGGACGCCGAGTGTAAAGACCAGTCTCTGCAAGACGGCTGTAGACCAGCGGTCCTCAACGAAGGGTTGAACTCTCCTAGGGGTGGGGGATAATTCTACGTGGGGGGCACAAGCTTATCGAAAAATTGAAAATAAAAGATTATTTTTAAATCATATTAATTTACTGAAAAGAAGCAAAGCAAAATAGATTTTGAACTGTGAAAAGTAATATATTTATCCTATTACAAAAAATAACTTAAATATACTCGTGTCCAAAATTAAGGTCACAAACATGTTTTTCATCATAATTTTAAAATGCTTCAAGTCTAACCGATACAATATATAATTTCTAGGTAACCTAAGAAATCATTACTGGTCCGTCAAATGTGTTAGAAATCAGAAATATTTTAAAAGTTCATAATATTAAAATTGCTCTTTTTATTTTAAGAGTGAGGCATTATAACATTTTGTTAATATAGTGGCTTCCCTAAGCACATTGTAGACAAACAAATGTTGCAAAATTCTCATTGAGACGTGTTGGGACTTTGAGATAGAAGAACAAATAGATTTTTTAATTTGTTTCTTTTTCACTAAGCCTCAAGATCTTCTTTTTATTTAATTCGGGACACTTCCTGAAGACAAGATTTACGCATTTCAGTAAAAAAAAACTGTTCCTTCGGTCACTGAATTCTTATTTGAAATCTCATTGAAACTTATAAGAAATGAAAAATATTTAATTCTTAAATTTTCTCCTAAAAAATTATGGGTAAAAAGAAGATATATCACAAAAGTTTCTAAAATATATAAAACACACACATACAAATATATATATATAAATATATACCCTGAGGAAAATAATTATTAAATTACGCAAATATTTCTTCTGATAACTAACTTAAAATAAAACATCCATACTCTAAAATGTAGCAAAAAAAAAAAAAGGGAATATTTTATATGAAGATCGACGAACATAGGGTCAAAAAGAAAATAAGTGCAAAAATCGAAATTCTGTAAAATCTGTTTTTTGTTTGTTTTTTTTATTTATTTCATAGGTTACATTCAACCATTCGGCTGTTCTTTTGAGAAAAGAGGACTGTATAATTCCCCGACAACTAGATCTACCAAATTCCATGGCTTGGTGTATTATCAGGAGATTGGAATCCGAGAGGAAACACTAATAACTGTAGCAGATGGTGTTGGAGTGGCAATAAGTGCCATTGTAAACTGTGTAATCGATTCTAAGAAACAGGGCATGTTTGACTTCGACCGGGACAAGGTCGTCCCCGGGTGTCACAGGAAATAATAACCGATATATTCTGTTAACAGCTCGTTGAGACAGAAAAACTAATGCGGCGCAGATTCAGAGACAGTTTGTTTTGGCAACAGGACGAACGATATCGTCAAACTATCCGAAATAGGCTTCATGCATGTTGTCTGTATGCATGTAAGCCAATGCTGTGTGTGCGTTGACAGCAAGACACCGTATTTCCAGAAGAAAGTGGGCTGCTGAACAATGAGATTAGATGCAAAGTGATTAGAGTCGAGTTCTGTTTACGGACGAGTACGGATTCAGTTTAGAGTGTGACGTTTGATGTTTTTGAAGGCGGTGAGGTATGGCGAGTAAGGGGCACAGAACGGACCTGGAGGAATAACCACATATTCGTCCAGGAAATATCACATTACGGACTAAGTGGTTTGATAGTACTGAATGGTGTCAGCATAGGCAGACGTACTCAGCTGCTTACCATACGAAATGACAACTTGACGACTCAAAGATATGCAAATGATATCCTAAGACCCCATGTCGTATCTTACGCTGCTACCATCGATGATTCCTTTTTTTATGGTAGGATAATGCCACAAATCATGCAGCTCGTCTTGTGGTGAACTTTTTTGAGGCTGAAACAATAGAACGTAGGTAGTTGCCAGGATGTTTTCCTGCCCTAAATCTTATGCAACATGCTTTCGACCTATTCAGGGAGATCACAACCTTCATTTTCTGTCCTGGATGTGGAGACTGCACTTTTTGAAGAGTGGAACAGCATTCCCCAAAGTCACACCAATAACCTTATCACATCCATGCTAAACGTATGTGTGGCAGCATTGAAGCTTGGGAGACCCTACACCATATTAAAAATCCTGTATTAATTCTAAGCAAACAGTTTTTTTTTGTCATTTACTTATAATCAAAATTTCGGCATGAAGCATCCATTTCATGTTATTTACATCATTACACGTTTTTTTTTCTATTCAAACATCTATAGTCTAAATGTTTAATATTATATACACAGTTAGAAGCTTCGATTGGGTCGGAAAAAGCCTTCAAATGGGTCGTATACGCCCCATGGGCCACGGATTAGGCATGCCTGTTCCATGCACTTATTTTTATCCTTTTTGTTTTCTGTATTGAACTTTGTTATACCTGTACTTTTTATTTTATGTCATGCATGGCTATTTGCTAACGCAGTGCTTCTCAAACTTTCAATATTTGCGACCAAATTTTTAATCATAATTTTCCCGCACTCCTCATACAATAAAAATGTATTGAATGCAATAATAATATAATTTGACTGACTAAAGTTACAATACGACCTTTATTATACACAGTACTAACTATCAAGAAAAGTATTAAATTTTGTAAATTCTACTTTAAGTAATCAATATTTTAAGAATGATACTTTTTAAGTAATAGGATAAATGCTATGTTAGTATAGTAGCTAAAAGGACACGTATTGTGTTGTTAGCGTTGATTAGTTAATTAACAGGTACATTGTGTACAGTACTAATACTTTTATAAGTATTGTCTATTATAAGACGTAGATGTGTGTATTAAATTTTTTATGATGTCATTATGTATATTTAGTTTTGCTTTCTTTAAATTAAATTTTTTTAAAAATCTTTTATTTTCAATTTTACGATAAGCTCACACCCTGATGTAGGGTCATCACGCCCCCCTAGGGGGTTGTGCCTTACTGTTCGAGAAACGCTGGTGCAAAGGTTTCTTAACTTTTTCACTCGCTTCCTTACTTTTTTGTACAGTTTATATTTACATATTTGAAAAGAATTTACCGTAAAATCCGGCGAATAACGCGGACCTATACTTTCATGCTGTATTTTTTTAATTTTTAGGTATATTCGCCCTATAACACGCGAGCACCCCCTTTTTTACAAAGTAACCAGAAGTATGCGTGTGCAATGTTCTTATATTTTAAAGTCATTTATTCGAGCTATTACTCCAGGATTTTGAAAAAAAATTTGTACACTATTAGGATCAGAATAATTTAACCTCGATAGGTATATATATATATTAATGCGACGCCGATTTAACTTAAGTTAAATTGATTAATTTATTTTATTTCCATTAATTCCATTTCGTTAGATCCATTTTAAATAAAACCCGGTTCTATTCTTCTGTTGGCGTCACACTATAACTTAAGTTTAAACATTAGATCTTTTAAAGACAAATAAACTGTACTCTAAATCAAAGACATTCTTTAAATAATCATTAATTTATTTTTTAAAACAATAAGATTGAAATTACTTTAAATTATAAAGAGATACATAACAGAACATTACTTAACTGATAGAGATCGAGAGAGAGGAGTCATGACGCTGCCGGGAGTCCACTAATTGGAAGGGACGTGTCAGACCAAGTGGGTGTGAGAGAAAAGCCTCCGAGAGTGTCAAAAAAAGTACGACAATTCGGGGTGCATCCGCTTTTATTCCAAGGCGGCTTGCTCGTGTATTCTGGAGCGGATTCTTTACAGAAACTCAATCAATTTATCTGATTGGTCTAGAGTCAGCGGAAGGATATCCTCTCACGGTCAATGACATCCCCCAAGCGCGGGAAATTCCCAATGACACTCCCTATACCGTGATGTAATTTATGAGAACAATACCCCCTTCCAAGCGTGAGAACGCGTCACCCTTTTCGGTTGGGTAAGAGGCGCATTCACCAAATTCCATTTGTTGTAAACAACAACAGGGCAGATGTAAAAACTACAGTTGCAATCCTTAGGGACCGGTGACCTCCCATCACTCCTCCCCTCTTTCAGATTAATAAAACTAAAATTATTGAAACACAAAAATTTCAGTTAAGTAAATGTAAATACAAATTGCCCTAGCGTCGGCACATCCAATACAAGAAAATTCATTGAGGAAATGTCCATATCAAAGTCCAAAAAAAAATTTGTATAGTCAGTCGCGAAAGACTCATCTTCCTTTCAACAGGCATTTCACGGACTCTTGATTCACAGACTCCTGGTTCACGAACAGCTGTCCACGTCCTGATGGGAGAAAAAAATGTCTGGAGCGTCGTAATCTCACTGAAAGCACTATAGTTCGTCGTTCTATTGATCTTCCGGTGCTGTTTGAATCCTGTAGGAGTTCTGCCCATACTCGTCCATGATGCCCGCAGCTCCATCAGCGCTTCCATATCTCGAACGAAATCTGTGAAACTGCAAAAAATAAAAAAAAACTTTGTCTCCCAGGGAAACCATATTAGTAATGAAACCACAATTATTAAAAAAAATTAAACTTGGCCCTTTGTGACCGCCGTCGAAGATTCCAAGCACCAACCTTCAACTCATCTTACCTCTAATAACATAAAATAAGAATTTAAAAAAAATTATAAGCAATTTCCAAAGTTCCTACCCAATTCCGTGAGGGAAAAACAAATTAACTATCAACAACTACAATTACGTTCATGTACGAAGAGAAAAAAAATCACTGAATGGAGAATAATCGCTAGCCGCGTTTCTCCGGGGGGTTGGTAACGGGCAGCGTTCTCGTCCCTCCTCCTTCTTCTACAGTCCGCCTGTCTATGTCCCTGAATTCCACAATAAAAGCATTTGAATAAGTTTTTCCTTCTGTTAAAAGAATTTCCCCCTGATTTACGAGCTGTAACTGCACTGGCCTCTTGTAGACGGCCGACCCTTAAATTCATTTCTTCTAATCTATCCGCTAATGCTGAAAGAACTGGATTTTCCGTTTGTGCGGACGACAAACCGGATCTCTCTTCGCTAGCTATTTGGTTCAATTTCATATTTTGCTCTTCTATCAATGCCGCATTGATTGATTCGTCTAAATTCAAAGGATCACGAAAAAGCACGAAGCGGCGGATGTCATTTCTTAAACCACTTATGAAACGAGATTGTAACAATTGGTCGTTCGCATTTCTCACCGCGGTATTTTGAGCCGAACTTCCTGACTGGAAAATCTGTGTTCCCAGTTTATTGATGCGTGCTGCGAATTCCTGTACGCTCTCAGAAGGACCCTGGATACATGATGAAAATAACTGGAGACGCGTTGATAAAGGTACAGCTTTCTCGAATCTTCCAATAAGAATTCTTGCGATATCGTTATATTCTGTCAATTGACTGTGGGTTGGGTCGGATAAAAAAATTCCTCAGCTATTCCCGCTAATTTTAATTTCAGAATTATTACTTTCTCATCGTTTGACCACTTGCCTAAATTCGCAACATCGTTTATTTTTTCTAAGAACCTACGTATTCCTAACGATTCACCTCCGTCGTACATTGGGATAAGATCAATTAGATTAAATTTCTCGGACGCCGTTTGCGTCATTAGGGGGTCTGATTGTCGTGTACGTGGCATGTTTTTTTTTATTATTAGTTAAGACAAAATTTCTAGCGAGTTTAATTCACAACGGAAACCGTTAAAATAAAAAAAATTCAAGCACTCGTGCAAGGCAAAAGAAATTCATGAACTCTTAAATTTAAATAAAACTTTTAACTAATCGGCTCTCGCGTAAATACATGCATAGAGGAAAAAAATTCACATCAATATTAAAAAGAAAAAAAATTAAAGAGCACCAGTACCTGCGTCATCTCTGCACCTTGGACTCTTGGACTCTCTTCCTCACACCAAAACTGCAAGAAAAAAATTCACAGTATCAAATTACATAAAACATAGTGGCACACGGGATGAAAATTTGTCGTGATGATCCATTAAGAAACGTTTACAATATCAAGGATATAAAAAAAAATTCAAATAATGGTACAAAGAAAAAAAAATTAATATCCTGGTCACTGGCACCAGATAATGCGACGCCGATTTAACTTAAGTTAAATTGATTAATTTATTTTATTTCCATTAATTCCATTTCGTTAGATCCATTTTAAATAAAACCCGGTTCTATTCTTCTGTTGGCGTCACACTATAACTTAAGTTTAAACATTAGATCTTTTAAAGACAAATAAACTGTACTCTAAATCAAAGACATTCTTTAAATAATCATTAATTTATTTTTTAAAACAATAAGATTGAAATTACTTTAAATTATAAAGAGATACATAACAGAACATTACTTAACTGATAGAGATCGAGAGAGAGAGAGGAGTCATGACGCTGCCGGGAGTCCACTAATTGGAAGGGACGTGTCAGACCAAGTGGGTGTGAGAGAAAAGCCTCCGAGAGTGTCAAAAAAAGTACGACAATTCGGGGTGCATCCGCTTTTATTCCAAGGCGGCTTGCTCGTGTATTCTGGAGCGGATTCTTTACAGAAATTCAATCAATTTATCTGATTGGTCTAGAGTCAGCGGAAGGATATCCTCTCACGGTCAATGACATCCCCCAAGCGCGGGAAATTCCCAATGACACTCCCTATACCGTGATGTAATTTATGAGAACAATACCCCCTTCCAAGCGTGAGAACGCGTCACCCTTTCGGTTGGGTAAGAGGCGCATTCACCAAATTTCATTTGTTGTAAACAACAACAGGGCAGATGTAAAAACTACAGTTGCAATCCTTAGGGACCGACCTCCCTCCCATCAATATATATATATATATATATATATATATATATATATATATATATATGTCATTTCTTTCAAATATATAGTATTCAGAACTCTGTAGCAGTTTAATTTTTCTTATGCTCATCTTTTTCTTTTTTTTAAGTTTTGATACTATCACATTTATAACGCGCACCTGTAAATTTCGATCTCATTTTTTGTGTAAAAAGTGCACGTTATACGCTGGATTTTACAGTAAATATTCTACCAGTTATTAATTAAACAGTATAAGTTTTGTTCTATATGACGCCTTAATTAAGTTCGAAGCAAGCTGTATTTTGCCTCTTTCGTTCAAAGAAAACTTTCTCTGAAAAAAGAAGATATTAACAATATTTTCTCTCATAAGAATTACTATTTTTGTTCTAAAATGACAAATAAGTCTGATTATTAAAAGCATTTTCAAGTTGGATTTTCTTGAAGAAAAGTGAAGCGAAAAGAAATACGTGCCTACAATTTGTAAACGTAATATCATTATACTTTAGTAAAGGTTTTATTTCATTATGAATTTCTTTAAATCTTTTTCTAAATATTTCTGAGTTTTAAAAACCTTTTTTTGCTAACAATTAACATCTTAAAATAATTTAAATTTTAATATTTTTTTCATGAATTTTCATTACAAAAGAACCTTTATGTAAATCTAGAATTTGTAATTGAATACAACGTTACGCATTATTTTTTCACATTATTTTGAGAATTCCATATCCTGCTAGTAGTTATCTTTTTTTTTCAGAGTTTATTAAAAAAATCTTCTCGTATATAACCTTGAAGGAATCACGATCATTATCCATGCTATTAAGATATCCGACTACCCTAAAATCATGATTTTTTTCAAAAATTGACGAATTTTGTTTGTGATTTTATTTTATAGGCCATCATATAAGTTTAATAAAACTACCAAGTTTTTTTATTTTCTATTCACTAGAACAAAAATTACAAGTGTTTTAGTAACAGCAGATGCCATAACTTTACACAAGATGACAAACTTTAAAATGCGTTTTACTCGAAATGGGTTTTTTGCGAAAAGTTCAAACGGGGACAGCGATTGCTCAAAAAGTTTTGAAAATAATTTGCTGAAATTTCTTGTGTATGTTATGTATAACAGTAGAAGTGTTTTGATCTTCAGATTTCAGATCAATCGCTGCTTTATTTTAAAATTTACAGTCCTTTATGTGAATATAATCACTTTCTTTTTACGCAATTTCGTATAATCACTAAGTTAAAGTGCTCTAGGTTTTGTAAAAATTGAAATATCTCTTATCCTGAAGGTTATTTCAAACACGAATAATAAAGTAACACATCAAAATTGAAAAAATGATAATTTTGTCCTAAAAATTTTGTACACAGCGGGCTCCGTTTATGTAACTTTTTGTACCTTTTTACCAGTTTTTTCCCATTTTAATAATAATAAATTTTTTTTCTGCTTTCAATTTTAAAATTTTTTCCTTAAAATATACTAAATAAATCTAAAAATCACAAAAAAATCCTCATATTTCCATTTATTTCAAAAAAAAAAGTTGTCGCAAGTAGTCGGACACCTTAAACAGATTTCTCATACTATTAAATCATGATTGGAGATCTTCAGTTTCATTTCTTTAGCATATAACTATTATAGATTCAGTAGTCACATAAAAAATTTAATTTATACACAATGAAAATTAGAATAGACATTCAATTGAATTAAATGATCTTACAGAATTTCTCAAATTAAGATATGACACACACACACACACACACACAAAATCTAAGTTAAACTTAGTTGTTCAATTAAGCGCTTAACATTTAAAACTGAAACTCACTATGTTTGATATAAATATAAATCTTATTACTCCAAATTAAACCCACTTAAACTTACTGTACTAATTACCGTAAAATCCGGCGTATAACGCGCACTTTTATTACAAAAAATGATTGAACTTAACGGGTGCGCGTTATACGCCGGGTATAAAAATTATAGCCTCAAAAATAAAAAGAGAGCTAAACATAAGAAAAACTCAGACTTCTACAAGGATCTAAACATGAACTTAAAGGGCTGCTTTTCTAGAAATATACTATTTTTTTTTTTTAAATCTTGCTGTAATACCTCGAATAAATGGCTTTAAAACATAATTGAATTGATAACGTACATTGCCGGTTCCTTCGTAAAAAAAGGGGTGCACATTATATGGCGAATATACCCTAAAATTAAAAAACACAGCTTGTAAGTATAAGTGCGCGTAATACGCCGGAATTTACGGTAATAGTTATTCCTATTTCGTAAGTTGTGCAATTCATATTTATTTGAGAGCAAAAGAATAATCTAAAATGATTTGTTTCGATGTATTTTTTCAATTATTAAATATCCTAGATTTTCACACTAATGCAAGGAATATACGATGGGCACTATCTCTCTAGGTCAATTACGTATATAAATATATTTTGTGCATGTATATTTCATTTAGAAAAGGATCGAAATTACATATATTGATATACACTAATCTTGTAATTCATGTAATACAAAGTCTATGTAGTGATGTTTTTATTCAATATCTAAATTGCAGGAAGAGATTAAGCTTGGTTTTCCTTATTGACAATTTTCTTAGTTTTAAGATGGTTATAATGTATACATATAGGATTGTAAAAGTGTTTATACTTCAACATAAGAATTATTTAAATATTTTTTTTATTATTAATTTCCAAAACACGAGAGTTGTACTTCATTTGCTTGAGTATATAAAAGATTATTCCTAAGGATTTTTATATTTTCTTGATTAAAAAGTGGATATTGTTGCTCTCATTGTAGGTGCTGGTTTGTCTATTAAATTGCGATTAAAAGTCAGCGAAAGTAAATAAAAAACATTTTAAAATGTAATTAAAATAAATTATTTATCGTGCAAAAATTCAATCTTCAGTTAAACTTAGCATTACTAAGGATCTCATGTATCAAAACAAAATTAATTAAATTGCATTTATTATTAAAGGCTCGGAATTTAATGTTATACAAGAAGAATTTCCTTAAAGTGTGCATATCAACTTTCAGGATTTTATACAAAGACAGAAAGAAAAAAATAGAATAAATATCTTCTTTTTTCCTATAAACCACTTGTTTACTCAGCTATTTGAAAAATGATGCTACCAAAAGTAAAAAACCCACTTCCGCAAAAAAAAAAAATGGTAAACAAATGGTAAACAAATTAATTTTTTTCACCTGTTCCTTTTTTTACCAAGCATAAAAATATTTTCTATTTCCACTGCACTATTAAATTATTTCTGCTTGGTATTTTAAGCGAAGCTATTTACTTCGTTCTCCCCTGAAAAATGCGTCTCTTTTAATATTCTTTTAGATAACAGAAAATGTTTATCTTGTTTAACTTGTAAAAAAGTTTCGATTTACATTTTTAAATAAAAAAAATATGTGTTGAAATTAATTCTCATAATAAAACCTGGAATAATAAAAAATGTAGATAGAATTGATTTATTTCATAAATCAACACGTGGTGTTATAGATATTGCATGCTCTAATCGTCAGCCCAAAATTGCGGGTTCGATCCCCGTTGTAATCACTATATTTTCTGGATGTGAAAATCGTAGGCACGCATGTCATATGATTATATGACATGTGAGATATCCTTTGGGTGTCAATCTGGCTCTGGTATTATAGGCAAAATGAAATCAAGACAATAACTGATAAGAGATTGAATCAAATGAATTCGAGCCTCAAAAATTTGGTATTGCGATTCGCCACCAGATGGTTCCACCAATGAAAGGGCTCTCAGACTTGGAATCTTGTCATGTCTGAAAAAACTTAGCTGCCAAGATGCAGCCCTTAAGCAAAAAAAAAATATTTAACTCTACATATCATTTATATGATCAAATGCTTTTTTAACATACTACAAAGTTACATTTAGAAATTTTTAAAAAAAAATTTCTTCCCATAACAAATTAATTGTTTATTTTTAATTCCAAGCTTACATTGACAAAAAAATCTAGTACTCACAATGTTGTTTTTATTAATATCAGCATTTTACTAATTCTTATCTATGCTTATTTTTAAAATTGCTTTCCTCTGTTTTGAATTTTAAATGTCTTGCATAAACAACACCAAAAAAGGAATAATTAATTGAAAATAAATTTATTTTAACATTAACGAAGAATAAAATTAACAATTTGAACAATTCTGAATTGTTATTCATGTGCGTAGTATCTTAAAATTCTAAAATTCCACATCTTCGTAAGTTTATTTTCCTTGTTTATATTTTGCTTAATAGCTCTTCCGAAAGAATGTGTGACACTTTAAACAAAGACTGTAATTTGTTTTTACATCTCGAGTGCAATGTTGGCATATTTATGACAGAATTGCAGTAAGAAAGAATCTATGCAGTATTGCATGTTTACTGTTCCTCAGGGAAATTTTATTTTTTATTTAGAGAATAGTTTCGTAAAGAAAAGAATAAATGCAAGTGCTGCGAAGAAAGATCGTGTCTAAAGAATTTATTTTAAGGTTAGCTATGCATATCAGATAAAAATTATTTGCGACATTCGTATAAATCTAATAGAAATGAAATATATACTATATGATGGCATCACTCTAATATCTGAGCTTGTACAAAGATATATCTTTTGAGTTAAAAATACACTGCTGGACAATTGCTAAGGACGGATCACAAATTGCTATGCAGCATAACATTAACCGAGACCTGAGGCCTAGTAGGATAAAATATAGTTGCCACACTGTTCAGACATTAGAATAAAGAATATTTATTGTTCTGGAAAGTACAAAAGCTGTGAAACATCTGAAAGAAAAAAAAAATGTTCATTTGATCTGCGTACGGAGAAATGGAACAATGCATCTAAAAGTCAGCAGGCACCTTAAAGAAAGGTATCAGTACGGGATATGTCCACCGTGGAGTGTGATGCAACATTCCACACGTCGTACCATACTTTGCACAACATTATCCAGCAGCTGTTGAGGCAATTTACCCCATTCCTCTGTGAGTGCACGGATGAGGGTGTTCTTGTTTGTCGGAGGATAGTTTCAACCTGCAACATGCCTCCCCAAAGCATCCCACACATTTTCAATGGGGTTTAGATCAGGAGAACGCGTTGCCCATACGAGACGTTGAATACCCTCGCTGTCTAGACAATCCTGAACAGCGAGTGTTCGATGACATGTTGCGTTGTCGTCCATAAAAACTAATTTATCACCGACAGCACCACGGAAAAGACAAACATGAGGAAGTAGAACTTCATCAATGTATCGTTGGCCCGTCATAGACCCATTCGCAACCACATGTAGGCGCGTGCGGCCATTGATCATGATGCCGGCCCACACCATGATACTGCATGTCGGATATCGGTCCTTTTCCTGGATATTTTCTGGACGATAAGCAGTACCACTCTCGCGCCAGATCAGTTGGCGTCTACAATCCGTTGACAGACTGAACCTACTCTCATCTGAGAATAGTACGCATTCCCAGTCCTGTTCAGTCCAATTGTGATGCTCCCGACACCATTGCAAACGGGCAGTACGGTGCTGTCTGGTCAATGGGACACACACAACAGGTCTGCGTGCGTATAGTCCTCCTCCCCTCAAACGTCTGGCAACAGTTTTCGGAAGATCTGCTTTCCTGAGGCAGCAAGAAACTGATTTGCCACCTGCTGAGCTGTGGTGCGCCTGTTCCTTTTTGCTGATAGGACGATATATCTGTCTTCTGCAGGCGTCGTACTTCTAACACGACCTCCTCCGTGCCGTCTACTACACATTCCAGTAGTTTTAAATGACTTCCACAGCCGTGAAACAACGCTGTGAGCGATGTCGAACTCCTGGCAACATCTGTTATTTTTCACCCTTCTTCGATCTTTCCAATAATTCGGCCACGCATAAAATCATCTATGTGATGTCGGGAAGACATGCCAAAAATTTTAAGTTCGTGTATTAAATCTTTTCCGTAAAACTTTGACTTGAAACAACAACTGTCCACACGCGTCAAAACCTTTAAAGCTCTTATGAACGCTATCACGTGATGAACAGACGTGGAAAAAAAATTTGCATACTCATACTTCTTCTTACTAATATCCCGCACTTATTCTAATTTTCCACATTTTGCTTCCTTTCATTTTGTGAATGCTATGGATGATAGTGTTATCCGTCCTTAGCAATTGTCCAGCAGTGTATATTCTTATGCAGTGAAATACGTTTAACGCGAAAATGCTGAAGATGAAATATCGGTTAACAAGAAATAATACATTGGTCCCTAAAAACTAATATGTGTTTTCACATGCATTTTTTCAATTCCAACTATTAGTTCGCTGTCTCCCTTTTTTTATTTCTTTCTATATGTATCTTGTTCGAATTTTCAATCATTAATAAAATACGTTTTATTCATCCATTCAAGTTCAAATACATTTTTTAAACTTGTGGTGGATGGCACTTAATGTTAATACAGTTTTGTCATTTATTAATTCATTAATTAAATTTTATTTTTTAATTTTAAATTTATTCTGCTTTATTTTTATGAAGTTAGATTTATCTGAAACAGATGGCGCCAGTAAGTTTCTGTAACAAAGCAGGATTTGACTCTAGCAAAATTTTATTACTTGCTTTCTCTTAACAAGAGAAAATTTCGCTTCTGGGAATGAATACTTAAGGAAATGTTTGAGAAAGTTTCTTTATAATTGAACACTGTCCTGCTGCACCATCGGAAGAATCCATTGCAGTAGATGATGATAATGTGTGTACAGAGCAGACAAAGTCTTTTTGTAGTTTGTGAAAAGCTCAAAAAATATCACTGAGGCAGATTCCGATGACGTAAATGAAATGAATAATGCAACTCTTGTTCCCACGTCATCCGAAATGCAGAACATCATGAAAAGTATGCGCAGTTATTTAGACGCACATTCCAATGGTGAAATGAATAACAAAATGGATGACATCTAACAATTTGTTGACAATTTGATGCCAAGAAAGACAATGTAAAGAAAAACATCAGATTGTTTTCCAAAAGCACAATAAATGTTTAGTTTTTCCAAAAAACTTATCTATGCAAATAGTACTTAATTTTGCTGAATATATGTTCTTTTTTTGCAATATTCTTTAACATGAAATTCTTTTAACATAAAAAGATATTTCGGTCTCTTCAGTTTCGTGTTAACGATTTTCTCTATATATTGTCTGATTTAAGCTGGGATTTCTAAAAATATCTAAATTTGTTTGTGTTAAGTAAGTTCCAAGTAGAAAACAGCGAATTACAAACTAATGAATTTAAGCCTAATTTAACTGTATTGTTGCACAGAAAAATTAATCCGTAAAATAAAATTTGATCATGAATTAAATCCGTTTGAAAAAATTGAGATAAACACTGTACAATTAACTCAATAATTTAAGGGGAGGTGTATTAATTTAGATGTTTATATATATATATATATACATATATATATATATATATATATATATATGTATATATACCTGTCTTTTTATATCTGTCTTTGCCGGCTGGTTTAAAAGTCAGCTCAAAAGATGTATTTATGTATTTTCGAATTTTTTAACTTGGTGAATAATCGATTTTCATTGATGTCCAGATGCTTGATTCTGCTCGTAAAAGCTCTGTGAGTAAAGAAATTTTGTTAAATTATTTCTTGAAAGATACTTTTCTTATGTAATTATTGTTTTAGCATTTTTCTACTTTTCTTACGTAATTATTTTGTGATTTTTCTGCATTAAGAGTTTGGGAGAGTTTGTTACATAATAGTAATGAGTGGTTTTTTCATACTCTCTGAGTTATCCAAACTCTGAAGTTTTGATTATTTTATTTTATTTGGTTTTCCTACCGAGTTGCAAAGGGGGAAGGTTGGCGCCTTCAAACTAGTTTAACCCCACTTATTCGGTCCTAAGTCCGAAATTGCTTTCTGACTCGCTAGGTTCTTTTTCTTTTTTGTAGTTTCTTTTTTTATTTCTCTATAATTTTGTTCTTCATGTTCAGGTTTTATATTTTTATTATGCTATTTCTTGTTATGATCTTTATCTATTATTTCTTATTTTTGATATATAATACATATTTCTTTATATATATGTGGCAGCCAAAGCCAAGCAGTCTTCGCGCGCAGGTGCAGCTAAGTGAAACACAAACTGTAACTATTAGACGGTGAACTTTTAAGAGAAGAGAGGGAACGCGAGAGGTGCGCGAGCAGGCGTTACCTTCTGCATATCATTGTCAAATTTATCTACCTTTTTAATTAATTTTTGTTAAGTTTTAAAATAAAATAGAAGAAAGACAAACGTCTTGGACCCCTTGTTGTCTCCCACAAATTATGGGGGCTCGGCCGCGATCGAAAAAATTTCGATTTTGAACCAAAGTCGGGACAATGAACGGCAGCGTCCGTGAAGGAGACGCGCCGCCATTTTTTGGAAACTTCGTTCAACCTGTGTAGAGGTTTGAACTCAGCATAAATATTCCGCCTGTGTAGAGGTTGGAACTGTTGAATAAAATAACCTATGTAGAGGTGTATTTTTCAACGAACCCTCAAAATTCCGCCTGTGTAGAGGTTGGAACTAACTCAGTGTGAATAATCTGCCTGTGTAGAGGCCGGAACTACAATTTCAAGATATAACCTGCGAAGAGGTGTCAATTCGAACAATTTCAACTATATTACCTGCGAAGAGGTGAAATCAGTGGAATCAACGTTTTTCTTCAATTATTGGATACATCGTACGTGCGAGCAACAAGGGAGCTAGAAAAAAAAGGTAGAATCTTTCCATATTTTTCTAAAATGTATAAAAACGCTCTTAAAGAGGATCTCATAAGAGTTGTTGAGGATCTAGACGGTACTGTGGAGAGTACGGACACCATAGCTAAACTAAAGACTAAAATTGAGAACAGTAGTACATTTGAAAGTGATCCAGATTTCGTTAAAACTTTAATTCAAAACTGTATAGATGAGAGGGTAACGCGAAACGAAAGGGATTTAGAAAAACAGAAAATTGAACTTGCTAAACTACAGTTAGCACAATTAGAAAAAGAAGTCGAACTTCAAACGGCTAAAAATAAAGCATTAAGTTTAAATCCTGCAGCTAAAGTCGAAGAAAAACAGTTCGAAACTAACATAGAAAATATGATAAAAAGTATTAGAACGTTATCTCTTCCTGTTCCCACCAGATCTGAAAATTTTAATCTGTTCTTCCGATCATTAGAACGCGCATTTTTAACCAAGAAAATAAATGACGAATATAAATCTGAAATTTTAATAAATCTTCTGGGCGAAAGAGCTCATAACGTCTTACTGTATATTAAAGAAGAGGAATTAAATGACTATGAAAAACTAAAATCTATAGTACTCAGAGAATTCCAATTAACCCCTCGCGAGTGTTTAAACTCATTTAAAAATGCTGTAAAATCATCAGGCGAGACATACATCCAATTTGCTGCAAGATTGACGGCAAACTTCCAATATTATTGTTTGTTAAGAAAAGTTAATTCCTTTGAATCTCTATGTGATCTTATAATTTCTGATAAATTATTTGAAACTTTAAATAAGGAAACTGCAACTCATATTGGCATTCGAGAAGCAGAAGATTGGTTCAGGCCTATTGATTTAGCTAAAGAAAGCGATATTTATATTTCATCTAGAAGCGGATCACATAAAGAAATTCCTATTACTTATGAATATACCCAAGACCCCTTTAAAAATAGATCACAAAACTTTAAACCAAAGATTAAAGAGAACTATCCCCAATATTTTGAAAGAGAAAATAAAAATTGCTTTATATGCGGTGATTCATCTCATTGCGCAAGAGACTGTGAGAAGCGTTTTAAACCTAAAGAATCTAAGAGCCACATCCATAATAGAATAAACGTGAATACTTTGAAAGGCGAGAGCGAAAAACAAAATAGCGATGAATTCGCAAATCTTCAATACGTAAACATTTTTGTGGAAAATCAGCCCGTAACAGCCTTGATTGATTCAGGTTGCCAGATCCCAGTTTTAAATTCCTCACTAATTAGAGTGCAAACACCTTCCGAAGAAATAATAACATTAAGTTCATGTTTTGGCGAACAGCGTATGGTAGAAGTTAAACCCATAAATATTTCTCTTAATCAACACTCTTCCGATCTAAGTGTTCGAACGGCAATATCACCGACCTTGACCGAAGAATTTATTATACATCCCAGTGTATATGCTGAAATAAAGAAACTAGGCCACGCAAAGAGCGATGTTTTATTGAGTGAAAGTGGATCCTCTTTGGGTGTTCATTTTAATTCAAATGTTTCTGTTTCAAATGTGATAGAAAACTCTAGTTATGATTTGTCACATGTTAAAAACTTTAATACTAGAAATGATTCGAGTTCTCTAATTAAGGATTATAAATGTAATAAAATTAAGAGTACTAAGTTAAAATTGAGTATTGTAAGAGAAAAATGTTCTGATATAGTATTGTGTAAGAAAGCCAATGGCGCCATGAAAACGAGTTCCGTGGAATTTATTTCCCGCTCACCTAACCCTTTACCTATGAAGAGTAAACATCGTCGGTTTGTGTTGCTTCGAAGGATCTTTGAGCCCTGGCAATGGAAACGGAGGAAAAAGAGAAATCGTTTTGAACAGACGTCCAGAACTCTAGAGAGGAAAATATCGATGCGTTCAACCAAAGATCAACTTGTTAAAAAAGACGTTCTCATGCCTGTGAAACACAATGTTTTCCTGTGGAACCTTCCGGATGTCGAAGAGGTGCCTTCACATGATGGAGAAACTGTCTAGTTCAGAAAAATTATGATATGTTAAATCTCTATGTATTTGTCGTATAGTCCTTGTCGGTTCCGTCTTTTTTGTATGTTTCAGATTCTCCTCTGGTCTCGATGAAAAGGGAAAAAAGGAAGACGTACCGCTGCGGACAGCGGACAGTCAGGCTGGCCGATTGTGGCAGCCAAAGCCAAGCAGTCTTCGCGCGCAGGCGCAGCTAAGTGAAACACAAACTGTAACTATTAGACGGTGAACTTTTAAGAGAAGAGAGGGAACGCGAGAGGTGCGCGAGCAGGCGTTACCTTCTGCATATCATTGTCAAACTTATCTACCTTTTTAATTAATTTTTGTTAAGTTTTAAAATAAAATAGAAGAAAGACAAACGTCTTGGACCCCTTGTTGTCTCCCCACATATATATATATATATATATATATATATATATATATATATATATATATATATATATATACTGGTGTGCAAAAATTAAGGACGAAGTCGAAAAATTAGCATATCAGCTGAACGAACAGGCAGAGCGGACAGAAAGACCAATCAGAAAATTAAGTAAGGTGATGTACGGTAGCACATGAGCAGATATGCAGGTAGACGTAATGGGGAAGTGTCTGAGTAGTATAAAGCATGCTGTCGGTGTAAAATCAGTATTTCTGGCAAAGAGATTGCACGCCGTATAGCAGTTAAAATCACACCGAGTTGCTGCCTCAGCGAGAAATGGCGAATAATCAATCTGTTAGACGGCATCTGGATGCTTTTACCCGAGGTCGAATCATTGGGAAGTTGGAGGAAGGCCGCAGTGTCACAAGTGTGGCTGCAGAGTTCGGAATTGCTCACAGCATCGTTTCACGACTTTGGAGACAATTTCAAACTACAGGAACAGCTATCCGGGGGTTCAGTAGTGATCGTCCACGAGGAACCACACCCGCAGATGACCGGTGCATTGTCTTACAGGCCAGAAGAAACAGGCGGCCAACAGCGGGAGAAATCGCTAGACGCACGACACAGGCGACTGGACGACCGATATCGCGTTTTACCGTGGCCAGAAGACTGCACGGTGGTGGTCTGTTTGCATGACGCCCTGTACGGTGTGTACCTTTAACGCCTGCCCATCGGAGAAGGGTTCTTTGTGGTGCCGGGAACACTGGAATTGGAGAGACAATGAATAGGGACGAGTACTCTTTACAGATGAGAGCAGATTCAGTTTGAGTAGCGATTCTCATCGCATACTCATCTGGAGAGAGCGGGGTAGCCGCAATCATCCCTCGAACATCATTGAAAGGGACAGGTATGGAGGTGGCGGTGTTCTCGTTTGGGGAGGCATCATGCTTGGTAGTCACACCTTCACATCTTCGACGCAGGTTCATTCAACGGGACCCGTTATTGTAACGAGATTCTTCTTCCATATGTGCGTCTTTTTAGAGGCGCTATGGGTCTGCAGTTCCTTTTCATGGACGACAATGCCCCATGTCATCGCACAATAGCTGCCGAACAGCTCTTAGAGAGTGAGGATATTGAACCTATGGATTGGCCGGCACGATCTCCGGATCTCAATCCCATCGAGCATGTATGGGATTTTCTAGGCAGACGCTTTGCAGCTCGTACCTTACCACCAGTAACGATTCGGGAGCTTCGATTGGTGCTGCAAGACGAATGGGCAGCAATGCCTCAACAACTCATTGACACCCTCATTCTCAGCATGGGCAGACGCTGTGAAACCTGCCTAGCAGTCAGGGGAGATCATATCCCCTACTAAAGACCGGATGTTTCTTGCTGGACACCCAACACAGGGATGTTTCGGCCTCCAGTCGCATTGCGCTCCATGCTACTTTTTCAATCAAGCTTCTTTTTATCCCTCTGATTTCTCTTTTAGTAAGTGTTGCTTACATTACACATGTCCTTACGTATTGGTGATCTTACGGTATTAAATGTGTTTATTTGGAAAGCTTTTGTACAAAGTTATATTGAAAAAACCGTCTCGTTCTTAATTTTTGCACACCAGTGTATATATTGCACCGTGATTTAAATCTAAAATATTTTTCAATGTCGTTTACCAAACAACATATTTTTTACTTGCAAATATTTCTCTTATTTTTCCTCATACTTGTGAAGAGGGAATTCTCCAATTAATTTTTGACCCATTTTTGGCTGAAATACTTACTTGAATTAAATTAAATGCTAGAAACGTGTTTATGCATTGGTGTTTTCAGAAGTAAAAAAAGAATTACCTCCTTTTTTAAATCACAATATACGTTTCTTAATATACTTTAACATGAGATTATTAAATATATGCAATATTTCAAGAAATATAAGTATTTGAAAAAGTACACACTATATAAAAGGAGTTTTCGAATACCGGGGCAGATTAGGTAACCGTATTTTTCCTTTTATAACGTATAAAACCACAAAACAAGTTGTTTTAGTTAAAAAATTGTACCTTTATACAAATGCACTAGCTTTTTTATATTCCATTACTTAGAATTTAAAGAAAAGAAATTAATCTCTGTCTCTCTTTTTAACCTTTTGAAATTTTTAGAAATTGTGCAGAAAATAAAAATATAGTATTTCAAGAATTAAATTAGTAGCATTTTAAATACTACTAATAATACTACGGTATGAAACATTTTTTTTTATTTGTGAAGTTTTTTTGTTTGTCAAAAATAATGTTCCTTCGAAAATCAAAATTTTGCTTTGCGTTTTCGAGAACGTCCAGATTTATTACTTTAAACAGTAAATAATATTGTATTATGTCATTGCCTTAAATTAAGAGCATTAAAAAAACTTTTTTTAATAAAAAATGCATCGATATAATTTTTTTTAACTAAATTGTTTTGGTCTTCTGTTTTTATAAGCGATAAAGTTATTTTGAGAAAATACTATTACATCCAATTTTTTCTCCATTAACTACAATCAAATTTTTGAATGTGATTATTTAAGTAAAATAAATAATACCCCTTCATTATTAAACGCAGTTGAAATGATTTGGTGGTTTAGTTACTTCTTCCTCATCAGTTTAATTTTTTAATCTTCTACAGAGATTTATTTGGTCATAAAAAACGAACAATGGATCTTCTTTAATTTTAAATTAAATTACATTTTTTTAGTAAGAAAGAATAATGCATTCATAATTTTATTGAAGAGTTAAATTAAATTATTTCTTTGTCGTTCTTATTAATTAATCTGTTCAATCTAAATGAAATTCTTCTTATTATATGTGTAATACGCAGCTTTAAAAAGTTTTTACAAACTTTCTACAATGAAAGTAGATTTTAAAATTCTTTTGTTCAAAATGCAAATAAGTGTTCTTGCAAAAAAATTCTCAACTCTAGAATTTATTCAGTTTTTTTCAGTTAACTACCAGAAAAATAATTATTTAAATGAATCCAAAGTAGACTTTTTATTATATTTTATATTTCCAATTATTTTTTTTCAGAAATAGTACGTTACATTTTTAATATTTGAACAAAGAAAAGTGGTGTAACACAATGGAAAAAACTGTTTCAATTTGCTCATTTAATTGAAAGTCTATGGAAAGCAATTTTTTACAGATATTATTTCTAATAAAGACACTGGTTGCTTTTTTAAATGTTTTTAAAGAAAATAGTTGTTTTTACTATAAGAGAGAGATATATATATTGAACGCTAGGAAAAGTTCCTTACAACTTAATCAAATTGCGAATTTTTTATAAGCAATTCATTTTATTTCAATTGTTCCATTATTATTTTTTTTCAATTGTTCCATTATTCTTTCTTTTTTTCCTTCTTTTTTAATTATTATTATTATTCTTATTATTATACATATTTTTTTTTTGCTTTTGCTTTTGGCAAATATTTAAAATCATTATGTTCAAGACTTCAAATTTTAGAAACTACAGCCGTTTCGCCATAAAAAATCGTCATATGACTCCAAATTCGCCATATTGGTTCAAGATGATGACTTGTATTTAACAATAATAACAAGTACCTAATACATTTTATACACTCCTTAACAATGGCTAAGGATATTTACACTTTTTGGAATAATTTAGAATTGACAATGATCGAAGAAATGAAGCTAAGTACCCATTTATTATAGTGCACACTGGTACAGATATCGCCACATCAAAGAATTAAAAACTTTAAAAAAAATGTCCAAACAGCCACAAAAAATTAATCTTCAAGTCAGAAGGATCCAGATATGAGTACCTTAGAACAGTGTTTCTCAAACTTTCAATATTTGCGACCCAATATTCCATCATAATTTTCTTTAATCATATTTCATCATAATTCATACAATAGCAATGTATTGAAATAAATAATACTACACTTTGACGCTAAAACTATAATACGACTTACATCTTTTGTGCCACCGGCGTATATAAACGTCTCTCTCAGCCAGTGTGTTGATTGCCGTGAACGTATATATACGCCTCACTCAGTCCGTATTAATTGCCCTGGACGTATATATACGTCTTATATAAATGTCCTTATACCAACGTATATAAATGTCTCGTTTAGCCAGTGAGTTTATTTCCCCGGAGGTATATATACGTCATTTCGAAGTACGACGTATGAACTGCTGCTGTGAACTGTATCAATGAGCTTTCGACTTTTGAATCTGCTCGCGCTCCCCTTGTAGGATTTTTGCGCCCCCCTAGGGGGCTAGCTCCATAGTTTCAGAAACACTGCCTTAGTAAGATGTGTGTTGACCGCGGACACTAATGCACATTTTCCATCTGTTTTCCATGATCTGCATTAAACTATCGAGGAATCCTTGGGGCATGTTGACCCATTCCTCTCTCAGGGCAGTTTTTAGCTTTTGCACTGTACGGTGAGGGATGGTTCTTTGTGCAATACGTCTGCCAAGAGCATCCCAGGCATGTCCAATATGATTTAGATCGGGGGAGTAACCCGACCATAGCATACGGAGAATAGTTTCACTTTGCGGTTTGTTCGATATCTCAACTGTTCTATGTAGTTGGGCACTATCGCTGATAAACAGGAAGTTTGGACTTACAGTACTCCTAAAAATAAGTAAATGATTCAGAATAATTCCTCTAGAATACCGTTGCGATCCAACGCTTCCTCACTTAAGGATGTGTTCGGATATTATACGTGATGCCTGCCCACACCATCACGCCTGGGTCGTACGGATCACTTTCACAAACAACTTTTGTGTATAACGCAGTGTTTTTCAAACTGTGGGGCACGCCCCCTGGGGGGTCGCGGTGTTGAAAATAAGAGGCATAGAAATAGGCATAGCATATTGAAAATAAAAGGTTTAAAAAATAATTTTTTGGAATGAAGTAAAACAAAATGCTTTCCGACATAATAAAAAATACGCATTTACACTGATATAATTTTTTTATCACCTGGTGATCATCTAAAATAAAAAATTCCACTTCAAACGCTCATTAGCCACCTTTGATTCTATAACCAAATAAAAAAATATTTTGTTTGCTTTGCTGTAATCCCACGATGAGAGATTTTTGTTATTAAGTTTTTCTTTTAACCTAAAATAGCTGACCTTGAACTTACTGGTAGGGTTATATCCGTCGTTTTTTTAAAGGGAAGTTGTAAATAATATATTTCTGTTCCATGTGAACGGAAAATGGCGTCCATATATGGATAAGCGTATTGAGCACTTTGAAGAATTATTTGGCCAAGATTTATTTTATGAGTATTCTGAAATATATAATGCACAATGAAAAACGTTTTACACAATTATTGTTTAAAACATGCTACACTTTCCCCATGAACAATTTTGTGGTTTTATTGCTATGTTGTACGACTTCTTATGGTTTATAAATGTAAACGAGCAGAATATTTAAAAAATGGGCCTCTGTGATCCCTATTGAAGGAAGTTGAAACTGATCAAGCAATTGAAGAACCTACTGAAATAATGCACATTAATCAAGATAGCGAAAGTAAATATCACAAAAGCGTTAGAGATGAAACGCTTGAGTTGATTTGAAATTTTCAAATGCTGCTTAAAGATCTCTATGAAGAAAACTATGAAGACATAACGTAGCACTTCACCTTATCAAAAAGACACAAGGAAGAAAAAGTTCAAAATGCTATTTGTAGATCATCAAACAACAGCAAAACTACAAAAACGTGAACAAAATATGACAGTTTTACTGGAAAATAACGTTCCTGTGTTGTTAGCGAAAAGTGTCCTTTATTAAGGACCTTATATCCTTTATTAAGGACACGCACATTTGGAACATTTTCTTTAGTTTTATAGGATTTTTTCTCAAATTTTCAAAGAAAAATTGAAAAGTCCTTGAAAGTAGGTAAGTATATTTTCTCTTATTTAAATTTTTCACTGGAATTGTGATTTTTATCGTGTATAGTAAAAATAATTATAAATTAAATTATAGTTTAAAAACAAACTAAAAAAGACGCTTTTATAGTGAATCGAACTAAAAAGTAAATATATATATATATATATATATATATATATATATATATTACTTAAAAGTAACATATACAAAATTTAATACTTATCTTGTTAATTTGTACGGTTTATAATTATGATTGTATTGTTGCTTTAGCGCCAACGTGCATTATTATTACATTCAATCCATTATTATTTTAGGGGGCGCGATAATAATTATTATTGAAAATTGGGTCGCCAGTAGTGAAAGTTTGAGAACCACTGGTATAACGTGTTCCACGCTCTCTCAACAGTAATTGTTGGCCCGAATCACAGTGAAATGATATTCATCCGAGCCATTCACTCTAGCCAATTTTGGACATACCATTCAACAGGTTCCTTACACCAGCGTAATCTCCCTCAACGATGGCGCGGTTGAAGTAAGATGCAACATGTGACGGATCTATTCGCGTACCTTCCTCTAACCCTCACGGGAAATCTTTGAGCTATCAATTCGCGTTATTCACAACCAATCCTTAGGAAGTAGAAATCATGATATTTAAATTAAGTTTATTATATATAGTCGAAGTTTTCTAGCTAGAAGTGGATGTAAACCAAATGACAGGTGATATTGTTACTGACAGGTATAATTATTGAATTATTGTGAATAAATATTTATTCGGAGAAATATTTCAAGTATAACGAGTGATCACTAAGATTAAATTAATATTAGATTAAATCGAATAATAGATTAGATCCTACATAAAGCAAGGGACGAGTTTCACAGTCTCCTAATCATTCGTGTACTTAGTCGTTGTTCCACTTTCACAGTTAGACCGAAACATTCTCTTACTGTCTTTAACTGAATTTGTGCGTTATACTGTGTGATCAATAAATAGATTGATTGGATCATGGTTAGTGTTTCTACTCTATCTCCTACATATCTAGATGCCAAAAAGAGAAATGCAGACTTCTCACAAACTTTCATACTTCCATGCATACAGACTAGATGTCAAGTGGTGTTTGGCTGTTATACATGATGCCTGCCAACACCATCATGCCTGGGTCGTACCGATCACGTTCACAAACTTTTGTGCATAACGTGTTCCACGCTCTCTCCATACTAATTGGAGGGCAGAATCATTTTTCACACTGAAATGATATTCATCTGCGATTATAATTCGAGACCAATTTTAATGATCCCATCCAACATGTTCATTACACTAGCGTAATCTCTCTCGACAATGACATATTTGAAGCAGGATGCAACTTACAGGCTTCCATGCATACAAACCAACTTGATTTAATTGCCGTGAGATGGTTCTTGCTGAAACCGGCGTACCGGTAGCGGTTGCAAGGTTTACATCTATCTGACCAGGAGTAACATTTCTGTCCTTTTTTGCCATGAGGGCTACTTTGCGGTCCTCTAAAGAAGTGTTGTCCAACCACGACCCCCACGACCCCCCGGGAATGTCAATGTTGTGGGCACCTCAGAGGTACCTTAATAAACCGACTCGTTTCTGATGGGTAGCTGGTTAGGCTTCCTTATTCCAAAGATAATTATGGAGTTATGAGCTGATTAAGTTAAACATGTCAATTATTAAAAGAAACTAACGGTCCAAAATAATTAATCAAACATCCTCTATTTAACAAAGGTAGATGTCATAACACTGTGTTGAAATAAAAATGATTCAACTAGGACTTCGAACCGGAACTGAACCGAAAAAAAACCCGTTATTTTGGTAAGAACAAAAGCCAGAACTGAACCGAAACAAATATTGGTTTATTTCTGTTCGATATATTTTCAGTCATTTTGTTACAGTAGCCAACTTATTAAAATTTTTTAATTTAACGTCAACACCATATAATTATCATGTACATTTACATGTAGCATGTACATTGCTTCTTCATTTCCTGTTCTGATGTTCACTAGTATTGTATTGTTTCAGTTTTACATGAAACTACTTTTAGAAGGAAGATATAGTTCTGTTGAATGAATTAGAAGTAAAAAAAATGATTTTTCAACAGAACTATCATTCTGAGTTATACAAGGGTTGAGGCAAAAGTCATGGCAACTATTTTTTTCTTGAAATATGTGACATATACAGACAAAAGGACAAGGCGTTAATTACATGTGTAAAAAAGAAACAGCACTGAAATATTGTAAACCATTAATTTATTAAGGTAGTATATAGGGCAATATGGACTTCATGGTGCAAAAGAATGTCAACACAGTACACATAAAGTTGACATGACACACCTGGGCCTAAAGACCCTCAATGTAGTCCCCTGCTACTGTCACCACACATTGCCAACGATTTGGGAGGCGCTGAGTACAATCAGCCTTGGCCATTTGCCGCACCATGTGGGAATCGGGTCACCTCTTGACGCAAAACATTAGCAATGTCCTCTCATGTTGCAAACCACCTGCCATATCCTTAATCTTGGGAATGAGATTAAAGTCACAGGGAGAAATGTTAGGAGAGTAAGGTGGATGCTCCAATTCTTCCTATCCCCAACGTCAGAGCAGCTACTATACACACTCTGTTTTATGTGGCCTTGCATTGTCGTGCAAGATTGTTGCACTGTCCGTTATTCCGAATGCCACGTCATACCTGTTGCACCAGGAAGTTAGTCTAGTACTGCGTAGTCACTGTTCTCCCATGAGGAACAAAGTGGCAAGCAATGACACCCCTAACTTCATACGTGACGATGACCATCACTTTGACTGAGGAAGGATTTTGACGGGTCTTCTGCCTCCTTGTTGATCCAGCATGTTGCCACTCCACGGACTGACGTTTCATTTATGGTTCGTATGCCCTGGTCCAAACTTCGGCGATTATTCATGACAAGAATTGATCGCCGTCCTGTTGCCAGCATACAAAGTGGTCAGAACATATTGCATAGTGCAACCAACTTTGAAATTCCGTCAGTGCATGTGGTACCCACCGCGCTGCGATTTTGCTAAGGTAGCTCATTACGAAACATCCTGTAGACGGTACATTTCTCGATGACACTTGCCCTTTCTAAATCCAGTAGCGTCCATCGTCTGTCTTCATCCACAACTGCTGGATGACGGCACGTGCCAAGTCAATCCGCACACTGACCGATCGTCCCGAACGTTGCTCATCACTGGTTGACACACGACCTTGCTAAAACTTACCGTGCTACTGTATGGTATGGAAAGGCATTATTTCCAAGGGCGTCTACTAATTCACTGTGACATTCCATCGCATTTTTCCCTTGGAGAATGGCTATTTTCATCTAAGCGCACTGATGAACACGGATTACTTCCATCTCACATGACACTCGCCAACTGATTGATTTCAAAGCCATCTCTGCGCTAGTGCCAGCTATCACAGACCCATTTGGTGTTCTGCATACACACTATGGCTGCAGAACTTCCACACGGCACATATACGTTTGTGATCCGTATATCTACAAGAAAAAAAGATAGTTGCCATGACTTATGCCCCAAACCTCGTACTTTTCGCATCTCAGATGCGATCATTCATGGATATTTGTATAGAATATTTAGATAGACAAACCAGAATCAGGAACTTGAACTCAAATGCGATTTTGGATAATGGATAATGATGCCAATGATCGTCGTTCACTGCTTATCACTCGTACTGAATATGCTGGTTAATTGCATCAATTCACATAGTGTACCAATTAATAACAGAATAAAGTCTTCTAATTTTTGATAGTATTCCATTTTTTGTTTGACAGAATTTTACTTTTAGGGCAAACATAAATATACATAAAATAAAATTATTTATTCAGAACTGAACCGAAAACCGTTATTTTTGGTGGAACGAAAACCATAAATGAAACTATATATATATATATATATATATATATATATATATTTAGTGGAACGGTAACGAAAAAAAATTATGATTCGAAGCCCTGGTTTCAACACCATTTCTGCACATACTTATGTAAAATTGCCTCTGAATATGATTCTCCTTTTTCTCCATCACCCCCTTGACGTTTTTATATGCCTTTCCACCCCATTTTTTTTCATTGTTTAACAATTTTATGGCCATGGTTTTAATTTGGTTGGAGGGAGGGGATTATTTTAGCTGTTAAATATCTTCTGGGGGCTACAGAGGTGAAAAGTTCTAAAACACAAACATGGGTATCAAGGTGAAGAGGGGAATGCATCGTTTAAATTTTAAAAAATAATAAAAATATATTATCGATTTTTACTTATTACTTGTTATTTTCTTACTTATTTTCTACAACTCATGTTACATCTTCCAGCCCTTCCACTCTTTCCAACCAAGCACTCAAAATAATAATAGCAATATATAGCAACAATTCTGGCTAAAAACGAGTAGTTGGGAGGGGGGGAGGTTTTAAAGTCTTCGCAAGAAAGTTTAAAAGACCCATCGTACAATGATATCGCTCTGAATAACGCCCACGTGCTTCTTTTACGCAGTAAATCTTCTGCTAGATTTTAAAGTTCATTGCTCTCACCACTGTAGAGGTGTATTGTTATCTTCTCTCGGCTTCAATTTTTCGATTGAAGAGTCAGTTTTGTGGAGTTTTAAAAAATAATTCTACGTCTCCAAGATGTTTAAACTTTCCTAAAAGTTCCAATTTTTTTTTCTACAGCCTTTAAAAGAGCATTACAGTTCGGGGGAGTGTATAAGTTGCTTTTAATTCCTACTACTTAATTTTATTATGGCGTAAGAGTGGAAAACCAGTCTGACAGTTTCTACTATGTTTCTAGTGAATTTTTTTTAGCAGTGGGTTCCGCATTGGTAATTTTAACCTTTGCACAAACCTAGTACATTCCTCAGGAGCTGGTATCACTTTTATAGCGAGGCACCATATAAGCGATACCAATTACCGCAAGTTTTAATTTGTCACCCAATTTCCTTCCCCAAAAGGAGACACCTGAGTTTTGACGATGCGAACCTGTACTAGGATTTAATTTTGCCCAGAGCACCTAAGCCAAACGGACCTTCAAGGGATCTTTTTCATGCCGTATAATCCTACTACACAGCCGCTGTTGATTTTCTGCATCAGGAAAATCCACAGACTTGGGCCGGGGTCAAACCTGCAACCTTGGGTACAGAAGGCCAGCGACAAACCAACTACGCCACCCAGCAAGCCCTTAAGGTGTCTCAGGGGTGTTAAAGTTCTCTAGAGGTCTGAAAATATAAACGATTTTCAAACGCGTATAATTCCTTTAAATTTAAATTAAATGATTCTAATCGTTTACGTATTATTTAAAATAGAATGGGGCTTCAGAAAAGTATAAAATTATTAAAATATGATAATAATTTTTAAAGTCATAAGCATTTGAAAATTCTATAATAAATATTAAGTATGTTTTGCTTTGCGCACGCTATTTTCTAAAATATTAGCCTCTGATGTATAAAACTTTATAGAATTATACAATGCATCATACTCTTTAAACCCTACCTAATTTTAGTATTATATATCTTTTGTATTTCAAAATATTTGTAAAATATTGCAATTTTTTAAATATTTTTTAAAAATGCATTTTTTTATTTATTAAAATATGTAAGTTATTATTCTACTTATATAAAAGTAGCTACAAAGTATTAATAATACATTTGTCTTTATAAATCAACTTATAGCTAATAATTAAACCTACTCTTTTAGAAAATAGCATGTGCGACGTAAAACTTAATAAATATTTCTTATAGAAAAATTTCTTATTTTCATATGCTTATAATTTTTTAAGTTATGATTATATTTTAAACATTTTATACTTTTCTGAAGCCCCATTCCTTTATAAGTAATGTGTAAAAGATTCGAATTAATTAAATTAAATTAAAAGAAATTATACCTGTTTGAAAATTGCTTATATTTTCAGACCCCTAGAGAAATTTAACACCCCTGTGACCTCTTAATTAAATACAGCAACGAATCCACACAGCATTTTAAGTGTTCTTTGAAGCCCAATTGAAAGTTTTCAATTTCTTATTACTTGAGACGACTGTCTTTTTCCGAAGCAGAACTCATTTTTTTGTGTTAAACCAGTAAATCTACCTTCGACTATAATGTTGCTACTATTATTACAGAATAACTCCACAACACTTTTAGAAAAAATTAATGTTTTAATAGTTTAATTTGATTGTCTAAAATTACAAGTAGTCATTATACAGAAAACCAAAGCTAAAATTCACAATTTTAAGAAATAAAACACGCGACTTGCGTGAATTGTATTTGCTTGAAACACTCACATACATTTCAAATTTATTTGAAAATGAAACAAAATTTCGCGCTATTTGTAAAATCCTGATCTTTTATAACCCTTTTCATGAAAATTAAAATATTAAAACACTAAATAAATATATTACTAACTCGTAATAAAATATAGAAATTTTCCAGAAACATGTATCATTTAAAATAGCTTTATTCCAAAGTAGTTTCAGATATGAATTGTAGCCATTTTTTTTCACAAACATAATAATTTATGCTACATTTTTTGACGCATAAAATGTAAAACGTAAAATATTAGCAGTACTTGCTATAAATTAACATTTAATTATAAAAACTCTACGAATTCGCCTTTACATGTTTTAAAATATTCAAATTTAAATTTCTAAGGGTCCTTTGAAGCGTTTAAAAATTTTATCTGTATCACACCATTAACCACGCAAAAAAATTGAAGATATTAAATACACTATTTGTGATTAATATGAATTTCTTAAGGAATCAGATACCTTAAACATTTTTAATATAATCTTTAACTTACTATCGACATATAAGGCCAGCAATTTATTTCTCAACAACAATGATTAAAGAGGGTTGCTCGGAATGGAAATGATTTTGAAATCTAATTTAATTATCTAATTTCAGAGACATACAAAAACTTTATTGTTTGTTTTTATGATTGTTTCCCAGCTTTTCTCTTGTAGAGCACGGACAGGTGAAGCATACTATCCTGGTTCATCCCTAGTGGAGCTCGGGCACTTTGAAAATTTACATTGTGCAATCGGTCTTTTCCGAATTATTTCACTTATGTTTTTTAATTAAAAAGTACCACTGGGTGGAATTTTCTGCAAAAAGAGGACGTCCTTTTGCTGAGCACCCACCTTCACGCTTGTCTAGAGGACACTTTGCTGACCGCATTCCCTCAACACAGAAGAAAAACTAATCCGACACGACAGTGTACAGAAGGTCATGTACACTTTATGGAAACGAATTTGTACCTTATTTTCTCGTTTGCATTTTGAGATAAAACTATGGCAACTTCAAAATAATAATCTGTCAATGTTTTATTTTGTTTGGAATGCAAACTAAAGAGAGGATTTACTTTGAAAACGCCTCCTAAAATTAATAGACTATTCAAGGGTTACGTAACGTCATAGAAGAAATATTCGTATCAACATATTATAAAGCGGAGTAAGAATTTTGGTTACTGCATTTCAAAAAAAGTTATTTATTCTATACTAGCTGATATTCCCATTCTTCGCACGAGAAAATTGAAAAATTAAACAATACAGACTGAAGGATAAAGAACTTTTAAATGAGTTAATTTTACGTGAATTGTGAAAATTAAACAAGAAAAAGGTTTTTGCATATCTCAGCTGAACAAAAAAAAACATATTTGTTGAATTTTAAGTCTGTAGATCTAATAGCTGATAAAAGGGATTTTTATTTATTCCGTACCTTTTTGTCAGTCGATTTTTGAAAATACCTTCCTAAGCTAATCTCTGCTTAGCAAAAGTAACACATTGCTGCAAATTTTATGTAATGGACGCTTAAAATAGTGTAAATAATTTATATCTGGAAGTTCAATACGTTGATATTACTTTCTGCTGTATTTAATTTATATTAAAATCTTGCCTCCACCTCTCCCTTCGAAATATAGTTTTATTATGAAATAAAAAAATGGTGTAGGCAAAACAAAGAGGGAAAGTTTTGCTTCACACAAAAAAGATAGATATATGCTGTCGCGGGATTTTTTGCAGGTGGCAGATTTTTTTCTACTTTCTTGACAAGTATCGTTATATTTTAGAAGCTTCACACAGTATCTTTATAAATTATAGCCTTGTGTGTTATTCTGATGTATAAGCTATATTATTATAAAGTTTCATTAAAATCCATTCAGTTGTTTCTCCGTGAAAGAATAACAAACATCCATACAAACTTTCCCGTTTATAATATTAGTAAGGTTTAAATTTGAAGAGGGAGAAAAGTCTAGTTGAAAGTAAAAATGAAAACATGACCACGAAACATCATCCTAAAACTGTTGGAACGCAGACAACTACTAAGAAAGTGAAGTCTGCGATACTAAAAGAAAATCCGCTGACCCAAAGCTGCATTGCATCGAAACTAGGAATGTCTTTGAGCACTTTAATCAAACATAAATATTTAAAGTTAAAAATGATGTTTAAACCTAAAGTTCATCTGCTTTTGCCAAAACATATTGCTGAAAGGAAAACAAATTGTAGAAAACTACATGAAAATCTCTTAGCAGCTGAATCATTGAAATTTGCGGTAACACTCGATGAGGTATGGGTATATTAATGTGACTGTAATAAAAGAATATCAATTTCCTACTGCTCAAGTGATGAAAAGACACTTACGAAATAGCTTTGTCGCGTGTATAAAATGTCCCAAGAGAATTTGTGATAGTTGTAAGATTTGCTTACAACGGCAAATTAAAAGTAAAAAATGTCTCAACCAGAGCCAAACCTAAGTCTCTCTACTATCAGCAGAATATTTTAAAAGCAATTTTTGAAAAAAGTAATTCCATCTTTATATGGAAAGGATATTACATATTTGAACTGCATATGAATAAATCCTCCAATCTTACGTCTAAGTCAACTATCGCTTATTTAACAAAGAAAGGATAAGAACCTGAATAAAGTGTATCCCATTTAATGAAATATCTATAAAATTACCTGGCGCTTCTCCAATGGACTTTTGTGCTTTCGGTTTATTGAAATGAGCCGTCGGAAAATGGCATCCAAGAACACTAAACGAACATTGGAAAACGATTCAAGAGGAATGGAGTAAAATTTGCATGGCAGTACTAAGAAAAAGTTCTTTCATGAAAACTTCGAATTTGAGCTATTGTCGAGAATCATGAATATCAGGTAGAAACAAATTGCCATAAAAAATACTACATATATAGATAAAATTTAGCTATAGAAATCGTTTTCCATAAAGTGCGAATGATGTTTTGTATGACATGCGGTAATTGAAATTAAATATTTGGATTAACATACTCGTATTTTAATTACTTTAAAAAAATTAAAATATGAATAAGTTGTTTTAAAAGTGTTATTAGAAGAAAACATTTATATAAATAAATTCCCTAAAGTCTATTACTTACTTAATATACACAATTATTACAATACTCAAATTACATACCCCGTAATTTCAGTCCAAGTTAAAAATCTCATTTGGGTCAAAATTCTTAGAAAGTAAACATATCATTCCTTTTAAATTTTTTCAGCAATGGAATGAAATTGATAAATATTTACAGTAAAATATTCTAAATTGAATATCTAGATCAGAAATCGTTCATTTTTTCTGTATTTTTCACTTAATTTAAAAATCTGTCCGTAAAGCACACTTACCGTGAAACACATTTCAAAGGAAAATTCAATTTAATGCTTGGAAATTTAATAAACATTCCATAAGTGTTATCAATTGTTCGTTTTCTGCTCTTCTTACAACTCACATTTTAAGACTTGTCAAAACAATTTCCTCTAGTTTATAATACGAACAACACATTTCATTAAAAGAAAGTAAGAAATTGATTCTAAAAATGAAATTATTCATTAGAAAAATATGCCTTTATTTTATGGGTTTGCTTTTTAAAATAAAATATTATTCCTGCTGAATTTGAATAATCAATTCACATTTTATGCGATTTTTTTTTATTCTACATTCTTAACATAACAATCCTATTTCATTAGTTCTGCTTATTAAAAATATTTATATAACTTTTATACTTTATCTTAATCAAATAAGTACTCTAATCAAATTTTAGTAACGCTTGAAGAGAAAATGTCTTTTTTAATAAATGACTCTTTATATATTTTATCTTAACCAAATATTTTTTTATCTTACTAGATATTAAATTGATTTTAAATTCAGAACTTAAGCTCGTTGCGTGCGACGCATTTGAACAGTGTAAAGCATATTATGACTCATAAAAAAATGTACTTATTTAAAGTTTGACGTTTACTTAATCTTTTGCTGTTCGGAAAAGAAAATAATTTCATTTTCAAAGTTTATCTATCGGTTTATTTTCAAGCTGAGTAATTTGTGTGAAATATCTGAATGGATTTTTGAAAGAAGGGATATAGAATAAATATGTATATATTTTTAAAGGAACTCTCTTTCAAAAAGCGTATCAATATCCCAAAAGTTTGGAATTCATTAAACATTTATTCGATGCCAATTTTATGTATTAAACAATTTAGTAAGAAATTCTAAGTGTGTTTATGTTAAGGAATATCACAAGATTATGTAAATAATTATGCAGGCTTTATTTTAAAAAGAAGTACTTTTCGAAAAATTCGTTTTAATTTGGTCACTTTTATAAATAAATTAAGATTTATTAAATTTAAAAAAATGTTTATAATATTATACAGGTTTATATATAAAGTGACTATAACCCTTTAAGACATAATCCGCACGATCTTGCGGGTTAGATGTTCTTATACGTTTTTGCTTCTGGAATAGTCGTAGGTAAGAAAATCCCAAATCTAACGAATGAGTGGTTTTACAGAAAGTGAGAAGTGTTACTCTTTATGAACAGATGATGGTTGTGGTCCAAGTTTTACTTTCAGCTGACAACTCTAACTTTATTTTCAAATATAACGAAAACACGTCTTTTTTTATCTGTCGTAAAAAGATAATTATCAATATATTTCTAATTGCTTGGATACAAATTTTTGTATTAATGTTTAGATAATTGTAAAACAAAAAAATATAAATTATACTCTATTAATGTTGATTTTAGGACTCAGGATTTCGTTACCCGCGCGATCATGCGGGTTGAGCTTTACTTGTGTCACTGCAGCTACAATGGTAAGCTCTTGCCATGTGAGTTTTCTTTTCCGTTTCAATAATGTTGATAGAAGCCTAAATGAAAAAGTGAAATATATTGTTATATAATTAAAACCACGTTTTCTTGGGGTAGCCATGGACAAGTCTCTTTTTTTTCTCTAGCTGTGTTTTGCAATTAATTTTCTCTTTCACATATTTGATAAGGGGTATAGCATTTTCAACCTTTACACAGATATCTGCATCCATATCTCTTCTCCCCATCAAACAAATCTGGGTTTTCCGGTGGGAGTTAGTATGGTGTGGCTTAAATTTATATATATATATATTATAAATAATAAAATTTGCTGATACATTTAATTATTTTTCATGCAATACCGCACTAACTTTCAATTAAAAATTTTTCAGGTGTCTAAAAGTAGAAGAATTCTCACAGATGAAAATTTATAATTGATGAATAAATCGGATTGAACTTAGATCAGAACTCAGTGATCTCTCGGATGTTGTCAATTCTGCGAACAAAACATATGAATCATGAATACTGAAAGGAGAATCAAGGTCAGATGAGAGCGATGAAGACAATCATGGAAGTATTTGCAATGGAAGGAGAATTTTGGATCATTTTTTACCATAAAAGTCTGTTTAACACATTCATTTCATTTATTTCACTGTTCCAAATTCTTGGTTTTTACACACAAAAAAACACAGTTTCAAATAAAAAAAATAAAAAAAATAAAAACATATCGAATAAAACTTGAGTTAGAGATAGATGAAGCGTGTTAGAAGCCTCTCTACTTACTAACAAAAGTATTTTAACTGGTGACGTAAATAACATTGTTGTGGAATTCCATTCGCAAAAAGTCGAAATTTTACAATTCGCATGCTATACATGTTATGTCTTTTACCCTGCTTATTCCATGATAAAATGCTTGACATGTATAGCCATTTTCGATGTGTTGATGTGCCATCAACACATCAATTCATTGATGAAGGCCTCGTAAAAGCAGATTTGAAAACTATGAAAGCAGTTTGAAAACATGTTGTGAAAAATGCAATGTTTATTTATACTTATCAAAAACAAGACGTGTTTTAAAGATATTCACAGAAAATAAATAATGAGTCAATAAAAGAATTAACTATGTAAGTCAATAATTTCCTTATTTGTGTAGCAATTTTAGTTGAACTAAGATTGTTTCTTCTATCAACTTAAAGCTAAAAATGTAAAACTCGTAAAATTTCATAGGTAACCTGTTTTACAGATAAAGCCAAACCCGCACGTTCGTGCGGGCCTCTTCTACGTTTAAGGATGGGAGAGGGAATTTTTTTACTATTTTTTCAAGTGTAATTGGGGTCCATATAGTATTAATAACCAGAAGAATTTAATATTAAAAATAAAATAATTTGGGTCTTAAAGGAATATAGGATTAAATTTATAAATTTCTGATGCGTCTAAATTTAAATCTGTCTCACTGGTAAAATATTTACTTTTGGAGAACCTACATTATCTATAATCATTGTTTCATCAGCTTCATATTGAAAAGCGAAGCTTGTGTTGTTTTCTTTTGGCAGTGGTGCTCTCTTTGTGTTAAAGTTGAGTTTACAAGGTCTCTTACAAACATGATCATGACAACCCTGGAAGATGTGATCAGGGTTATCAGATTTGCAACTTTATCACCCTTGACAAAAAATTTGGTGAAAAATAAGCTCATCAAGGAACCCTCGAGAAGCCTATGGAATTGACCTTTCTGGAAGTTTCCGTCAAAATATATAAGGAACCTGTGAAACAAAGGCCCATTCAGTCGAGATCAGAATCAACTTGTGTGTTGACTGTGATATGACAGAGAGACTTTATCAGTCTCGCAAAAGGCACTTTTCTAAAGAGGCATTTTAGAAACGCTGCAAAATTTGTTTGTAACGAGTGCATTTCCCATTTTTCAATAATATGTTATAATATTTATTTGTGTATATGCATCGTTTTGCTTTTGTGTAGCCATCAGTTCCACTTTGTCAATTAATAAATCAGTTATTATTCAAGTATTCTAGTTTGCAACGATACTTTCCTTTATATTTTATAAAAGGTCATCGTCTGTATTAATTTATAGGATTAGGCATTCGTAATAAATAATATGATAAATATGTTTGTTGGGAGAAGCGCAAAATCCAAATCATAACTTTATACTAAAATGAATTGCTTTATATGATGACTTTATACTATGATATTGCCCCTATGTTTTTCGAAAATCGTAAGTTAGAATAAAATTAATATTAAATATTTTGGTTGTCTTCTTGATCATCGACGTCACACACCGCGGCATCTTGACAGCTATTGGAAATGGACCTGGACAATATTTTAAGGTATCCGACTAAATTCGGAACCGTGATTTTGCAAAAGCGTATAAATGGATAATATTTATGTGGAATCGGTTGTGGAGTCGTCATCCAATTGAATCTCTCAACGAAACAAAGCACGCAGTCTTCGCGCGCAGGCGCAGCTGATCCAATGTGAAACAAAAACTTCGACCATTGAGAAAAAAACGGAAAAAGAGACTGAGGTGCGCGAGCACGCGTTCCCGTCGTCACATCATGGAAATCTAATTGTAGAATAGCTACCTTTTTTTTAATTAATTTTTGTTAAGTTTAAATAAATCTGAAGAAAGACAAATGTCTTGGACCCCTTGTTGTCTCCCACAAATTATGGGGGCTCGGCCGGGATTTTGATCAAAGTTTGGAACGCGTGAACAAAAGAAGCGTCCGTGGAGGAGACGCGCCGCCAATTTTTGGAAACTTTGCTCAACCTGTGGAGAGGTTGAATTTCACTCGAAACCAGCGTGAATATTCCGCCTGTGTAGAGGTTGGAACTATTGATTTAACACCTGCGAAGAGGTGTCATTTTAACAATTTCAAGAACTATTTTTCGTCTAACGATATAACCTGCGAAGAGGTTGTGGGATCTGTGTTCATCTGCGTAGAAGAGAATCAATGTTTTTCTTCAATTATTGGATACATCGTACGTGCGAGCAACAAGTGAGCTAGAAAAAAAAGGTAGGATCTTTCCATATTTTTTCTAAAATATATAAAAATGCTCTTAAAGAGGATCTCATAAGAGTTGTTGAGGATCTAGATGGTACTGTGGAGAGTACGAACACCATAGCTAAACTAAAGACTAAAATTGAAAACAGTAGTACATTTGAGAGTGATGCAGATTTCGTTAAAACTTTAATTAAAAACTGTATAGATGAGAGGGTATCGCGAATCGAAAGAGAGGCAGCTTTAGAAAAACAGAAAATTGAGCTCGCAAAACTACAGTTGGCACAGTTAGAAAAAGAAGTCGAACTTCAAAGCATTAAGTTTAAATCCTGCAGCTTAAGTCAAAGAGAAAAAGTTCAAAACAAACATAGAAAATATGATCAAAAGCATTAAAACTTTATCTCTTCCTGTTCCCACCAGATCTGAAAATTTTAATTTGTTCTTCCAATCATTAGAACGCGCATTTTTAACCAAGAAAATAAATGACGAATATAAATCTGAAATTTTAATAAATCTTCTGGGCGAAAGAGCTCATAATGTCTTATTGTATATTAAAAAGGAGGAATTAAATGACTATGAAAAACTAAAATCTATAGTACTCAGAGAATTCCAAGTAACCCCTCGCGAGTGTTTAAACTCATTTAAAAATGCTGTAAAATCATCAGGCGAGACATACATCCAATTTGCTGCAAGATTGACGGCAAACTTCCAATGTTATTGTTCGTTAAGAAAAGTTAATTCCTTTGAATCTCTATGTGATCTTTTAATTTCTGATAAATTATTTGAAACTTTAAATAAGGAAACCGCAACTCATATTGGCATTCGAGGAGCGGAAGATTGGTTTAGGCCTATTGATTTAGCTAAAGAGTGCGATATTTATATTTCATCTAGAAGCGGATCCCGTAAGGAAACTCCTATTGCTTGTGGATATACCGAAGACCCCTTTAAAAATAGACCACGAAACTATAAACCAAAGATTAAAGATAGCTATCCCCAAAATCTTGAAAGACAAAATAAAAATTGCTATATATGCGGTGATTCATCTCATTACGCAAGAGATTGTGAGAAGCGTTTTAAGCCTAAAGAATCTAACGGCCACATCCATAATAGAAAAAACGCGAATAGTTTGAAAGTCAAGAGCGAAAAACAAAAAAGCGATGAGTTCGCACAACAGCTCCAATGCGTAAACATTTTTGTAGAAAATCAGCCCGTAATAGCCTTGATTGATTCAGGTTGCCAGATCCCAGTTCTAAATTCCTCACTAATTAGATTGAACAAACCTTCCGAAGGAAGAATAACATTAAGGGGACTCGGCACCTTTTTTCAATTTTTTTTTATTTAAGGGTTTTAAAATATTTTTTTTTTGTATATTATTAACAGTTACTACTAAACTAAGAAATTTCACCATGAAAAAATTCCTAAATTTAAAAAAAAAAAAATTTAAAATTTAAAGTTTTAAAAAATTTTTACCGATTTTCAAAATTCTTCTTCTTTTACAATTATCATTATTTTGACACCAAATTTTTTTTTGGATTTATTAGACTATGAGTAATAACTTTAGGGATCGATTTTGCAACAAACAAATTAGTTTTGGAAAAAAAAAATAAAATGTAAACATTAATGGAAAAAAAGCTAAAAAAACATGACTTCTGCTACATTTTCTTTTATAAAATTTTTTTATTCAAAATATTGAAAAATGGATCCCTAATTTAATTAAGCACATTGTAATAAAGATACACACCAAAATTCAAGTTGTTTGATAAATATCTGTAGAAGTTTTGTACTTTTAAAGACCATGCTTTCATGAAAAAACTCGAACTGAGAAAATGCATTTTTAAGAATACCAATCAGCAAATATATATCAAAACAATGTCTAAATTTTGTAATAATTTTTCAATATGTTGTATAAATATATACCTTTAAAATAAAACATAATACAATTCAATTTCAAAATATTAAACAAAAATATAAGCTTTTTTTAAAGTGCCTGTCTGAGAGCCCAAAATTACGAAAAATAGGAAATATCATTGTGACTTATTTTTACAAGAAACATCTATGAAATATATTCAAAAATAAATGAAATACATGAAATAAATGTAATAAAAATACATGAAATGTACAATAGAAAATTTAAAAGCTTTTATAAAAATAATTTGCTACTTAAATCAATATCTAAAATAAAATAAAGTAAAACAAATTTATGCTAAAATGTATTATTTTTTCAAAACAGGTTTGTTTTAAAATTGGCCTACGCTATAAGTCATTCCTTTTCTCCTCCTAGCTAATAACTCTTTTTATGTATTGCTTTTTAATAAGTTTAAGAGCCAGCTTATTACTGGCATTTTGACGACGTTTTCTAAATTTTTGTTTTCGACAATCTAAGATAGTAGCAAGTTGTTTCGTTGAACCTCCAGTAGCTACACCTAATGCTTTCTGTGTTTCTACAATGGTGCGTACTGTACCCTTATTGTATTCGCAGACAGCTTCTGTTACTGCCCGCTTAACACGTCTTTTGTTTACGTTCGGACACTTTGCCCAAATCATGCTATGCAAACTTTCGTTTGCATTTTGTGTTCCACATCGAATGCATCTTTCTAACAATTCATTAGATGCAAGTCTTTGATAAATCGGTAGAATTTTTGGAAGAAACTTTTCATTTATTGGTGTTCCTACATTTAATTTATGATTGTTAGGTTTTTCCCCATTAGCAATCGCAGATTGGTAGAAACACCATGAGTTTTCTCCTGCAGGACACTTCGAATGTTGAGGTTTAGCATCTGTAGAAATGCTATGCAACAATGTAGCATATATTGCTGTTTTCATAGCATTCACATCCCCTTTGTTTCTCAAAATAGCCTTTTGGTAGTAAGTAGTTAATTTTTTAATTGTGGCTTCTTTCAAACTACCATGAGCTTTACCACCTAAAGAAATACCTTGAGCACGACAGTCTTTTACAGTAGATCTCAAAGCTGTTCCTAACCGCTTACTAACATGATTAATACATTCTTCCTTTTTTATCACAATGTCAGGTCCATACACTTTTTTCTCGCACAAGTAGTTAAACGTTTTACAATTACCATCGGATAATACTGTAATATAACGGAATCCAAGTGATGTGGATCTTTTCCACAAGGTTAATGCAGCTTCCATTTCCATTGATGTAGATGAGCCCAAGTGATTTATATCACATTCGCTTTTATGTCCTTCATACCATATGCTGAATTCAGCACTTGACTGGCCTAGCTTATTTTTTGCCACAGAGCAATGACGACACACCTTACTCATCACTTCAAAGTCAACAACATATCCGGTGAGCATATCTATAACACATCCTACACCGATAAGTGAGGTGTGACCACGAGTTAGCCCCGTTCCATCAAAACTAACACTTAAGTCTGTGATTTCAGCTCCATTCTCGTACACATTTTTAATTTCTCGGTGGATTTCCGCAAATATGTTTTCAGATGCCAGAGTATATGCATTATCCAGCCGTCTCGCACACTTCCCATATGTAGTTGATGAAAAAGGTTCTATATTCATCACCATACAAAATTTTTCTATAGCTGAATAACCTTTCCCAATATGTGAAAAAGCTTGAGTTATTCTCAAATTCACATCATGGCTGGTCTGAACAGACTTTAGAGATGTGTTTACAACAGTTTTGTTTTCATCACAATTGCTACACAATAGTTTTAAATTGTATGAAAATCCCAACTTGGCTCCAAGCTCCAGTTTCAAAGTTTGTTTTTCACAATATTGGCACTTTGCACTTCGAAGAAAATTGTTAACTTGGTTAAAGTCCACCAATATATAATTTCCAATAGCAGAGGTATCCTTTTTTACCACAGTGTTCAATTTTTCCAGGCGTACATTTGAAAAAACTGAATTTTTGTTCACTTCACAATCAACTTTCGCTCTACACCATCGCTTTTCATTCATTTGCAAAGCACGTACTGAACGTTTTCTAAGAGGCATAATTGCGATAACAACAACTAATAAAATGAATGAATGTATGATTGAAGTAGCATTAAAAATTATGATTGAAGTAGCATTAAAAAATGCTGTTTTAGGTTTCTATGAAGTTAAAAACTAATGAAACTAAAAATCACACAGCAAGCGAAAATGGCAAAGCTAATGTAAATAAACAACTTTGCTGATAGTTACAGTCACAGCTTAACGGATTCCTCTGCTTCTCTGTAGTTTTTAATGTAAAATAATGGATTTATTCTCAAGTAAAAAAATGTAAACATTGAGGTGGGCGTGGCATTTAAACTGCTGACAGAGCTGTCAAAATATTTAAAATGCATTTTACTGCGTTTAAAATAATCAGATCGTTTCAAAACTTCCCTCAATTGTACCAAAGGTATCAAACTACATTTTAAACTAAAAATTGAAAAATTGATATTTTCATCGATTTTAGGTTTTTGAAAGGTGCCAAGTCCCCTTAAGCTCATGTTTTAACGAGAAGCGTATGGTAGAAGTTGCACCAATAAATATTTCTCTTACTCAGCACTCTTCCAGTTTAAGTGTTCGAACGGCAATATCACCGACCTTGACCGAAGAATTTATTATACATCCCAGTGTATATACTGAAATAAAGAAAATAAGCCACGCAAAGAGCGATGTTTTATTGAATGAAAGTGAATCCTCTTTAGGTGCTTATTCTATTTTTACTGTTGCAAATGTGATAGAAAACTCTAGTTATGATTTGTCACATGTTAAAAACTTTAATGTTGGAAATGATTTGAGTTCTCTAATTAAGAATTATAAACCTAATAAAATTAAGAGTACTAAGTTAAAAATGAGTATTATATTGAAAGATGATATTCCTGTGTGTCAGAGAGCCAGACGTTTATCTTGTTCTGAGAAATTACAGTTAAACGATCAAATTGATGATTGGTTACAACAGGGTATTATAAGAGAAAGTTGTTCTGATTATTGTTCACCTATAGTATTGTGTAAAAAGTCAATGGTGCCATGAAAACGAGTTCCGTGGGCCCCAACTCCCGGTCGCCCACCCCTTCACCTATGGAGGGTAAACATAGTCGGTTCACGATACTCGGGAGGCTCTTCAAGCCCTGGAAGTGGAAATGGAAGAAAAAGAGCGATCGTTTTGAACAGACGTCCAGAACTCTAGAGAGGAAAATATCGATGCGTTCAACCAAAGAAGAGTTTATTAAAAAGGGCGTTCTTATGCCTGATGGAACTGATAAAGACCAAGATAGCAAAATAAATGATTCCGTTCATCAGAACCACATTCCGCAAATCAACGAGTTTGGGCTCGAGAGTGGCATGTCAGAAACTGAGAAGCAGCGCAACTCTCCGTCGGTAACGTACACGTCGTCCTCTGTTTTAGAAACCTACAACACCGTTGTGGTTACCAACTCTGGCTTTCCTACCGTACTATCGTCATCTCAGAATCATGCCATGCCTGTGATACACAATGTTTCCCTGTTGAACCTTCCGGATGTCGAAGAGGTGCCTTCACATGATGGGGAAATTGTTCTCTCTGTTCTTCCAGAACCTCCAATGTCGTTGAATGATATTGGGCCAATACTACATCCACAGCAGCAGACCACATGAAGATGTGGGGAGAAACTGTCTAGTTCAGCAAAATTATCCTATGTTAAATCTTTGTGTATTTGTTGTATAGTTCTTGTCTGTTCCGTCTTTTTTGTATGTTTCAGATTCTCCTCTGGTCTCCATGAAAAAAAAAGAAACAAGTACCGCTGCGGACAGCGTACGGTCAGGTTGGCCGTTGTGGAATCGGTTGTGGAGTCGTCATCCAATTGAATCTCTCAACGAAACAAAGCACACAGTCTTCGCGCGCAGGCGCAGCTGATCCAATGTGAAACAAAAACTTTGACCATTGAGAAAAAAAACGGAAAAAGAGACTGAGGTGCGCGAGCAGGCGTTCCCGTCGTCACATCATGGAAATCTAATTGTAGAATAGCTACCTTCTTTTTAATTAATTTTTGTTAAGTTTAAATAAATCTGAAGAAAGACAAATGTCTTGGACCCCTTGTTGTCTCCCACATTTATGATATTTAGTGTCACTTGGATTAGAAAATGTATATAAAATTGTTTTAAGAATATTATTACAAAAAAAATGCATTTAAATTCAATATTTTGACAAAAAATGAACAGAGAATGACCCATTTTCAAAATATTCTCCTTTTGTGAAAAATGTTTCTATTATAATAATATTTTGCCTGTATATAGCTCAAACCTCCGTACAGAGACTCAACGAGAATTTTTGAAAGATATAACTTATAAGTGGGTTTATCCATGTTTTACGACAACAGAGGGGTTCAATATTAAGAAAAAATCGTTGATAATTATTTCAATTAGTTGTAACTCTGAAAATAGTGTGAATTTTTCAAAAATCATTGTTGAGCCTCTGTACAGAGGTCTGATCTATATACAGGCAAATTATTATTATAAAAGAATCATTTTTCACAAAAGGAGAAAATTTGAAAAAAGGTTATTCCAGGTTTAATTTTTGCCGAAATATTGTATTTAAATACTTTTATGTCAAAATGTCCTTAAAACAATTTTATACATGTATTCTAATCTAAGTGACACTAAATATCATGAAAATTATCCATTTATGCGCTTTTTTAAAATCACGGTTCCGAACGTAATTGAATATCTTAATAAGCAAGTATATTTGTAAATACTAGAAGATTTATAAACTAGTAAGAAAAGGTTAAATGTGATATAAATTTCAAGAATTTGGGTATGTGTACACACATGTGTATGATTTGTAATAAATTTAATCTAGAGAAATGAAAATTTCTTTGGAATTATAAAACCGATTGCAATTCATCAATAGAAAAGTGTGTCATGCAAGTAAAACACTAGAAATGGGTAAATCAGTCTTACATATAATGTTGTTGATCTATTACCAATGGCACAGCTGGTCGCACAAAATGTAACACCAAGAAGTAAGAGGGATATCACAGCAAAATTTATTTGGCATATAACATGTTGTACAAAAATCAAACTATTAAAATTACAGCCTCTGGGGACGTGTGGATGAGGAAAAAACAGTAGTTTGTGTAGCAACTATTGTTGGTTATAACCTCTGCCACACACCTCGTTATTGAATCAAAAAGGCTTCGGAAGTATCCTTGGATTACTGCAGCCAATGTCCAAGTTTATCGGGTGAAGCAGTGGTTGTTGTATTCCGGGCCAGTGAATGTGGTAGCATGGACTACATGTTTTCGATTGGTGATAGATCGGGAGCACCAGCAAGCCAAGGAAGCAATTCAATCTGACTTTTAAAGAAGAACTTTTGAACATTGCGTGCCACGTGTGGTCGCGTATTATCCTGTTGTAATTAGGCTAATGACATCCACTGAATGTGTGGAAGGACCACACACGAACTCCAACACCTGAGAGATGTAGCGCTGGCTGTTCAGTGTACTGGAAATGTGTACTACAGGAATGCGTTAGTGAAATCCAATGCCACCCTAAACCATGATACCGGATGCAAGACCAGTATTGTGATACATCATCCTCTCACCAAGGTGTCTCTAAACTCGAATCTGACCATCGTGATGTTGCAGGCAGAAGCGGGATTCAACAGTAAACACATTGTTCTTCCAATTTGATGTCCATGTTCACCGATCATTGCACCATTGCCAACCGCCTGTGGTTTCCTGTCAAGATTAAACGAAGTAATGAACACCTTGCGAACATTCCACTCTGCAGAAAATGCCGTCGATTGTTACGAGCGGACACCGAATAATTAGTAACAGACTGAATCTGTTGGGTTATGGTTCATGATGTGGCTGTGTGATTCATCAATCATAGCCATGAAAACAATCTGACTGTCTTCTTATTAAATATCATCTTCATCTATCTTATAAGGTATCTTATACTCATCTTATTGTCAGAAAATATTAAAGAACCATAATCCGCCTTCTTTAGAGCAGTTACACAACACGCCATATAAAATCTCTTACATTCGCCCGGATGAGGTGCAAGCAAGCTAAAGTGAATATATTTGCCTTTCCTTTGCGACCTGTTACTTGTGGTATTGGATTACCCATAGAAAATTAAAGCACAGTGGTACGCTTTTTAACACTGTGTACACTAAACGCATAACCTAGTTTTCTATGAAGTCTATTGGCTACAACGCTAACAGATGACAAATGTTTGAACAAAAATTCATTGTTTCAAAAAATTCCTCTTTTAGATAATGCAATTCCTTGCAATTGTATTATAAAATCTTCAAATTGTATGTCTTTTAAAACGTTTTAGGAACTTATGAAAAATTCCCAGTATATATAATACATATATCTAGTATAATACCTTTTTTTTATCTCTAAGAAAATCCCCCTTGTTTTTAAAGTACCGACGCGTGAAAATGTAGCATAGTATTAAATTACTAATAATTTAACCTCCCATTGTGCAAATAAAACAAGTACACCAAGACATGTGTTTTACTGTACTCGACTTGATTAGCGAGGGTTTTGTTAACTCAAATATCTAAATTTGTTTATGTACATTCTCTAGAATATTTTTCTTAAAGGGACATGGTACGATTTATGCAAAATTTTTTTAATTTAAAGATTTTTAAAATGATTTTAGTTGCCTCCTATGTATGTATACTATGTTAAGCAGATTTTCTGCTCAAAATTTCATAAAAAGCTATTCATGTAATTTTTTAAGGAAAAAATTTAGAATTTGTGAAGTGATTTTAAAATGCTACTCCTACACACTACAAAAATTTACGTACATGCATGAAATTTGATTTACAAGTACGTCAAACTATGCATAATAAAATTTGGTAAGGGTTTTGCGTTAACGTGATCGGTATTCATACAATACTTATTTTTATGAATGTTTATTGAAAATTATTTAAAAATTGTATAAAATTCTGAGTTCAATTATATTTAAAAAAATAAATATTACTTTGATTGAAAAATACATACCAACTTTTGTTATATGGACTATTAGCACTAGGTAAAAAAAATTTTCAAAGCATTAGGCGCAATAGAAAAAAGGCTTAGCATTTTAAATGAAGACAAACTAGTAATTTTAACTTTCTGAGATAAGTCAGTTTAAAGTTTCGATTTGCCATAGAGATGTGAATAAAAACGAATGTAAAATCTATCATAATTCTGCGCTTTTTAAGTTTAGAGCTTTCAAATTTTGTGAGATTATAGAAAAGTATATAAAAAATAATTCAGAATAAGAAAATTAAATTTGATTTTTTTACCGAATTTGGTCAATTTTATCGCACTGTGTCACCTTAAAAAAACAAGTAATATATAAAAAGAAAATTTTAAAGTCAATTCCTACTTATAGGTCATTAAAGAAAATTTTTATTTTAGTTATTTTTATTAAATAATTATATACAATTAATATAATCATGTATATACGTATAACAGAATCAGAATATTAAGAGGCAATTATTTTTTTTAATTATCATTAATTTATAATTAAGTATTTTATTAATTATGATTAATGTATAATTAAGTATTTTATTAATTATGATTAATGTATAATTAAGTATTTTATTAATTATCATTAATGTATGATTAATTATTTTGTTAATTACCATTACTGTATAATTAATTATTTTATTAACTATCATTAATGAATAGTTAATTATTTTATTAATTATTATTAATGTATAGTTAATTATTTTACTAAGTATCATTAATGTATAGTTAATTATTTTATTAATTATTATTAATGTATAGTTAATTATTTTATTAATTATCATTAATATATGATTGATTATTTTGATTAATTATCATTACTTATTTTTTATTAATTATCATTTATTGTCATCCAAAACAATCGTGCATATAAAATTTCAGTTCAACTGAATGCTTTAAAACGTGAGGAAAAAAATTATTTTCAAATATTGACCCAAGTCACTAAAAATGAAGCCAATGTAGCCTGTAATTCTTTAAATAATTAATTTCAGTCAACTTACTTTAATAATTCTATTTAAATTATCGTATTGTCACCCAAAACAATCGTGTATAGAAATTTTCAGTTTAAATGAGCGCTTTAAAATGTGAGAAAAAAAAACCTTTTAAAGTTTTGTCACAAGTTGCCAAAAATGATGCCAACGTGACTGTATTTGTAATTATTTGAATAAGTAGTTTTAATCAATTAATTTTTATTAATTTTATAGTTAAATTACTGTGCTGTTATCCAAAATAATGGTGTATATAAAATTTCAGCTGAATTGAGCGTTTTCAAACGTATTTTATTAATGATTGAAAATTTGAACAAAATATATATAAGGAGGTTGTGAACTAATAGTAGGAATTCAATAAAACTCCACGGTAATATTGAAGAGAGTTCAAAAAATTCTTGTTCTTCAGTTGTAAAACATTTGATGGAAGATCAGATTGATGGATCACCAGAGGTCAACTGTGTACGAGCATTAATTTCCAGTTGATGAAACACAACATAAGGGGACACCGTCCTCCGAATTTCCAGGGGAACATCAACCGAGAATACACAGTTACAGTTAAGTGCTATAATCTTTGATCCATGAAACAAACCCTAGAGAGGATATTGATCAAAATTGAATGGACATCCTTCACATAAGCTACAATAGGCATTTGGCTATTTTAGACATAAACTGAAGAAATTTGGACCGATAACAGCATTTAAATCTGTGTGTATTCTCCTTAGAATAAAGAAAATTTTACTACCATAAAAAGAATAATGAAATTAATCTGATGTTTATTCTTCAGTATTTTTAAAGAAAGCTCAAGAGAAGTGTGTGTGTGTGTGTGTGTGTTTAATATTTTCCCTATTAACTTATACTACCCTAAAATCACGAATTTTTTTTAAAAATTGACAATTCTTTCTATGATTTTATTTTATAGACTGTCTTGTTAGCTTAACAAAAATACCAGGATTTTTATTTTCCGTTCTCTAGATCAAAAACTACAAGTGTTTTTGTAAAAGCAAATGCCATAACTTTAAACAAGATGTCTGACTTTAAAATGCATTTTACTCGAAATGTGCAAACGAAAAACTCAAACGGTGACAATGATTGCTCTCAAAGTTTTGAAAATAGTTAACTGAAACTCTTTTTGTGTGTGTTCTGTGCAATAGTATATATATAAAAGTGGTTTAAACTTCAGATTTAACAATCACCGTTCATTAAAAAATTTACCGTCCCTTATTTGAATAGAATCACTGTTTTTTTTAAGCAATTTCATTTAATATCTCAGGTAAAGTGCTCTAATTTTTGTAAAAATTTCAATATATCTTATCCTGAAGGTCTTATCAAAAATAAATAACAAAGTGAAAGATCAAAATTGAAAAATTGAGAATTTGTTCTTGATTTTTTTGTACAGCCCCGCGTTTAAGTAAATTTTTACCAATTGTTTCCCATTTTAGTAATAATAATATCCTTTTCTTTTCATAATTTTAGCAATTTTTTCCCTTAAAATGTATTAATTAAATCAAACCCCCCCAAAAAAAATTTCCTTATTTAATTTTTTAAAGTGGTCACAAATTGTTGGATACCTTAAGGTATCCGACTACGTTCAGAACCGTGATATTAAAAAAGTGCATAAATGGATAATTTTCATGATATTTAGTGTCACTCAGATTAAAAAATACATGCATAAAATTGTTTTAAGGACATTTTGAAAAAAAAATTTATTTAAATATAATATTTTGGCAAAAAATTAACATAGAATAATCTTTTTACCAAATGTTCTCCTTTTGTGAAAAATGGTTCTACTATAATAATATTTTGCTTGTATATAGCTCAGATCTCTCTACAGAGGATGAACTAGAATTTTTGTAAAATTCACATTATTTTCAGAGGTACAACCAATTTAAATAATTATCGGCATTTGTTTTCTTAAAATTCATCCCCTCTGTTGTCGTAAAGCATTGATATACCCACTTCTAAGTTATATATTTCAAAAATTCTAGTTGAGTGTCTATACAGAGGTTAGAGCTATATACAGGCAAAATATTATTCTAATAGAAGCATTTTTCACAAAAGGAGAACATTTGGAAAAAAAGATTATTCTAAGTTAATTTTTTACCAATATCTTGCATTTAAGTACATTTTGTTTTCTCAAAATGTCCTTTAAACAATTTTATGCATATATTCTAATCTAAATGACACTAAATATCATGAAAAATATCCATTTATGCGCTTTTGAAAATAACGGTTCCGAACGTAGTCGGATACCTTAACTCATTTGTTGTTGAATAACCTGCATATTTTGTTGTTAATGATAAATATTGTATCTTTTTACTTGCAGTGTGTGTGTGTGTGTGTGTGTGTGTGTGTGTTGAGTTAAAATGACGATTCCTATTTCTTCTGTCTTCAGTTATTGAGTATACTGTCCCTAAGAGTACTCAAAATGAGCATGATTAAAGGATTGATTTTATTCAGACTATTTATTCAAAGTAGGAGTAAAATTATAAGAATCTGAATTAACAATAGATTCTCGTTATTAATTCTGATATCTCGTTTTACTTGAAACCGAAGAATGAAAAATGGTTTTTAATTTATTTGAGTACAAATATTTATTTTTTAAAACAATCAGTATTATTTCGGATGTTAAAACAAAATGCTGTGACATTTAAATTTCAGTTAAACAAACGAGATATAAACTACAACTAAGATTATAAAACTTGAAAGCCACACACAATCCTTATGGATTATTGTGTTTACTTTTATAATTATTTTGTAAATACCATACTTAAAAATAAGTTTTAAAAATGAATCGAACCGAAAAATGTATCAGACGTGTTATAATACATAGTCAGGTTATGCCGAAAATGCTCTTTTTTTTAGATTAAGAGCCTTAATTCATTTTTAGGGGAGATTATATTGTAATTGGTGTTACCCACCTGCTACTCTGGATGTTTCATGATGTTCTATATACTGAGGTGAATGATGACTATGTACAGTTTTTTAACTTATTAATAACTAAGTCCTAGCATTTCATTTTCGATTGTATTAAAAAACATTACTACAACTTCCACATTTGGATTTAAAAGAACAGGAATTGAATTTCTAATTTAGAAATATAGTTATCGTTTGTGCCCACCCTAGAGTCGATTATCGCAAAACCCTTTTTTAACGGATATCTGAACAAAGTATACATGCTTGCCAAATTTTAATACTGTAGGTCCAATAACAATACTAGTAACCATAAGAAAAAAAAAGATTTTTTTTCTATACACCACCGCAACTCTCCTCAACTACACTTTTTAGTCACTTTCCAGAAACTGTTAAAGGAGGATCTATATTCAACAAAATAAGCATGGCTGCAAAATTTCAACTCTTTAGGTCTGATAGATCAAAAGAGAAAATTTTTAATATCTTACACTCCCGAACCCTCCCTTACCCTTGAAAATTGATTTTCATAAAACCCGTAGCGGATCTCAATTCAATGAAAGAAAATTGCCAGCCAAATCTTAAGTCTGTAGGTTTAGTAGTTCTGGAGATCTCATAACGAGTAAGTGAGTCGATTTTCTCCTATATGTATTTAGATTTGAGATTGTGTTGTTTTATTCATAAACGATAAAAATGACTTATTTCAGATGTAATTTAAGTTGTTTTTTTAATTTCAAATATATATATATATATATATATATATATATATATATATATATATATATATATATATATATATATATATCCAATACGTTGGTCTATCTTCTATTTTATTTTAACATTAAACAAAAATTACAAAGGTAGTTTTTACAGATAAGTTTGACGATGATATTCAGAAGGTAACGCCTGCTCGCGCACCTCTCGCGTTCTCCTTCGCTGCTTCTCTCTTTCTCTCTAATTCTGCTCTCATCTCCAAAAGTTTTTGTTTCACTTTCACTAATTCACAAGTTTCAGTTCTGCTTTTACTTAGATGCGCCTGCGCGCGAAGACTGCGTTGCTTTTGGCTGCATGCCACAACGGCCATTCTGACCGTACGCTGTCCGTAGCGGTATTTCCATGGAGACCAGAAGAGAATCTGAAACATACAAAAAAAAACGGAACAGACAAGGACTATACGACAAATATATAGAGATTAAACATATCAAAATTTTTCTGAACTAGACAGTTTCTCCATCATGTGAAGGCACCTCTTCGACATCCGGAAGGTTCCACAGGAAAACATTGTATTTCACCGGCATAAGAACATCTTTTTCAACAAGTTGATCTTTGGTTGAACGCATCTATATTTTCCTCTGTAGAGTTCTGGACGTCTGTTCAAAACGATTTCTCTTTTTCCTTCGTTTCCACTGCCAGGGCTGGAAGATCCTTCGGAGCAACACAAACCGACGATATTTACTATTCATAGGTGAAGGGTTAGGTGAGCGGAAGATAAATTCCACGGAACTCGTTTTCATGGCACCATTGGCTTTCTTATACAATACTATATCAGAACATTTTTCTCTTACAATACTCAATTTTAACTCAGTACTCTTAATTTTATTACATTTATAATTCTTAATTAGAGAACTCAAATCATTTCTAATATCAAAGTTCTTAACATATGGTAAATCATAACTACAGTTTTTTATCACATTTGAAACAGAAACATTTGGAAAAGAAACACTTGAATAAGCATAAGCATGAGCACCTAAAGAGGATTCACTTTCATTAAATAAAACATCGCTCTTTGCGTGGCCTAGTTTCTCTATTTCAGAATATACACTGGGATGTATAATAAATTCTTCGGTCAAGGTCGGTGATATCGCCGTTCGCACACTTAGGCTAGGAGACTGTTGATTAAGAGAAATATTTATGGGTTTAACTTCTACCATACGCTGTTCGCCAAAACATGAACTTAATGTTATGATCTCTTCGGAAGGTGTTTGTACTCTAATTAGTGAGGAATTTAAAACTGGGATCTGGCAACCTGAATCAATCAATGCTGTTACGGGCTGATTTTCCACAAAAATGTTTACGTATTGAAGATTTGCGCATTCTTCGCTATTTTGTTTTTCGCTCTCGATTTTCAAAGTATTCACGTTTATTTTATTATGGATGTGATCATTAGATTCTTTAGGTTTAAAACGCTTTTCACAGTCTCTTGCGCAATGAGATGAATCACCGCATATATAGCAATTTTTATTTTCTCTTTCATGATATTGGGGATAGTTCTCTTTAATCTTTGTTTTAAAGTTTTGTGATCTATTTTTAAAGGGGTCTTGGGTATATCTATAAGTAATGGGAATTTCTTTATGTGATCCGCTTCTAGATGAAATATAAATATCACACTCTTTAGCTAAATCAATAGGCCTAAACCAATCTTCTGCTTCTCGAATGCCAATATGAGTTGCGGTTTCCTTATTTAAAGTTTTGAACTGTTTCTCTTCGAATTTAGCTGCAGGATTTAAACTTAATGCTTTATTTTTAACCCTTTGAAGTTCGACTTCTTTTTCTAACTGTGCTAACTGTAGTTTCGCGAGCTCAATTTTCTGTTTTCCTGAAGTTACTTCTCTTTTGTTTCGCGATACCCTCTCATCTATACAGTTTTGAATTAAAGTTTTAACGAAATCTGGATCACTTTCAAATGTACTACTGTTCTCAATTTTACAAATGTACTACTGTTCTCAATTTTAGTCTTTAGTTTAACTATAGTGTCAGTATTCTCCACAGTACCGTTTAGCTTCTCAACAACTCTTATGAAATCCTCTTTAAGAGCGTTTTTATACATTTTAGAAATGGAAAGATCCTACCTTTTTTTTCTGGCTCCCTTGTTGCTCGCACGTACGATGTATCCAATAAAAACGTTGATTCCACTGATGTCACCTCTTCGCAGGTAATATAGTTGAAATTGTAGTTCCGGCCTCTACACAGGCGGATTATTCACACTGAATTAGTTCCAACCTCTACACAGGCGGGATTTTCGTCGATGGGTTTTCCAACCTCTACACAGGCGGAATATTTGTCGATGGTTCGTTGAAAATAAACCTCTACACAGGTTATTTTGTTATTTGTTCCGACCTCTACACAGGCGGAATGAAGTTGAAAAATTTAACCTCTACACAGGTTGAACGAAGTTTCCGAAAAATGGCGGTGCGTCTCCTTCACGGACGCTGTTGTTCATTGTCCAGACTTTGGTTCAAAATCGAAATTTTGTCGATCGCGGCCGAGCCCCCATAATTTGTGGGAGACAACAAGGGGTCCAATACGTTGGTCTATCTTCTATTTTATTTTAACATTAAACAAAAATTAATTAAAAAGGTAGTTTTTACAGATAAGTTTGACGATGATATTCAGAAGGTAACGCCTGCTCGCGCACCTCTCGCGTTCTCCTTCGCTGCTTCTCTCTTTCTCTCTAATTCTGCTCTCATCTCCAAAAGTTTTTGTTCCACTTTCACTAATTCACAAGTTTCAGTTCTGCTTTTACTTAGATGCGCCTGCGCGCGAAGACTGCGTTGCTTTTGGCTGCATGCCACATATATATATATATATATATATATATATATATATATATATATATATATATATATATATATATATATATATGATGCTTGTTACTTTTTTTGCTAATGGTGATATTTTTATTCCAACATTATTATCATATTTAGCATGCTTCTATTCTCACATGTACATTTTGGTTTATGCTTTGTACATCAATTCATGTGTCATAGTTCAGAGAAAAGTTTTATTTGATTTCTAGAACTTTTCTTTATCCCTTTGCTAATAGGATTTTTATTCAGTTATTGCTACTCTTCAAGATAACAATTGAAAAATTCCAAGAATAACTACATGGATGGGTGTTATTAGAATTCAGCTTCAAAAATTGGATAAAGAGATCGAATTTAGATAGAGGAAATAAAATAAATTGTTATGTATATCCTCCTTTTCGTGTTTTTTTAAATTTGCATTAGAAATAGATTTCAAGAAAAAGATTATGCGAAATCAATTACTTTTACCTTCGAATTTGAATTTCGCTGATTACACTATTGTTAAATTTCGTTTTCCTGCATAAGAGGGACATATTTTCTGAGCTTGTTATAATTCATCGCTAAAAATTTTCAGTCCGAGTAGAAATTCTAGTCCTTTTTCAAGAAAGCACTTCTAAACAGTGTCATTTTGAGGAAGGTTATAAAAATTTAATTTTCAAACTCTGAAAAAGGGAATTGCATTCTATTTCAAATGTGATTAACTTTAACAAGCTGTACTTCAGAATAACACAATGCATTTTCTAGGAAAAATACTTTCATTGAACTAGAAAACAGTTTTAATCTTCTAATGGACCTAACTAAATAAATTGTTTTGTAAAGTTTTCATGAAGGAACCATTTTTTATTTTTATAAATAAAGTGCAACAAATAGTTAAAACAGATTTATATTTAATTAAAGTTCCATGCCTTATACACCAGATATTCTTGAGGTATCCGACTACGCGCGTTCGGAACCGTGATTTTGTAAAATCTTAATATGGATTATTTTTTTATATTTATTGTCACTTAGAGACTAGAATACACGTATAAAAATATTTTCAGAAAAATAATAGAATAAAAAGTTACTTAAATGCAATAATTTGGCAAAAAAGAACGCAGAATTACCTTTTTTTCAAAGCATTCTTCTTTTATAAAAAAATGCTTCTCTTATAATAATATGTAGCCTATATATAGCTATGAATTCTACAGAGTGCCAGAACTAGAATTGAAAAATTCTCATTATTTTCAGAGTTACTGCCAATTGAAATAATAATCAGTGCTTTTTTACTAAGATTTTTTTAACTCTGATGCATTAAAATATGGATAAATCAACTTCTGAATTATATATATATAAACTCTTACTCTTCAGGTTCTGTACAAAGGTCTGTAATGTGGATAGGCAAAATATTATTATTATAAAAACTTTTTTCATAAATGAGAATGATTTAAAAATAGGTAATTTTGTGTTCATTTTGTTGCTAAAATATTGCATTTAAATAATGTTTTAGTGTAATTTTATACTTGTATTCTGATCTAAGTGACTCTTAACATTGTAAAATTTATCCATTTATGCACTTTTGCAAATCAACATTTCCGAACGTAGTTGGATACCTTAAAGGAAAGAAAAGTGATAACGGATAGAGATGAATATAAAGAACTGCTAAATTTCCACAATAAGGAGCTAACAACTGATGAGCTCATGCAAAATGCAAAAATAAGACATTGAAGAATTTGGGTTCAAAGATCCATTTCAGACAGACGACCGAATGAGTGTTGGGAATTTTAAAGAAAGCTTCAGTTTAATTTGAAACAGGATTACAAAGTTTTGAAAAAAATGTAAACTTGATTTTTTTCAACAAAACGAGGAATACAAAAATTATTAGCATGCTACGAGGAAATTTTACGGGAGAAAACAAATTATATGTGCCAGCATATGACTACTTTGTAAGATTTTATGAAACCTTCTACATCAAAATAGCTTCCGTTTCGGATTTGCTTTATTTGTGTCGACTAATATTTTTCGAAGCACTGTTTTAAGTTAATATTTTTATTTTGTCTCCGGTCCCAACTAAATGTAATTTATATGCATTTATATGTAAAATCATACCCCGACTTACGCGGTTATTGCTCCGACCCACCTATTGCGTAAGTTCGGGGTAATTATTGTAATTAATTGAATGATAGTATGCACATCGTTGGGCTACTGAAGTGCAAAAATGCGTGTCCCCGCTTCACCACAGCACTACATATAGAACGGACTTGGATGGGTGAAGTTTAACAGCAAGAATAAAGCAGAAGAAATATCACGAACAGACCATCATCAGTGGTGGCATCCAGTAGCGCAGAGCTTCTCAAACTTTCAATATTTGCGACCCAATATTCAATCATTATTTTCATCGCGCCCCCCCTCCATACAATAAAAATGTATTGAATTCAATAATACTATACTTTGGCGTTAACGCTAAAAAACGATTTTAACCTCTTGAGTGCCACCGGCGTATATAGTCTCTCTCAGCCAGTGTGTTGATTGCCGTGAACGTATATATACGTCTCACTCAGCCCGTGTACTATTTGCCCTGGACGTATATATACGTCTTTCCGAAGCATATCTTCCGTGCCTTTCTATCTATAAAACTATTCCGAAGGCTTTGGAATACAATAAAATGACCTTGACAGTGTTTGGAAGGATTTACTTATTTCAGAGGATATGCTTATGTATTCCTTTTCTGCCCCCCAATACACCAGATATATACGCTCACTTCCGTATTACACGTAGGTGAGTGTATCTGAGCGTATTAACTTCATTGGGGAGCGAATTGCGTAATTTTTAATAGGTTTTCAAGGAATTATTTATAAACCGTATACATTATCAATATATGTGTTAATTTTTGTTTTTAATTTTTATGTATGACAAGCATATGGGGACACTGGTAATTATTAAACCTTATTTCAACTTAGTATTTAATTAAATTATAAAATTCACTGTGCAGTACTGATATATTTATAAGTGTATTATATCAGTGTAAATGTGTATTTTATTTTTTATTTGTTTGCTTTCAGGAAAGGAATAATTGTTTAAATATGTTTTGTTTTCAATTTTCCATATGCTCGCGCCCCCTTGCAGGGTTATCACGCCCCATAAGGGGGCGCGCTCCACAGTTTGAGAAACACTGAAGTAGCACACACATGAAATTTTCAAGGGGAGGGGGGTCCGGGGTCAAAAGTTCACCATTCTTGTATCATGCTTCTTTTGATTTTGTCGATTTTCGGGAATAAAACACAATACAAAACTAATTATTGAATAAATAATTAACATTAATTAATAAAATTAATCATTAATAACAAATACTTAATTAAATTTGCGCACTATATACTTAGAATTATAATCAATCGAAAAAAAATCAAGGGTTTGTGGTGGGGGGGTCCGGACCCCCCTTGTGTGCGCCACTGGTGGTTCAGAATTATTCCACTCATGATTTCTTACCATTTTACTTATTTAGCTGCACATTAACAATTGCAAACTCATATGATTTCTTTTATACTAATCTGGGAACTGACAACTTAACGGTACTCTTAAAATCTATTATTCGAGGTGTATCCTGGAATGCTTATAACCCCTGGGGCACCAGATTGCACTTTCTAATGTCCCAGAAACCCCAGACTTTTGTAGATACAGAACTTGTGTTTTGTTTCACTTTCAAAAGTTTGTATAACTATTTTTGTTGTCTATTTTTACTTTTTTTCTTGCCAATGTGGCATCGTTGTTGGATTTCAACGAAAGTGATACTGAATGAGCATATTTTCCAGAAACCAATGTACACGACAGCGACTCTGTTACGTATTTATTTATGTGTGATGAAGAAGATGAAGAAATGGAGCAAAAAATAACAATTCATGTAACACATGTGGGAAAAGCTTTTTACTCCAAGAAACAATTCAATCAGTTTCACATAGATTTGTAATTTTAATTCTAATTTTCCTGTTTTTCAAAATTTTTGTAATAAGACATTTTGTTATTTAACTTTTGTAACTTTATGCAATCCCAATAAAAAGAAATATACCTTATAATGCTTCCTGTGCTGGTTACTGGTTGTACATCTAATTAATCAATGTATCCGCATGAGGTTACAATGGGATTTTGCTCTATACGTAGCATATATCTATTAGTGGTTGCATAGTGCTCAAGTGCTTAAGACTTTTATACATATAGTTCACTTTTTAGTTCTAACGATGAAAGCTTAATTATTAATTACTAACGAGCATTTCAATTAAATAACACCACTAATATGTTTTTCCTTTATATTTACATAGAACGCTTGCGGTTTTGTTTAAAGACCTGTCAAGAACATTAAGTCTTTTGTTAAACTTCCGGTTTCTGGCATAATCTGCTTAACTATTTTTTACCTCAACTGCTGGTAAAAAAATTAAAGCTTAAAAGATTATTTTTCATTCCCACGAGGAATAAATATGCGACTTTATACTTTCAATTACCTTTAGGGACTATTAATTATAAATTACTTTAACACAACAACCAATAATTCTTCTGAAAAATATAATTAATCTTTTTATCTATTTCTTTGAATTTTTAACTATGCATTTATTTTTTTAATTATATCTTATATTATCTTCAGTAACATTGTCGCATAAGTTGTCCGTAGTATTTTTAAAGTAATTTGCAGTTTCATTGCTTAATTAACTCAAAAAAAATTTTAAGTTTTATAGCGACAAGGGGGGTGGGCTACACCACCTGTCTGCCTCAAATTATACAGATGTTCATACTTATTGTTCAAATAGTGCATTATTACGTGTATTATGTAATTTACGTGTATTATGTAGCTTTACTTATTTGTCCTTTATTTTGCAAAATACGTTCTTGGTGCTTCTCCTCACTTAAATTCATCATTGAAGCTGCACCAATTGATAAAATGCTCAGATTTTGATAAACCTGCAACTTTTGCAGCTTCCTGGGAAAAGTTGAGTATTTAGTTCCGTTAATTGTTATAAGCCATCATATGAGACAATGCCTTCCTTCTTACGCATTACAGTTCAGGCAAGCGTAATTTTTAGTCACGAGTATTTTGTGTTAATATTTATCTATTGTGATGTATGAAAATGTGAATAAATACACTTTTAAATTATACATTTAAAAACTCCTAGTTCAGGCTCTGTGCAAAATTCTTGCTTACGTACATATATAGGCAAAATATTATCTGTCTCTAAAAAAAGTTCTTCGTGATGCTGTAATAAATTTATTTATACATATGGTATAGTTAGTTAAAATAGGTTGTACAAAGTTCCAATTAACTGAAGAGGAGGGCCCTGCATGATTTGCTCAGGGGTTTCCCCCCTTCAGCGATTTCTCGAAAAATCCATTTACGTCAAAGATCGTGATGTTGTAGATTTCTCCAGTAATTTTCAGAAGCATCCATATGGTAGCTAATTGGTCCAAAATAGTTACCAACATGTTCGCCAACTCACCAAACTTGGTCGCCAAAAATCATACCAACTGGGCTGTACCGCTAATATTTCGCCAAGTTTCCATTGAAACGCCGTTATAACATATAGAACGGCTTTGCCGTGGGTTCATGGGTAACCTAGTGGTTAAAGCATCGGTCTCCAGACTGGAGGGCCTGGCTTCAATGCTCGAATCCATCAGATACCCTCCGAGTACACTCGGAGTACATGCTGGTTAAATCAGTGAGTTCGAAAATCTTGTGGGCGGTCGCAGCAGAAACCACGGGGGCAGGGTGCTGGGGAATATTTCCATCCTCTCTAGCTCATACCTGAATTATGTAGGTGCAGATAAGTGATGTCGTCATTTATCGTGTGGAAGTCCAACCTGTCTTAGGCTCTGGCAATTTTCCTTCCCTTCTTCCCTTTGGGAAGGAACGCGACAACAACGCTTGCGCTGTTGCGAATATTACATTTTTTTTTCTATATACGAGGGTTGGGACAAAAGTCATGGCAACTATTTTTTTCCTTTATGATACCAGTCCGGTTGGAAAATTTGACATATACAGACGAATAAAAGGTGTTAACTACATGTGTGGACATTGAATAGCACTGAAATATCGTAACACACTAATCAATTGCGGTAGTATACAGGACAATATTGCCTTCACGGGGCAAATAATGACAAGACAGCACATTATTCCCAAAGGGCTTCCACTAGTTCACTGTGATATTCCATCGTATCTCTCTCTCTCGGAGAACGGCTTTTTCGATGCAAGAGCGCTGCTCAACACGGGTTACTTCCATCTCACACGACACTCACCAATTGAATGATTTCGCAGCCCTCGCAGCGCTACTATCAGTTATCACAGAGCCATTTGTTGTTCTGCATACACACCATGTCTGCAGAACTTCCACACGACACATGTACGTTTGTGATCCGTTCACATATCTACAAAAAAAATAGTTACCATGACTTATGCCTCAACCCTCGTATATAAAAAAGGTTTTTCAAGATGATGTAATGATGATGATCTAAATGCAGTAAATTATGTTCCTTATTATGGTAAAAAATTGATAAAATGCTGAGACGAAGACTCGGAATTATTATTTTTCCTGCTTACAATATTTTTTGGGGAAAATAGAACTTCATAATACATTTAAATTAAGTCTTACAATTTCAGCCATCAGTGTGAATAGTTGTATAATATTATGTACAATAGGGTTTAGTCCACTGTTAGGTGGACAGGAGTTATCTCCCCCCCCCTAGTTGTTACAGAACCTTTTTTTTCATGAAAGGTATGTTTTGAAAATATGTAATTTTTCTTCCTTTTTGTTAAAAAAACTGCATTTAAATAATATTTTCTTGTAATAATATTTTAAAACAATTTTATATGTATACTCTAATTGAACTAACACTAAATACAAAAAAACCATCCGTTTATATACTTTTTAAAATCTTGGCTTCGAATATACACTCATGTCCATAAATTAAGCATAATGAAGTTCAGGCAAAGAAAGGGACAGAAGCAAAACAAATTTGACTTATTGGTAAAGTCTATTTATTAAACAAAAGGTAAAGAGCAAAAAAGATGCTATATGTTTGATATAATAGTTAAAAATTGGGATTTTTACTTCCTCGAGCAAATTTCAAAAAAGATCTTATTTACAAAAAGTAGTATAACATGGTTAGTATGGTGGTTAATACGGAGTATGTCTCCCTGACGATGCAATACGGGCCTTACAACGACTAGGCATGCTGAGTATCAAATTATCAATCTGAACTTGGGGAATATTACACCACCCATCCAACAATGCCTTCCGAAGTTCCGGCAAACAGGTGGGAGGGGATTGACGGGCTGCAATTCGTCGGCCAAGCATATCCCACACATGCTCTATTGGATTCAAATCCGGCGAGTATGCTGGCCAATCCATACGGGTGATATCCTCCGATTGAAGGCATTCGTCTACAATGTTTGCACGGTTAGGACGGGCGTTTCCATCCATAAACAGAAATTCAGCACCCATGGCGCCCCGAAATAAACGTACATGTTGTTCCAGAATGACATCCCGATAGATGTGGCCTGTCATCGTTACACTCTGAACATGCAGGTCAGTTGTGGAACCAAGAATAATTCCTCCCCAAACGAGCCATCCTGCACCATCGTAACTCTGTCGTTCAATGGTGTTCTCTTGGTGGTAACGGGTATCTGGCGCTCTCCATATTAAAGTCCGGTGAGAATCAGACTACAAACTAAACCTGGACTCGTCGGAAAACATCACACAAGACCACTGTTGTGGTGTCCACAATGCATGCTCTCTACTCCAGGTTAATCGCAAACGACAGTGAGTTGCAGTAAGTGGAACACATCTGTCAGGCCTACGAGCATATAGACTAACGTAGCATAAGCGTCTGTACACGGTCTGCCTTGAAACTGTCGTACCGGTAACTGAAGAGAGCTGACGAGACAGGTCTGATCCTGTGCTCCGTCTGTCTCTTTTGGCAGTAACTGCCAAATGCCGGGTCCTCATTCGGCGTTGTAACTCGGGGGCGAGCTGTGCTGTAACATCTATTCACATTACCATCATCTTCGAATCTTTGCCAAAGCCTGGAGATAACACTCTGGCGATTCCAAGTTCCTTAGATACTTCCAGCTGGCTATGTTCACATTCCAGTCGTCCAATAATTCTACCACGTAAAAAATCATCCAAATGCTTCCTTTGTGCCATAACTATGCGGTCATTGCTCTGAAAGGCTTTTAAAGCGCTTGTGAACAATTTTACTTCTTTGCGACCATTCCCTATATACCCCACTCTTACACTCTCGTGATTGTGACGTACTATCCACGCCATCTGGGGGTTTCCTGTAATTTGCATATTCTTCTTCAAGATGTGTGTGATAATTCTACAGGTGAAATTTTTATTTTAGAGTTCAATTTCTGTGTGATTCTGAATTATCCTTAATTTATGGACATGTGTATATTTAGTCACCTGAAATATCTCGTATAATACTTAAAACAAAAAATAAAGAAATAGCATATATGTTATCAATACATTGTTTTATTTTTAGGAAACGAGATACCGACTCATTTTACTGAAAAAACGTTTGTCTAAATGCACCTCAGACAAATAAAGGTTACAAAATTCCCATTGAAACGTGACTAGGCTTCGAAAGAGGAGATCAAAGAGATTTCTTAATCTCTTTCTCTAAGCTTCTAAGACGTGTTTTTTTTTTCCATTCGAGACTGCGCCATAAAAACAAACCTTGAACATTCCAAATAAGAAACTTTGCTTAAAGTTGTTAGTGCTTTTGTTTGACTTTGCATTAGGGTTTCTCCAATTTGAAAGTGTTATGGTTTTTAAACTGTTCACATTAAATACGCTTACAACGGAAGACGAGAAATTGAATGAATTTTCAAAATATTAGCAATAAAATTTTCAATGTATTAGGTTGTAACATATGAGATGACGATTTTTACTGTCTACTTTAAATAAGTACAGTCGAACCTCTATATAGCGAATTTTTCTATACGGCAATCCTTTTACTAGAACCTTGAACATTTCACGGTTTTCTTTGTTTTTTTCAATACCGAAGTTCATTTTCTATGTAACGAACTTTTATTTCTGTGATTCAGTTTTTGTCCCCCCCTTTTTTTAAAGTATTTCTGAAAAAATTTCAAGTTATTCTCTCACTTTAACACATTTTATGATGGACATAAATCTTGAACTGGTTTTATTGGATCCTAACTCGCCGAGAGCAATTGATTTCTGAACGCTTCATCCAAGAAGTGCAACCCTTAACCCCCATTGCCCAGTTCACTAGAAACATCGTCGATATCCTCTTTCACCCTCAGTGGAGTTGTCCTAATTATAAAATAATGTATGTGTACTAATTATAAAATAATGTATGTTTAATGTTATTTGTATACTTTAAATAATAAAATGTCCTTAAAATTCATTAATTTTAATACAAATTTATTTTCTCAATATTGAAAAGACAGTGAATTCTTCGACATTTTTTTTCCTTGTTTTCTTTGCAGTTTTTCTTTCTTTTTTTTGATGGGTAAGATGTTTAAAATAAACATATATTAATTTAAAAAAGGTGTGAATAATTACTTTGTTTAATATATAGTGTGTTTATGAATTTAAAATTTGTTTCTCTATAAAACGAATTTCCCATAGAATGAAATTTTTTCCAAGATTTACCGACTTTGTTATTTAGAGCTTCGACTATATATCTTTTTTATTGAACAAACTTTATTAGTTAAGTTAAGAACAATTAGGTTCAGCACGCTTTTGTCAACGGAAAACATTCTTTTTTTTCCGTCGGACTACTTTTTCCGAGCAAAATTTACAGTCTTCGCAGTCCAATCATAACATCGGCTGTAAACGTAACTTCTGTTTTAAAACTGTTCACCTTCCTAACATAGAACTCGTGCTAACCTATAGAGTTGAGCTAAAAGAAAATTACCGCTAAGTGTATCGTCAGAATATTTGTAAAAATTGTTATTATGTGTAATTTTAAAGTGTTCTGTACTTATAAGCACCGTCAGAAGATAAAGGGTTAAGGAAATGCCTTCTACTTTTAGAACACATTTATTTTTATTTAATTTTTAAAGAGAGATAATTTAGAAAAATTAAATTTTAAGAACTCAACTTTTGAAAAAGTGTTAATATTATGATTCTCATAATACAGTTGAACAGGAAGCGTAATTAAGTTCAATCTTTCTCTGGACACATTCTCCGCAAAATAGAAAATTTAACAAATAGATAATTGTGAGTTACCAGAAATTTAACCGAAACAGAAGCAGTAATGAATTCCCACCCTCTAATTCCTACTACGGGGATGATCATGATAATTTGTCGTCCCTAACTCCCTGATATTTTCTGGTTGGGACTGACTTTAAATGCACATCAGGGTTTGATGTTACAAATGAGAAAATGGCAATAATGGAACGATGAAAATTAGCGAGTAGGCTTTCACAGAATTTTTGGAATAAATAGTTGAAGGAATATTTGGCACAAAATTACAAATAGGTAATATGTAGAGAAATAATTTTCTAATGCTGATACTTTAATTAGAGTAAAAGGGGATAATTTAACCCGTTTTAACAGGGAAAGGGGTTGATTTGTGTTATAAATTTATTCTGACAATAACAATGCAGTTGTGTAGTTGTATATAAGACTACTTATGATGAAATATATATATATATATAATAAGGCTTATCCATAAATTAGTATTGTATCTATATTTGATTGTTGTTATATAAACAATAAAACTCCAAACTTACGAGATAGGTAGTACTGAGTGATAACCGCGTAAGTCAAATTCACGCAAGTCGGGGTATGATTTCACATATAAATACATATACGTTATTTTTATTTCGGATGGGATTTGAAAGAAAATAATAGTGAAGAAACAGTTGGTTAAACAAACACTTTGATAACACAAATACAAAATCTCAAACCAGTGTTATTTTGATGTAGGAGGGCTCTTGTAAATTTTTTAATGTTACATTTCAAACGTTTAGAAGTGTGTAATATAGCAAATAATAATGAAAAGTTTAAAAAAATCTTAGTTTAGTAAACCCCTGGTGTAATAAGAAAACCGGATAGCTGTTAGTTTATCTAATATTACTATCATTCACTAAAACCAAAACTTTGTATTTTTCCTTACGTTAAACATTTTAACTGTGAATGTTGCTTAACAATATTTAAATTAAATAAAAAACAGCATGAAACAAGTTCCGAATGCTGTTCCAATTTTATTTAAGAGATAATATTAAATATGTATGACTGCAAGAAAAATTGAAAACTTCTTTCCAAACTTTAAGAACATTTATTTAGATGCGTAGAAAGAAGATTAAATCGTAAACATAAATGAGTATTATATCTCGCGTGCGCGGATGCTAAAATTCTATTCTAAATATATCAAAAAGAATCGAAATGTGATATTTATTCCGTTATATGAAATGCGAAAAAAGAGAAATTTAACATAATTGACACACATTGTAATCCAAATCTTTATTTTTGGAGCACAGAAATGCCATATGCAAAATATAAAACCGTCTTATATTCTTTTTTTCACATATCAAAATGAGAACATACAATTTCCATCAAGATGATTCGCTTATGCAAAAAGAGGGAAAATGAGATAAATTCTGACAGTACCTAGAAATTTCAAATCAACTTCTAAGATATCTTTTAAGTTAGAAAAATGTGTTATTGAGTTTACGCATTCATATATGTAGTTCATTTTAACGCCATTGGAATATCATTTTTTTTTTTCTTTTTAGTTTAAATCTAACATAAAACATTAAATTTAAAGTGATCTGAGTTTATATGGGTTTTTTTTCTTTTTCATTTTCTTTCAACCCAGTCTGATTTTGCAAAGTTTTAAACAAAAAAATTCATATATTTTTACAGATTGTTGGACCATTCTTAAAAGGAAATTGAAAGGAAGAAAAAAATTCATAATCTAAAGAAATGTAAAGTTCTTTTTAGAAAACTAAATTTGTTTTTGTAATACTAAAAAAAGTTATGTACCGTTATAAAATTTGCTGTTTTGTCCATAAAATCATCATTAAATAAAAATTGTATAATAAAAATGCATTTTTAAAGCGACATAAAATAAATACAGAGTTTTTTTAAATGGAATTTAAAATTTTTTTCGTTAATTTATTCGAAATTTGAAATTACTTTCAATAAACTTTTTTCAAATGGTACACATACACACACAAAACAATATATCTAGCAAATATTTCTGCGATTTCAAAATTATTTCTGTGAAATACGTATAACATTTTTATAAATAAAAATTGAAAACTCATGATAAAGGAATCAATGCACAATTCAAAATAAATTTTGTGTGCCTTTATTTTAATACTTTGTAACAATTTGAGTAGGTATATCTTAGATTTAAAAAAAACGAAATTGTAAGAATAATTAAAGATACTTACGTAATATTGCAACATATTGGCGAGATTACATGAAACGAAGCATCAGGTAGACAATTTTCAGCGCTTAAGACACATATGAAATGGGGGTTGAAAAATTGGCGAGTTATTAATCGAGTTGGCGATTGGTGAGAGAATACGTAAGTGCCTAATTAAATAGTTCATAAATAACTTTTATATGTACTTTTTACAACACACGCAGTACAGTGGTGGCCAAAATTGTGAGCATTTATTTAAATTGTTAGGTTTTCTAAGTTGATATGCTTATAGAAACTTTTGCGTTGCATAAAGTGCTAAGTATTTTATATTATTTTAAGGTGAATTTAATACTGAATTCAAAACAAAAAACAAAATTCAAATGTTTTCAAAGCAAAAAAATTATGCTGTAATAACTGTCGATATACATTAGATACTGATGATAGCAGGGAGTTATCAGAACATAGTAAGTGAGGTTGCGTTTATTCTTTGTTACAGATTCACATTGATGTTTCATTGACCTGAAAATAGTTCTAAGCTCTTCTTTCGTTATTACATGATGCCAGGAAACAATTTATTCTCAATTAGTTCCTTTTTATTTCATGGGTACCTCATTTGGTCAAGAGTTTTCAAACGGTGCAGCAAGTTTTCGATAGGATTGAGGTCAGGACTTTTTATTCGCCAGGATAACAATAATATTTAGTCAAAAAGGAATGACATCAAATAAAAGAGTAGATTGGACACATGTGTGACGAGGAATTGGTATTTTCTATGTTAAAATTACATAACAGGTAGGTAGTTCAATGACTATATCTGTAGACTGAAAATTTTGCTTAAGATGTCAGGAGACAAATTCACTAAAAAACAAAGCAGGAAAAGGCCGAAAAAGGTACACCACATATGTTTATGACATAAGAAAAAAAATACTATGTCTCCAAGTTAAAAGAATGTCATCAATTATAAACGGTGTCTTGGCGTTTCTGTCAGTTCAAAAACAAGACTAAAAGGTACGATTCTAGAAAAAAGCCGTATCTCAATTTACAGCAGCGCTAAAAGAGACTACAGTGAACAATAGAACACATTAATTTGGCAAATGATTATTCGTCGCAAGTTATACGGGGGGATGAAACTAAAATATCGTTACTCAGTAGTAAAAGCCTAAAGTATGTAAGATGTAGAATAACTAAAATTCTAGATTCTGACAGCAATTAGGCAACTATGAAGTACCCATATAATTTTATTATTTAGTCATAAAGAGTGTTTTTTTTTTCAGGTATAGAAGTTTAAGTTGGCATTACTTTCCAAAATGGTGACCGATTTAACAGCTGTCAAGTGATTTATTCTCAGTTTGGCTTGGCAATTCATCAAAACGATCATCAAGCAAGGCGTAGATTCGTCGAATGGGCCCAAAACGAGATTGCCGTTGTTCCCGATTTTCATAAGCGAATTTTGTTTAGCGATGAAGCGCACTTCTAGTTGAATGGCTACGTCAACAAACAAAACTGCCGCATTTGGAGTGAAGCTAATCCACAAGTGTATGTCGAAACACCGTTACATCCAGAAAAACTGACTGTTTGGTGCGCTTTATGGGCTGGTGGAATCATTGGTCCGTACTTCTTCAAAAACGATGAAGGCCACAACGTTACAGTCAAGGTTGATCGGTATAGAGCCATGATTACTAACTTTTTTATTCCTAAATTAAACAATCATGATGTCCAGGAGCTGTAGTTCCAACAAGACGGCGCAACATGTCCCACAGCTCGTGCCACAATCGATTTATTGAAAGACACGTTTGGTGACCGCCTAATTTCACGTTTTGGACCTGTACCTGTAAATTGGCCTTCAAGATCTTGTTATTTAACACCGCTAGACTATTTTCTGTGGGGTAAAGTTCTGTGGGGTTCTGTGGTAAGTCATTGGTCTATGCTGATAAGCCACAAACGCTTGACCATTTAGAAGACAACATTCGCCGTGTTATTGCCGATATACGGCTACAAATGTTGGAAAACGTCATCGAAAATTGGACGTCCAGATTGGACTACATCCGAGCCAGCCGTGGCAGTCATATGCCAGAAATCATATTTAAAATGTAATACCACAAGATTATCTTTCGAATAAAAAAATTCATGTCAATCGAATAATACATCGTTGTTTTATTGCAATTTAAAGTTATATACCTCTAAAAAAACACCCTTTACATATCAGCAGATGGTTTCGGTCACCTTCATATCATCGATGGGACACTGAATGTCATAAAATATATTGTATAGAACCCAAAATTCTACCTTCCATCAAGGATCTATTATTCAACAATGCTTCTTTTATTTTTCAACAAGGCTCTGCTACTTGCGACACAGTGAAGTAATCAAAAGACTGGTATCGTTCTAAGATCATTGAATTGTTGTCCTGGCCCGAAAACAGTCCTGACCTGAATCCTATCGAAAACGTGTGGCACCGTTTGAAAACTCTTATCCGAATAAGGTACCTATGAAATAAAAAGGAACTAATTGAAGATATAATTGTTTCCTGTCATCATGTATTCACTAAGGAAAAGCTTAAAACTATTTTCAGCTCAATGAAACATCGATTTGAAGCTGTAATAATTAATAAACACATCCTCACTAAGTTCTGATAACTCACTGCTATCATCTGTATCTAATGTATATCGACAGTTATTACAGCATAAATTATTTTGCGTTGTAAATATTTATCTTTTGTTTTTTTATTGAATTTAGAATTAAATTCCCTTTAAAATGATATAAAATACTTAACATTTTATGCAACGTAAAATATTCTACAAGCATACAAACTTAAAAAACCTAACAATTTAAAAAAATGTCCACAATTTCGACCACCACTGTATACACCATTTTAACACAATTGATTAGAAACAAAAAAGGCAAATGTCATAGAATTGTGATATAATTTCATAAAAAGTTCATAATTTGTATCATAATTAGTTTAATAAAGTCCTGTCGTTATAAATTTCTATTTCGGTTTTTATTAATAGTTTTGATGCATTCAGGATGAAAAAATCTAAAGCCTCAACTTCAATATATGATTCATAATTTTACGTCATTTACCTAAAATATTTCTTCATTTTTCTTAAATAAAAAGAATAGTTATAAAACTTACGAATAATAATAACGTAAGTAAAAGAGAAGGTAAGTAAATTTAAGGAAACTTTTTCTTTTTAACTGTAACTTTATAGCACTTTATAGCAAACAGAGAGGTAAGGTTTCTACTTAAAAAGATAAACTGTCTTAGCGTTACATAAAACATTTCAAAAATTAAGTGACTAATTTAATTTTGCTCGTAAAGAAACAATGTTGTATGTTTTTTTTTTCATTTAAGAACAAAAGGATAACTATGAGTTTCTTACGCTCTGACTAAGAAGAAATGTTCTCACATTTTTTTTTTAATCCATAAAAAACATTTTTATCATCAGTTCTACAATTTCTACTTCAGAGTCAATTTCATTATGATTTAAGTGTTTGGATATTAATCTATCAAAACTTTAAAAAAATAAAACTTACTTTTTCTATACTCTGTTTACAAAAGAAAAAAAAAATACAGTTAAATTTTAACACTAATTAAAATAATTTTTAAATTTTATTTATTTTTATACCTATTTCTTTTCACTTTCTTAGTATTGAAGTGAATATTGCTAATTAAGGTGTCCTTCATAATTTCCACATACTTTAGACAATATTAAATAATTTCTTATAGTTTCAAAGAAAATATTTTGATTAACGTAAAAAAATTATTTTTATTTTTTTCACACTTTTTGAAATTTATTTAAAATAGATTTTTTTAATTTGAAAAAAATTTTAATTTTAAATGCAGTTTCTCATTTTTAGAGCCCCCTCTTCTTTCAAGATTTCTTGATTTCCATGAAACAAAACTAATTCATGAATGAGCATTTCATTTTTCCTGTCGTAGAATATTAAAGGGTAAAACATTTATCCAGGAATCCCGAGAAAACATGTGACAAATTCAACCATCTTTAAAGCATGTCATAAGTATTGTTGGGGTGTTATCTATATAAACCAGTTTTCGCCTCCATGCTATGACGATCGTTTTGGCATGGTGGCTAAGATATACGTTTTCGGATCAGAAGGTACCCAGTTCTAATCTTCCTTCATTGGTGGTTCTGGCCATGCAAAGAGAACCGTAGCAGTCGTGGTGCCATCTATCTACCGCAAATGCAATCAACAAAGCCATCACGCACGAATGACGCAACCAAAAAGCCGTCGCACTCAAAATGACTCAACTGCTTACACGCTCGCCACAAATATGGTATCGTTCGTTCAAACCAGCCAATCTCTGGCAGGGGAATAGTGTTATATATATATATATATATAAACTAATAATAGCCTCTCTCTCTCTCTCCATTCTATAACGATCGTCTTGGCATGGTGGATAAGATACTCTTTTTTGGATTGGAAGGTGTAACCAGTTCTAATCTTCCTTCAGTATAATTAACTTTAAAAAAGTCAAAAAAGTAATGAAGTTCTTCACCAATCCAAAAGTAATAATATATTTCACCAAAAAATGTGAAAAGTAGGATAAATTTTCCTTCAAAGAATTTCTACAAAATATACATAGACAGATTTATAAATGTAGAGAGATTACTTTTGTGTTTCAATATAATTTATATAGTCATGGAAATAAATATAAACCCCCTTTTCGTTGCAACTCGCAATTGATCGAATGAAAAAAAAACATCTTACTCACTTATAAATTTTTTTAAATAATTCATGAGAATTGAAAAAAGGACGATGCATTTATGTAAATACATTGCGTTGTTGGGAACCGCCATTGCACAATTTCTGTAATTCAACGTCGTCGAATGTTGCCTTTCTCTTATGGAGTAAAAACGAACGGCATAGAATACTGGTTCAGACTCTTTGCATTAGAATAACTGCATCATTTTTATGCTTAAAAAATCAATCCATGTTATTATTTATTAAAAAATTGCTTTGCTTCTTTGTATTATAAAGAAAAATCACATCTTTCTGATAGAAATTTATCTCAATACAATTTAATTTAATTCAAACATTACCAAGATCCTGATAGAAACATTTTAGTTGTAGTAATATACACTTAGTCACAAAAAAAATAATAAATGCACCAGAAGAAAACCAGTTACTACCACGAAACTTTAAATGTGTGTAGTATAAGAGGAGATAAGCAAGTGATTACAAATTAAGAATAACATATTGTTTTATTAAGAAGATATGACATGAAAATGTTACAAATCTGTAGGGAGTAAAGCCACTTGTGGCAGCTAAACAAGCCAAAACACGTAGTGGCATTTGTGACGAATCTGTACGGAACATTTCCACTAATACTCTTAGGTGTCTTTGGGGATTGTAAATTCGCGTATATTTCCAATCAACTCTAAGAGGAGAACGGGATATGCAAAGTAGATAGGGTATTTAAATAGAGCGTTGTAAGTTAGCGAGAATAAAGGCTATTGAGCCAGCAGCAGTAATGTCAACGTTTAGAGGATTCAATTGGATTACGATAGTGAAACATTGGTGCTAGTACTCAACAAAGGAATCTTAGGGGGTTAATATACCTGTGAAGGGATCAAAGTACTACCAGGTGATATATATTAATTTAATACTGCTTACAGTAAGCGTTAGTTTAATAAAATTAGTTTAAGTTAATGAAAGCTAATAATTCGAGATGCGTGTATTTCTCAGACCTCCTATTTCGATAGACCTTATTGATATTACGCGTAGTTATTGATTCCTGTAATTCGTAATTTAATTTAATATTAAAGGTTAACCCCTTTTGTTTGACGTAGACATATAAATATTATATGTCTTTCGAGTTTTTGGCATTTGAATCAATTGAATAAATATAATTTATTATTATACAAATGGCGTCTGGTCATTCTTTGCCTCAAATTAATCTTGGTGTCCATTAGGGTTCCCACACATTGATTTAATGAGGTCGCCTATGATTTCCTGTGAAAAAAACACGCTATAAACTTTGCAACTGAACAGTCAATTCGTCAGTATTCCGGGATGGCTGCAGTTGTTCTCTAAAAACGTCCAAGTAATGGTGTATTTGCAAAGATCTGTACAGTACATGATATCCTTGTACATCATATCCTTGAATACATTGTTGGGAGAGCCACGTAGTATGTATCTTGCTGATAAATAGCCCCTAAGTGACTTGATAGCATAAGCAGTACAACTGGCGTTAAAATATCGTCTATGTAACTACGTGCCGTCAAAGTAGGTTCAAGAACGCTTAGAGGTGATCGTGTGTCCAGTCAAATTGCACCTCACACTGTGACACCTTGTGTAATCACCGTATGCCTCTCAACAACAAATACAGAATGAGACCGGTGGTCTGGCCGTCTCCATACGTGCATGCGCTGGTCATCATCGAGACTGAATCGGGATTCATCACTGAAGATCACACGCCTCCAATCGTTGCACTCCAGCTGCCCGAGTTCAGTAAAAATCCAGTCTACGCTGTCTATGATGTGGGGTCAGTGGCAGACGTCTTAATAGTCATCTTCTTTTACCTGCGTCAGGCAGTTTTCTCCGAATGATTTCTCTTGATACCACTGGGTGTCTGAAAGGTGGTAAATGACGTTGAACGAATTCTAGTGACGTTGTTGGTGAGAACGTGGTCACTCTTATGATTGCGTTATCAAAGCACGCATTTGTGATCTGGGAATGCCCTGACTAGGATGACGGTAGACTATCCCTTCCGTGATCTATTGTTGCCGACTTAGAGACTGCATTTCTGCTAAGTTTCGTAAAAATAGCTCTATTTTATCTGGGAGCATATATATATATATGTAATAATTCCCTCTAGTATCCTCTTTATTAATTAACTTTTTGTACTAAAAGTTAAAATGACTTTAAATCTTTGGTTTAAAAATAACAGCGTAATCTTAATCGTAATCGTCTAGTCCGAAATTTCTGTCCCGCCCATTCTAGCCAATCAGAACTACTATTACGTAATAACCACTGTTGATATAAAAGCAAAAATCTGGTGTAATCGCTCTCTTTTTCTGTTTGCCTTCATCATGTAAAAATGTAAATAACTGCAATTCTGTGTTTTTGTGTTGTGTCCGTCAAGATGTCGCTTCTGTTATAATTTACGTGTCTGATTGTGTGTTTTTAACGAATAGATGTAAAATATTAAGTCATTGACCAGTTATGCTAAGTGCGCTTCAAAATAAAAGATGAAACTCAATTCTAAAGATGTATTCAATAAACCCGATATGACAACAAACTAACACCGGCCAACGCTACTACAATACGTTACATATATATATATATATATATATATATATATATATATATATATATATATATATATATATATATATATATTGTGACAGAATGTATTTTGTAAGTGTAGAGTAAAATTCTGGCTTCTAATACGAATTAATGTATTTTATATGTTTTCATATTTATTATATTTTCTTTAAGGAACAAACAAGACTTGAATAATATTCTGAAGTAGAAAAAGTATGAGTTGGTTAGAGTTGAGAGATGCATCCATCTGTAAAAATAAAAATGATTAATGGACATTTTCGTTGTATAATATATCATAGTTAGTTCAAAACTGACCATTAACAATAACACGCTTCCAGTAACATTTAAAAGACAGATGACTCTAATGGTTTCTATTATAAACATATATGTAAACATGGGACTCAATTTAATGGCAGGACATGGATTAATTACGATGCATTAAAACTCATCGAGAAAAACTCTGGATGACAATCTTCCTTTTACGTATATTTTTCCCTATTGTTGAAAGATGAGAAGAATATGTTTTTTTCTCATTAATGCTTTTAGCTCTTAACATAGAAAGTAATGTAAAATATTTAGGATTCTTCATAACTTTTAAGATTTATTTGCATATATTTAAAATTGTTGTTATTTACTTCAGATTTTTATGCTTAAAATTATAATAAAAAATTAAAATTAAGGTTTGTGTGACACATACCATACTAGAATTATGTTCATAAATTTCTATGACACGTTCTTTTTCATCTTCTGATTATTACGTCGAGTACCAAGTTTGAGGCATCATTTCATGTTATTATTTCTAGACATGTCTACCATCTTAAAAGATAGGGATTTTTCGTGTGTTCTTTATTTTTGCACTATAACGTGTTAAGATTTCTCTCATACTTCTTAAATTTATCATTTTGGCTCGTACATGTTATGCACGACATAACTTGTTTTATTTTTTTTAAAAAAATGTATTTTTGAAATATATTTTAATTTACTAAAAAAATAATTATTTTTAGAATATTAAATTTAAGCAACAAAAAATCAATTTTATGTATGTATTGTAATATGAAATACGTAGGATCTCTTAAAATGAATGGTCCAACTTAAAGACTGTTCGTCGAACTCCATTTAACACATATACAAGTGTGCACCCACGCTATGGTGATTTGTCGTCCCCGTGCAGCCTACTAACACCCCTCTGAATTTGCCGGTCGATTTCGGCAACACCCTGTATACAAGAAGTAACCAGCTCGCTTTCAAGTATATTTTACGTTTAATCCTTACTTATTTATAACGATTTCCAGAACAAAAAATATAAGTTTTTAATACCAGTCTAATGAAAAAATTAAATACTTCTCAATATTTTCACACTATTTAAAATATTTATAGTAAATATCAAATTACATAACTACATTCACACATTTTATAACCTATCGGACATACACTCCAATTAATGAAAAGTGTCCTACAAAGTTCTGAATTTTGATTGCTAATCAATAACTGCACTATTATTCATCTATTGAAGGCTGCAGTACCCAAGTATTCATGGTAAAGAGCTTGTGGTCAACGCTTTGGAGTGACAAATTGGAAACCGTGTGCCTCTAAAGACCAGCCATGTAGAGGGTCCGATGCACGTTTAAGTCATTCGGTTATTGTGATACATTAGGTGATAGTTCAGGTGTCGTCCTCGTCTCTTGACCTTAATGAAAAATTACGACGTCCGATGGCGATACCCTCCCATTTCTTTATAGTGAGACGTAAATAAAATCAAATATGGATGTATTGAATTATAGGAACGTAATGTGAGAACATCGCTTTATATCTGCTTGCAATATATTACCATTTTCAATTTACCAAAGTGGCGAATCACATATTTTTAAAATAGAGCTAGACGATAAATAATGCTAATATATTAAACTACATGTTAATATATAACATCGAAATTTCTTGTAATATATAAATGAAAGTTCTGTAGATTTTCGAAAAGAAAAGAAATATTATCCCCCCCAATACTATCCAGATAGCTTAACTTCATTAAAAAATCAAAGTTATTGTACAACATTTTAAAATACAAGTTATAGTTAATTACCATAATTGAAAATGATCCCAATATAAATAACACCGTCATCAGTCCAATTAGTTTTACTCCATACCAATAAAACATTTTTTATTTTATTTTCGATTAATATTTGCAATCATTAATTACAAAACACATTTTAAAAAAACTAGCTTTTTTGGCTAAGTTTTCATTTTGTAAAAGAAACTTCTAAAAAATGGTTCCAGGGGACACTAAACACCAAACGCTACGTAATAATTAGCATTCTAACTATTTCAAGCGAATCTGGCGATCCATTAATTATATCTCGCGTATCATGTGATGTTTAACTGAATGGAAAGGTAATGAATCCCATGTCTTTTGAAAGTAGCAAATTACTAATTGTAATGAATATCAATCTTTCTGATGTGAAATCTAAAACTCTACTGTTTTAATTAATGAAGCGTGATCAAGTTTTAAGATGGCCGCTAAGCTTATGTTGAAATAACAGTTTCAAATATTGTTTTTTTTCTAAGATCCATTCATCGAACTAATTGTTTATTTTTGATGTTACGACAAAATTACATTAAAATAATAAAGACTAATGTTGCGTAATAATGAATAAATACTAAAAATAATTCTAAATATAATTCAATAAACTGAATTAGAACATTTACTGCATTTTTTCCCCCTTTGCAAAGTACATAAAGTAGAACAGCAATCACAGAGCTAAGCCTAATTAGATGATTCATGAATGATATTCTATAAAATATCGCTAACTGCTAATTAGACGTTAAAAGATTAACACTGATAAAGAAAGTGTTTAGTTCAATGTTCACACATGATTACTAAATTATGCATGGAACGTGGCATTTTTCTACTTAGCGAAAAATATTTAGCGGAACTATAACGAGACAACTAAGCCTACTTCGTTTGTTTGTATTTGTGTGTATAAAATGTCTTGATTCATCATGATTTATTGTAAAAGTACTATAAATAAAGCACTCAGCATGATCATTACGTCATGAATGGGGCATGACATATTTCCAAATCTAATATGCTTGTCAATGTTTCTAATTAGGTTCAAAATAATGGCCATTATTCTTTTTTTAAGTTCTTGTTATTGTAATCTATTATAATTTCTTCTATCTTAATTCTCATTGTCAGAATATAATACAATGTATCAAAAGCACATTGTATTAGTTTTAGTATGCATTATATAGTTTCAACGGTCTAAGCCGTGATTTTGCAAAAGCGTATGAATTAATATATTTTTTTATTTAGGATCAATTGAATCAGAATATATATTTAAAATTGTTTTAAAAACATTATACCAAGCAAAAATTATTTAAGTGCAACTCAAGGGTTAAAAGTGAAGAAAAAATATCATATTTTCATAGCATTCTCTTTTTTTTCAAAAATGCTACTATAATATGAGTATTTTTCTTATATGTAGATAGGACTTTAGTTCAGGGGCCGAAAAAGGATTTTTGAAATATTCCCATTTTTTTTCAGATTTATAATTAATTGAAATAATAACCGGTGTTTTATGCTTCAATTTATCTGCTATAATGTACACAAATATGAATAAATTTTCTTCTAAATTATACAATTTAAAAATTCAAATTGGACTTTGTACAGATGTCTTATTTATATAGAGGCAAAATGTTATTTTTATGGAAGCCTTTTTGATAGAGAGAAGGAGAATTTTTGGAAATATTGTCATTTTTTTCTCCTTTTCTTACCGAAAAAAAACCATTTAAATATTTTTTTTATTTTAATGGCATTCTTAAAACAACATTGTAAGCATATTCTAATTCAGATAATTATCAAAAAAGTTTTCATTTATTCGCTTTTGCAAAATCATGTATTCGAACGCAATTAGTCACCTTAATGATCAGAAGATAATTTAAGTAGATGATATAGAATTGTGACGTTTTTTAGGAATTGTTGAACAAGTATTAATCTGTTTCTTTTTTAAAAAAGCTGTTAAAAAAGGTTTTTTGTTTGCCTGCTCCATAAATTATCCGCTACAACACAATTCATTACATTGAAAAATTGTTAGGTAAATTAATAAAATCTTATCCATTTTCGCATTAGAGTGTAAGTAAAGCTTAAATTTCAAAAATGCATATAAAAAATGCAAGCAGAATACTTTTTTACTCCTATTTTTCAGTACACTAAGTAAAAAAATCATAACGATTTTTAATTCTGAAATAAAAAAATATTTTAATGCAAAAAAGAAAAGGTAAGGTAATAATGTACTGAAAAAAAATTGAGAATTCAGACTGTTTTTTTTTTTGTTAGATTTGTTTTAATTAATGTTAACTATAAATCATGTCGATTAAAAAACTAACTATTTATTTGCTGAAAAGTAATGCTTTAATTACATCATAACCTGAGTAAAAAGTACTGCTTTCGCAATATTGCAAACATTAATACAACCTCTTTAAGTGGAATACAAACCTTCATCATAATTATGCAATAATTAGAATTCCTAAGAACCTTCCTGAGTGATCGTTTGAAAAATTGCAAGAGGAAGTATATTATTTTTTCTTATAAAGAGAACCATTTAAAGAGGAATTCCTAATTTTTGTTTCGGCTGGAAGTCAATTTATCTGTCTCTATCCGAAAAAAAAGAATTGTTGTTTTCACAAATTTATTTAGTTCTTATTAGTTACTAGTATTCTTCCAAATAATTATTTACTAATTCATTTGCTTCAAAGTATGTTAGTTCCTTTTAGCTTTCAGATCGAATCGAATTGTATTGAAAATATGAAAATTAACTCAGAGAATTATTCTTAAGAGTACTCATAAAATGTCCATGCACAACTTCTAATTAACGTTTTGTTTATTTCATATAGAGCAGGGGTGGGCAGACTTTTCCAGGGTACGGGCTAACTCTTATTTTTTCTAGAAGTTGCTGTCCACCCAATGTCACTGGCGCACACAAGGGCGGGGGTGGGGTCCACGGATCTGGACCTTCCCTCATAACCCTTCATTTTCCCCCAATTCGTTATAGTCCCATGTATATAGTGCGTAAAATGTAATTAAGCATTTGATATTAGTAATTTTTTTATTTATTAATGTTAATTATTTATTCAGTTATTTAATTTTTGCTATTTTTGTTCCCGACAATCGACAAAATCAAAAAACAACCCTCCTTTCCCTTTAAAAATTCTTGTCTGCGCCAATGCCTAATGCCGTAGGTGAGGTGAGGTATAAGGAAAAGGTTATTATTGTAACTTAATAATAAGTACGGAATATATTTAATTACCTACAGAACAAAAATAAAAAAACAGTTTTAAAACCGCGTTTAACGCAAAAAGGAAGATATACAGACTTAATAATAATAGCCCCAAATATAATTACATCAAATGATACATTTATTATGAAACAATTCAAAATACATTAAAAAAAACATTTTTATCTAAAGTTAGTTTTCATTGTTATGTCAGTAGAAGACTTAGTCTGTGTATTGTCAGGCAATCTTGAATTTTCCGTATATAGTTACTAACTGGTAAAATTTTCAGGTGGACACCCCAAAATGTCCATGCGGTCGATTGCGATCGACGTAATGCCCACCCCAGATATAGAGTATATCTAGAACATCGTTATACTTTAAAATAAAAGCATTTTTTACTTTATTTATTTGTAAGATATATTTATCAAGCATTTAATAAATAAAACTAAACTCAGTGGCGTAACAGCCCATGAGGGCCAGGGCCTACTGCGCCCTTCCAAGTTTATGTGACGATTGGGTGCTGAGGTGCATGAGCAGATTACTCGATCAGGTGGTCAGTATGAAGCGAGACCCCCTGTGTTAAATCCCCAAGCAAGCTTGGTACTCATCTATCGACCCAATGCAGCAGGGATGAAAGACTGAGTCGACCTTTCCCAGCCCGGGAATATTTAATAAATATGAAGCAATTTTCAAGGTTTTAGGTCAGGGGTCGGCAACCCATTTCACGCGGGGCACATGTGGCACGTGGTACAATTCTCAGAGGCACTGTATACTCTTCTACAAATTTGTCAATTTTTGAGAGAATGGTTGATAAATTTACAATGGACCTTATATGACAAGCATCTTCAGAATTATGGACATTCACAGAATTAAGAAAAAATCTGATAAAACTAGATAAATCTACAGCAATTTTGTAAATTTTTGAATGCTATTGCTGGAGAGATTTAATTGTTTGTAGAGAGAAAATTGCAGGTCCTCTGCTTTTGGTTCCAAGTGAATAAACTTCTTCTCTACTTGGGTGTTTCTCTCGTGAGGTTGGTGGCAGGGGATGAGAGGTGGGAAGCTCCTGACTCTCCCCCTTGGTGTTATCCCTTAAAATTGGGGTGGAACCGAGCTATATCGTATAGTCACTTGTAAGGTGCTCAAGGCTACGGCCAACCACAGGCGTACATCTAGCCCCTTGCTATGATGAATTTAGTGGGCCTCCTCAGACCGGCGGCATTAGCAACAGCAACAACCTTTTCTCACATGAAAAAGTATTTCCTCAAAGAAGTTTTGTGAAAAACTGAAAGCTCAGAAACGTGTCAAATTGAAAGTCGTAAATTATATCCCTGATTTTGCGATATGAAGTAAAATGGTTCAAGCACTAGGTTCGCATTAAAATTTTATTTATTTTTTTATAATAATTAAGGGAATAATTACACTTTACGTTGTCTATTTCCTATTTTAATAAATGTTTAAAATTACATAATATATGTAACTTTTAATTTCTGCTTTTATGTTGAAGAAGTAGTTATAATAGATTATGTTTATTTTTATGTTGAGAAATAATTTTAGGTAAGATCAAATGATAATTTAATGTATAATAAAACTGTAAATCTCAATATACTTGACCTCTGCTCTCTAGCATTGCATGCATTATCGCGGGAATCAAATTGTTTCAAACACATCCTATTGTGTGACACTCTGAATCCTATTGGTTGATTGGTGTGGCACCCCACTGCTAAAAGGTTGCCCCCCGACCCCTGTTATAGAGATTAAAAGAATATTTGTTTATTTCTTTTAAAAAATTACTGTAAATGAAATAAGAAAAATTTCAATTAACAGTTTAGTAGCTAAATACCTTGGAAAAGCAGCAATTTCCCCTTCTTTTATAGCAATTAAAATTAATATAGGAGTCTGGATAAAATGATACTTTCATATAAGAAAAAATTAATCTTAAATTTTCTTTAAAAAAACTAATGAGTGATAAATTTAAGTACATGAATCTATTATAAACTAAGCCTAAGGAGAATTTAATAAAGTCATTATGGTAAATTAAATTAAAAAAATATAAGAACAAATTCGTTATTTTTACTTCTTCCAAGGTTCCAGACAAGTATTGCTCAAATATATATCAAATAGCAAATTTAATACGACTGAAATACTTGTTCTTGGCTAAATTCTGACAAATTTCCACCTTACATAAACCAAAATTGTAATTTGTGTAACACGGAAGTAACGATCACAGAAAAAATTGTTATCTACACCAATTTTGCAACTTATGTAATATGGACAGAACACGATAACAATGATAACATTAAATAAAATATCGATATCCGCTCACATACCGTTTTAACTTCTGACAGTCATTGCTAAAAATTAAAACATAATCTTTTTGCAATTTGTTTGACTTAACGGTTCGTCAGTAGCCAAGAAAGATAACTTTAATTTCGTAACACAAATAAAAGGTTGAAGAAGAAATATTTTCTCCGACATCTTGATTTAAAGTCAATTTCCAACAAAAAGTGAATTTTAAATAAATAATGATGCGCAAGGACTGTTCAACCTCATCGAGTCGTACTAAATGCTGCCATCACCAGATGCTCATTATTCTGAATTATTTTTGCTTTAAAATGAGTCCATTTTATTTCGATGTTGGTAGCAATGAGATGTTTTCGAAATTTTGGTATTTAATTAAAACTTTTTTTGCAACTATACCGAAATTCATCTACGTGATTCATTTTACTTTTGATATAAGTCTAGATACTTCATTTTGTTCTTCAGCAAATTCATTCCATGTTGAAAAAAGACGCATATTAGATATTTATATAAATTCATACTTAAAAAAATAAGTTGCCTAAAAAGGAGAAATGGCCAAGTTAAATAAAAAGAATGATTTTATTAGAACTCAGAGAAGAAATCGCTTTGTGGAGTTGTAACACAGTTCTAATCGTTTCGTAAGAAGGTCTATGTTTTCACTCTAGAAAGAACGTGGGACGTTCTTGCAGAAATCCTGCCCAACTACCTTCACTTCATTGTCCAAATCGCAACGTAATTCTATCTTAAGGTATCCGACTACGTTCGGAAACACGATTTTAAAAAAGCGCATAAATGGATAATTTTCATGATATTTAGTGTCACTTAGATTAGAATACATGTATAAAATTGTTTTAAGGATATTTTAACAAAAAAAATGATTTAAATACAATATTTTGTTAAAAAATTAACTTAGAGTATTCTTTGTTCAAAATGTTCTCCTTTTGTAAAAAATGCTTCTAAATTGGTAATATTTCGCTTATATAAAGTAAAGACTTCTCCAGAGAGTCTGAACTATGATTTTTGAAAAATTCACATTATTTTTAGAGTTACCACCAATTGAAGTAATTATCGGCGTTTTTTTCTCAAAATTGCTTCCCTCTGTTGTCGTAAATTATGGATAAACCCCTTTCTAAGTTATATATTTCAAAAATTCTAGCTGATCCTCTGTAGAGAGGTCTGAGATATATACAGGCAAAATATTATTATAATAGAAGCATTTTTCACAAAAGGAGAATATTTTGAAAATGGGTCATTCTATGTTCATTTTTTGTCAAAATATTGTACTTAAATAATTTTTTATTGTAATACTATTCTTAAAACAATTTTATATACATTTTCTAATCTAAGTGACACTAATTATCATAAATATTATCCATTTATACACTTTTACAAAATCCCGGTTCCGTACGTAGTCGGATACCTTAAGTGGCCTAAAAGTGCAGAAGTGACAGGGTGACAAACCCGGTCTATATGGTAGGTAACATTTCCCAACTGGTTTCACTGGAGACGTAGGGTTGTACATTGTCACGAAGCTCCGAAATCCTTTGCTGCTCTTCTCGAAAACTCTTCCAAGACGTTATGCCTCAGTTATGCTTGCCATAGACTGCCACTATTCGTTGATAGATGTCCACATTAAACATCATCTGTGATCAGAAATCTTAATACTGCATTGTTCCGATCTGAACCCATCGTTATTATCTGGCCCGACTTAAGATTAACTTCCTCTTCTATCACTAACAGGTTTCACTGTTAAACATCGTAAGCGGTGTACAATTCCTATAGTCCTTGTTTGGAGGTTCTGCTATAAATGCTATCATTCTAACGCAATTGTATATGTTCACTTTACATTTGGCTAAACCCTTATTTTATTTGGGAATAATACTACATTTTTAAAATGCTGAAATGGACATTTATATACGTATTTCCTTAGCATTAAGCGAAGAGAAAACAGTTTTATGTAAAACATAGACATGATTTACTTACATTTCAAATAATAATATAGTGGATATACATGTCATAAATAATTGAGTAGGATATCACTTGGAGACATGCAGGGCATAAAAAATACCTACTTTGATTGTAAAAGCTAGCCTATGTATCAATATTAATGGGGAGACGTCAACCATTACAAATGCTCTGTGACATTTATAACTGTGAAGTAGGGCAATCGAATAACTGTACTGGCATGTGAAAATTTTTTTATTCGAAACTATTGAATTCCTTTCATTTAACAACTCTTGCCTATCTGACAACGCTGCATTTGTATACTTTTCATTGACTAAAGCTGAGCTGAAGATCATGTCTTTTCAGTAAGCCTTAGTTTTTTTGCTTGACCTTTACCACAGATTTAAAAATGTGTTTCCTTTAACACACGTTTTTTTCTGGGAATATGCAGAAATGGCATGGAATAAGATCTGTTCAATACGATGGATGTTCGAATAAAGTAGTTCTTTCAAAAACTACTTTGTAGAAAATCAGCACATTCTCTCTCCTTTCGCTTCCAAATGAAGCTTTTTCATACCATATTTGTGAAAATATTCATCATGTTCAAATGCCCATGCAATTTTTTTCTTATTGCTCTACTGTCGATTTTCATTATGTCTGGTATTATCTGGATATTCAAACATTGGTCTTTCTACAAAATTTCATTAACTTTCAAAGTGTTTGAATCAGTTCTTGATGTCACAGGTCTACGAGCATTTCATCCTCTTCTTAGTTCTCCCAACCATGATGGAGACCGAAATTGCTTATACTATTCAAACACTTGAGCGGAATTATCATGAAACCCTTTTTTCAATAACTGAAATGATTTATTTGGATGGTGTTTTTTTTAAAAATTACCAGCACTTTATGATCACGTCGCACCGACACAAAACAACATTATTCTCAAAACAAATAAACAACTAAACAAGTTAGAGAGAAGCAATATAGCTCCATCATCTTCACTGGAAGCATCAAGATCTACTGCATTCCACTCTAATTTCCTTTCACCAAACTAAGCTGCTATGTCATGCGCAGTTCCATTATTTAACCACCACAATACACACACAACGCTAATTTCTGAGTATTAGTAACGAATTATATGAAGTAAAGCGTGATTAGAGCTGATACCAAGCTTTTAAAACATTAAAGATGTATATATGTTGTTTAATCAAAAATATATACAATTTATTCACGTATTTTCTTCTTTCGAAGCACTGTAGCCGGTTACCAGCCAAAGCTGTCTCAGTCAGCTAGGACCATCTTGATCTAATTGATGCTATATTCTTTCATCGATTAACTCTCAAGTCCTTCGACCACTTTTCTACTTTATCCATCCACCTTGATCTCAGTCTTCCTCTTTTACTTTTCACTCTGGAGTTTGGAAAGTTATTTTCTTAACAAGATTTTCATCGTTATTTCGAACTACATGTCCCAGCCACCTTATTTGGGAAACCTTAATCTAGTGCTTCTCAAACTTTTAGTACTCGCGACCCAATATTCAATCATCATTTTCATCGCGCCCCCCTCCATGCAATAACATTGTATTGAATTCAATCATACTATATTTTTACAACTAAAGCTACAGTGTGCGTGTGTGTTGTGTGTTTGTGTACGACTTTAATCTCTTATATGCCACCGACGTATATAAACGTATTGCTCAGCCAAAGCATTAATCTTCTGGACGTATATATACGTCTTTCCGAAATACGATCTTTTCTATGTAATACTATCCATAAAATTAGTCCTAATGCTTTGGAATACAATAAAAGGACCTTGACAGTCTTTGCAAAGGATTTACTTATTTCAGAGAGTTTTACTTATTTATTACTTTTCTCCCCCTCCCCCAAAAAACATCAAAATACGCGCATCTACGTGGAAACCCGTGGCATTGGGGAGCAAACCACGTAACTTTTAATCAGCAGTTAAGGAATTGATTATAAACCGTACAAATCATCAATATAAGTGTTAATACAAGCCCATGGGGTCACTGGTAAATATGAAACTTGTTCTTAACGTAGTATTGTTAAATTAATAATAAAATGCATTGTATAGTACAGATACTTTTATAAATGTATTATATCAGTGTAAATGTGTATTTTATATTTTATTACGCCAGAAAGTATTTTGTTTGCTTACTTTCAGTAAATTAATAATCTTTTGAATAATCTTTAGTTTTCAACTTTTCAATATGCTCGTTCCCCCCTTATAGAGTTATCCCGCCCTGCAAGGGGGGCGCCCCACAGTTTGAGAAACGCTACCTTAATCATTTTGACTATTTCGGGTGACTATTCGGGTGACTATTTCGATCGAAGATCAAGGTTGTATCGTATTGTCAAGATTCTATATGCTCTAACTGCACCAAAAATTAATTTACACTAGACAGTTAACTGATTTTTTTCTCTTATGAGTGTTATTAATCCTACCTATGGTTAATTTCAAATTTGTTTACTTTTTAATCAATTAAGTGGGCGTAGCACCTTTCACAGTTTTCAAAATTTAATTCCTAACCAGTCCAAGGAATAATTTCATATAACTTTAAAAGATTATTCATATTCAGTAATTGAGCCCCGATCTTTTTAGTAAGTTATAAATCCTCACATCAAATGCAATTTATTCCGATATTAAATCTGACGCAATATTGCGTTTAAGTAATGACAACTAATTGGTAGGTACAACTGAATTTGATAACCAAATGAAGATTACGTTAAGTAGAATATTTTGAATATTCCAATTAAACGTACTGTAATAAAAGGATAATAAATATTTATGAGTATCCATTATATTGAAGAACAATTTCTAAGAATTATGCATGATATGTAATTATTATTACTCAAGTCCAGCATCTTGCTTTTCAATGAAAGAAATCATTATATGAAATAAAATTAATGATATGATTTATTTTCTGAAGCTTAAGATTAAAGGTTATTTTTTTTCACATTTAATGGGGCTCAGTTATTTAGAGCTATATTTGGGTTCATTTTTTATAATTATGTACTTTTATGGGAAAATAAATTATTCTGGATCTTGTAAACTAATCAGTTAAATTAAATTTTAAAATTTATGTTTCATAAATTTAATTACATAAAAAAAATTGCAAAATTTGAAACTATTAAAAAATTTTAAATGAAAATATTTACGATTTTAAGATATGTGTCTGTATTCACTGTGTAAAGAAATACTTGAAAAAAATTGTTGATAAAGAACATTATTTAAGTAACTATCATTATAACGGCTTTCGAGTTTTTAAAGGCAAGACTTTGAACACAATAGCCTTTTTTATTTAAATACATTATTTTTTAAATTTACAGAAAAACAAACAACACCAAGATAATTACATATTTGGTAATAACATCAATATAAACTAACATGGTGCATCACAGGGAATCAATCTCAAACTGGTAGTCATAAGAAAACAAAATCCACAAACACTTTCAAATATAATAAACTGTCGACAAGTATTAATCAAAATAATTTATTGAAAAATGAAATTTAAAATATTCTTTAAAAAACATTATTTTTCTGACAAGTATAAAGTTGTCACGTAATTCAAGAAAGAAGAACAATATCATTCCTGACAGATTATTATTATTATTAAACGAAATATAAAGAAATGTTTTTATTAAATTAAGTCCCTTCAATATTCAGGGGGGGATTCTGAAGCAAATTTGTTATGATAAAAGTTTTGCACTGCCTCAATAATATATTGTAAAATTTTATCAAGGAATAGAAATATATGGATTGGTAAAGAAGCTTACGGAAAAATTACTTCCTATATAATCCATTATTTAATGTTTAATAGGGATTATAAGACATAGGAAATGTTGAGTCCAAGTAGCCCATTTGGCTACGCTGTTGTAGCGATCCACTTCTATTTAGAAGAAATTTGATGGCAACAGTCAATGTGTACCTTTTTGAAGAACGTAAATAAATACATGTGTACATGTGCATACATACGTATATGTTCTCATGTTAAATATCTATTCTTTGTCACGGGTGGGCGCAATTTTCCAGTGTACGGGCTACTTCTAATGTTTTGAAGATTTTGCGGTACTCCCAGGGGCGTAGATGTCCCCTTTCTGTATTTTTTAACACTTGTTTTCGAAATTACACCTCTCTTTTAAAATATGACAAATTACTACTAGACCAGGGAGCGTGGACGTACTCAATACAGCAAGTGAACCAATGAATCTGAAACCGACATACGTGCTTAATTTATTCTCCGACTACTCTCGCACCATCGTGGGAAATGGCATCAACGCGAGAACCCAATCCCGTGGAAGCGCGGGATGTAGGATAGTGCCTCAATAGCAAATATTGTGCTATCATCGACATTTATTTTCCCCTTCAGTCAGAGTGAGGGAAAAAAATTCATTTAAATGGCTGGCATCGCAGTGATCGGTGTTTTCCCCTACAACGCAGTGAGCGGGAGCATCATCGTGCTTCTTTTTACACTTGTCGAATTATTTGCTTACGTAAACATAGTCATATCGATTGTGAAAAGCCATTCTCCAGTCTAGATGGTGTTGGTATTCCATAGATATGTTTCTTTCAGTATGCGTGTATTAGGTCATATAATAAAGGTAATCACCCCAAAACATCTTGGGAATTCCACCGGTCTATCATGATCGACTTAATGTAGCCTTTCTCAAACTGTGGGGCGCGTCCCCTTAAGGGGGCCAAATAACACTACAAGGGAGGGTGCAAGCATATTGAAAAGTCGAAATCAAAAGATTATCTTAAAAAATTATTAATTTACTGAAAGTAAACAAACAAAATACATTCTGACATAATAAAATACACATTTACACTGTTATAAAACACTTATGCATGTATCAGTACTGCACAATGTATTTAATTAAGCAGTACTAAGTTAAAAACAACGTTAATAATTACCAATGGCCCCATGGGCGTGTCATACATAAAATTATATGCTCAAATTAACACTTATCTTGATAATTTGTATGGTTTATAATTAATCCCTTAACAGCAGATTAAAAGTTACGTGATCCACTCCCTAATACTACCATTTTCCACGTAGACGCGCGTATGAATGTTTCGGGGGGAGGGAGGGGAAGAAAAGGAATAAATAAGCAAATCCTCTGATATAACTAAGTCCTTCGCAAACACTGTCAATGTCCCTTTATTGCATTCTTCATTCTTTGGAATAATTTTATGGATAGCATTGCACAGGAAAGATCTACTTTGGAAATACGTATATATGCGTCTGGTGCAATTAACGCATTGACTGAGTGAGACTTTTATACACGTCGGTGGTACTTAAGAGGTTAAAGTTGTATTGTAGCTTTTTTAGCGTCAGAGTATAGTATTACTGAATTCAATACATTGTTGTATGCAGAGGGGTGCGATGGAAATTATTATTGAATATGGGGTCGCAAATATTGAAACTTTGAAAAGCATTAAATTAATGGTCATCCCTGCTCTATGTGAAATATTTTATTCTTTGTCAAATATTCTACGTACCGTGATTTATTCTTCATAGATTAAATTGTTTTTCAACAGTATCAAATTGCAGTGTATTCTTCATTGTGTTTCTACATTACACTGGAATTTTAAAGTAAAACCTTTAGGCTTAATCTACTTTCATACAGTCCAATATTTTATTGTTCGGACAGGAATTTTGTTTTCCCAAATGCACACATTTGTTTCTGAAAAGGTGCAAAGTTTCAGGTGACATAAATTAATACATGACTTCGGCATACTTTTCGAATAACTTCAATGGCATACTAAGTACAGGTCAGAGTTTTCTAAATGTGACAGTATTTTATGAAACCAGGAAAAGAGTAAATATATTTCATTGCAAATGGCAAAATTACTAATTCTACTATAAATCCTAGTCTATCAATAAAAAAAACTATTTTACTTATTTACAAATTCTGCATTCATTACTTAATCAAACTTGCAGAAAATGTAGTATTATTAACGAAATTTTTATTTTTATTAACATACTGTAATTTTTGGTTATTTAACCCCTTTAAAGTTTATTTTGTTTCTGGATTACGGATTAAAAAATGTTAATTTTTTTATTGCATATTAACAAAAAAAACAATAGTATCATTCGCATACAAAAACTTCCTAAAAATTAATGTTAAAAAATCTATTTAAATAAATGAATAATTTACCAGTAAAGTTGGCTTTCTGTAAGGGAATCTTTAGACTTTTGAGTCAATTCACCCAAACTATAAACATAAAGCTTAGAATTCCTAACTTTTATCCAAAATTTCAAATTTTATTTACATTTTTTGCATTTACATAAATGATTATGAAATTATTAGTCAAAATTTGATTACGGTACTGCACATACTGCACAAAACATGGAACTGCGCATACTGCACAAAACACGGAACTGCACATACTGCACAAAACACGGAACTGCACATACTGCACAAAACACGGAACTGCGCATACTGCACAAAACACGGAACTGCACATACTGCACAAAACACGGAACTGCGCATACTGCACAAAACACGGAACTGCACATACTGCACAAAACACGGAACTGCGCATACTGCACAAAACACGGAACTGCGCACTGCACAAAAACACGGAACTGCACATACACAAAAACACGGAACTGCGCATACTGCACAAAACACGGAACTGCACATACTGCACAAAACACGGAACTGCACATACTGCAAAACAAAACACGGAACTGAACGCATACTGCACAAAACACGGAACTGCGCATACTGCACAAAACACGGAACTGCGCATACTGCACAAAACACGGAACTGCGCATACGCACAAAACACGGAACTGCACATACTGCACAAAACACGGAACTGCGCATACTGCACAAAACACGGAACTGCGCATACTGCACAAAACACGGAACTGCGCATACTGCACAAAACACGGAACTGAACTGCACAAAACACGGAACGCACATACTGCACAAAACACGGAACTGCGCATACTGCACAAAACACGGAACTGCGCATACTGCACAAAACACGGAACTGCACATACTGCACAAAACACGGAACTGCACATAAACCAACATAAGAATCCGGAAAGTAGAATTTTGTTCTTCTTACCTTTAATGTTTCTCTTTGAGCGGCAAATAATGGACTGTTGTATTGAATTAGTTTTCTTGTCTGTTGGAGGAATTCGTTAACAAAGTATCTTTCAGATAAGCGTGAAGGGGGTTACTCAGCAGAAGGAAGTCCTTATTTTTGTAGAAAATCACACCGAGTGGTACTCTTCAGTTATTCGAAAGCTTAGAAAGCATATGTGAGATAATTCAAGAAAGACTGATAGTACAGTGTAAATTAATTTTGGCAGTGCCCGAGCTACACTCGGGATGAGCCAAGACGGTACGTTTAACAAGCCCGAGCTCAGATCAGAAAACACCTGTATGGCTTTAATTCAGTGCTTCTCAAACTTTAAATATACGCGACTCTCTATTCAATCAGCATTTTCATCCAGCCCCTCTTTATACAATAACAATGTATTGAATTCAATAATACTATACTTTGACACTCTAAAGCTACAATATATTATATATATATATATACTAGCCGATACCCACCCACTGCACTGTGTATTTCACGTATACTGTTGTACATATGCATACTGTTTACATATATATATGAATTATTGATATCTAGCATTAAGAATTCGATTGTATTAAAAAATATATTTATAGCTGTAACTCTCGCCTCTTGATATAAAAAGAACATAAATTATAGTATCTAATTTCTATTTATATCTAAAATAGAAGTAGAAAGATTTTTTTGCGCTCACTTAACCTAATAATCAAATGGATTTCCACCAAAGCAACTTTCAGTGGATCTCTACTCCGTAAAATAAACATGCGTGCTAAATTTCAAGTCTAAATCTAACAGAGCAAAAACGGAATTTTTATCATCAATACCTCGTTGAGAGCATTCTTAGCGGATTCCAATTCAACAAAAAAGAAGCATGCAAACCAAATTTTTTTATTATAGTCTTAGCAGTTCGAAAACGGGAATTCTGTCTATCAATACGCCCTAATAACTATCTCCGCTTCCTCCCTGGAGTTGATTTCCGGAAAATTCATTCTTAGTGGAACTCTATTCAACTAAAGAAACGTGCTCAACAAATTTTAAGTAAATGATTAAAATTCAAAAACAGGAATGTTTCTATAACACGCCTCAATCCCTCGCAACCCCACTCCTTTGGGGGTCCGTTTTCACAAAACTCTTTGTAAAAGGAACTTTATTCCATGAACGGAGCATACCTTCTAGTTTTCAAGCAGGTGGGTCTATTAGTTGAAAAGCGGAAATATTTATCTATTACGCCCCTTAATCCCCCTCAGTGACCCTTGCGGATAAATTTTCCCCAAAACTATTTTGTAGCGGATCTCTACGCGATAAAAGGAATCCGCTTACCAAATTTTAAGACTGTACGTCCAATAGTTTAAAAATGGAAATGATTATCTATAACGCCCCTTAAGCCCCCGTAACTATCCTTGTGGCTCTATCTTTGCAAATTCCGTTCTCTTAGCTGATGTCTACTCCATGAAGGGAAACTACCTACCAAATTTCAATTCTGTATGTTTCATAGTTCCGGAGATATCGTGATTAGTGAGTGAGTGAGTCGCTCTTCTCCTTTATATATATATATATATGTATTATATATCAAAAATAAGAAATAATAGATAAAGAACATATCAAGAAATAGCATAATAAAAATATAAAACCTGAACATGAAGAACAAAATTATAGAGAAATAAAAGAAACTACAAAAAGAAGAACCTAGCGAGTCAGAAAGCAATTTCGGACTTAGGACCGAATAAGTGGGGTTAAACTAGTTTGAAGGCGCCAACCTTCCCCCTTTGCAACTCGGTAGGAAAACCAAATAAAATAAAATAAACAAAACTTCAGAGTTTGGATAACTCAGAGAGTATGAAAAAACCACTCATTACTATTATGTAACAAACTCTCCCAAACTCTTAATGCAGAAAAATCACAAAATAATTACATATGAAAAGTAGAAAAATCACAAAATAATTACGTAAGAAAAGTAGAAAAATGCTAAAACAATTACATAAGAAAAGTATCTTTCAAGAAATAATTTAAGAAAATTTCTTTACTCACAGAGCTTTTACGAGGAGAATCAAGCGTCTTGACATTAATGAAAATCGATTATTCACCAAGTTAATAAATTCGAAAATACATAAACACATCTTTTGAGCTGACTTTTAAACCAGCCAGCAAAGACAGGTATAAAAAAAGACGACAATCAAATATGGTAGAATTTGAATTGGTTATATATATATATATATATATATGCTGCTGGACAATTGCTAAGGATGGATAACACTATCATCCATAGCAACCACAAAATAAAAGGAAGCAAAATGTGGAAAATTAGAATAAGTGCGGGATATTAGTAAGAAAAAGTATGAGTATACAAATTTTTTTTTCCACGTCTGTTCATCACGTGATAGCGTTCATAAGAGCTTTAAAGGTTTTAACGCGTGTGGACAGTTGTTGTTTCAAGTCAAAGTTTTACAGGAAAGATTTAATAGACGAACCTAAAATTTTTGGCATGTCTTCCCGACATCACATAGATGATTTTATGCGTGGCCGAATTATTGGAAAGATTGAAGAAGGGCGAAATATAACAGATGTTGCCAGGGAGTTCGACATCGCTCACAGCGTTGTTTCACGGCTGTGGAAGTCATTTAAAACTACTGGAATGTGTAGTAGTCGGCAAGGGGAGGTCGTGTTAGAAGTACGACGCCTGCAGAAACAGATATATCGTCCTATCAGCAAAAAGGAACAGGCGCATCACAGCTCAGCAGGTGGCAAATCAGTTTCTTGCTGCCTCAGGAAAGCAGATCTCCCGAAAAACTGTTGCCAGACGTTTGAGGGGAGGAGGACTATACGCACGCAGACCTGTTGTGTGTGTCCCATTGACCACACAGCACCGTACTGCCCGTTTGCAATGGTGTCGTGAGCATCACAATTGGACTAAACAGGACTGGTCATGCGTACTATTCTCAGATGAGAGTAGGTTCAGTCTGTCATCGGATTGTAGACTCCAACTGATCTGGCGCGAGAGTAGTACTGCTTATCGTCCAGAAAATATCCAGAAAAAGGACCGATATCCGACATGCAGTATCTTGGTGTGGGCCGGCATCATGATCAATGGCCGCACACGCCTACATGTGGTTGCGAATGGGACTATGACGGGCCAACGATACATTGATGAAGTTCTACTTCCTCATGTTCGTCTTTTCCGTGGTGCTGTCGGTGATAAATTTGTTTTTATAGACGACAACGCAACATGTCATCGAACACTCGCTGTTCAGGATTGTCTAGACAGCTAGGGTATTAAACGTCTCATATGGCCAGCGCGTTCTCCAAATCTAAACCCCATTGAAAATGTGTGGGATGCTTTGGGGAGGCAAGTTGCTGGTCGAAACTATCCTCCGACAAACAAGAACACCCTCATCCGTGCACTCACAGAGGAATGGGATAAATTGCCTCAACAGCTGCTGGATAATGTTGTGCAAAGTATGGTTACGACGTGTGGAATGTTGCATCACACTCCACGGTGGACATATCCCGTACTGATACCTTTTTTTTTTTTAAGGTGGCTGCTGACTTTTAGATGCATTGTTCCATTTCTCCGTACGCAGATCAAATGAATTTTTTTTTCTTTCGGATGTTTCACAGCTTTTGTACTTTCCAGAACAATAAATATTCTTTATTCTAATGTCTGAACAGTGTGGCAACTCTATTTTATCCTACTAGGCCTCATGTCCAGCTTAATGTTATGCTACATAGCAATTTGTGATGCGTCCTTAGCAATTGTCCAGCAGTATATATATATATATATATATATATATATATATATATATATATATATATATATATATATATACGATTTTAACCTCTTATGTGCCACCGACGTATGTAAACGTCTCTCTCAGCCAAAGCTTTAATATTCTGGACGTATATATACATCTTTTCGAAATACGATCTTTTCTGTGCAGTGCTATTCACAAAATTATTCCGAAGGCTTTGGAATGGAATAAAAGAACAATGGCAGTGTTTGCGAAGGATTGACTTATTTCAGAGAATTTGCTTATTTATTTCTTTTCTGCTCCTCCACCCCCTCAAAAAAACATCAAAATACGCTCGTCTGCGTTGAAAACGGTGGCAATGGGGAGGGGCGAATCGCGTAACTTTTAATCGGCAGTTAAGGAATTATTTATAAACCGTACAAACTATCAAAAGGTATGTGTTAATACAAGCCCATGGGGTCACTCATAATTATCAAACTTGTTCTTGACTTAGTATTGTTAAATTAATAATAAAATATACATTGAACAGTACTGATACATTAATAAGTGTATTATATCAGTGTAAATGTGTATTCTATATTTTATTACATCAAAGTATTTTGTTTGTTTACATTCAGTGAATTACTAATTTTTTAAATAACCTTTTGTTTTCGACTTTTCAATAGACTTGGGACCTCCTCGTAGTTCCCAAGAGGGGCACGCTCCAAAGTTTGAGAAACGCTGGTTTAACTGTAAAAAAAGTTTTACATATAATTTTTGGTTATACATTAGGAAAAAGGATCTTTATTTACGGCCTAACAAATTAATATTAAACGCGATATTTAAATGCATAAAGTAATTCCGTAATAAACTGAATGCGTCATACTTAAGCCCGATATTGCAAAGGCTTCGTACATATCAACGCAGCAAAGTACGCTTGTAAGTCTCTCTTTCACAGAGAACATTTTACTCCTATATCACTTTAAAATAATACAGAAAAGATGAAAATTGCTGGGGGTTTTTGGTAACTTCTTAACCCAGTCTCGTAATTATTCGAAATTAAGATACAATTAATAAAAAACTACTGATTTGCATACCAAATTATTTTAATTAAAACTTCTCTGTTTTGCCGCACAAAAAGTTTTGTGCATTCTTGAACGTAGTTTTAACTTATTAATATGTTAATTATAAATAAAAATAAACAGAATTCCTTACTACGTACTTCTTTGGCATTGCTTTTTCTCTGTGTAATTTATGCAATTTTGGATTGGTGAGAAAGTGTAGCCTTATGTGTTTAACAGTTTTTTTTTAAATTTTATTTTTAATGCATATCTTGAATTCTGGACTTAGATTATAATACAAGAAACATGAAACGTAATTTTTTCATCTTAACTAAGTTGTTAAGGCACATAAAGTTAAATAAATGCTTGTGAAGTGTTAAAAATAAGGATAAGATATAAGAGTTTTAAACTAAGTTTTTCTTCTTGGTAACAATGCATTTGTTTTATTTTTATTTAGCTAAATAGCATTTTTCTTAAAAATATGAAAGCCCTCACACACAAAATTGTTTATTATTATTTTTGAATAGAATAATAACTGTGCGGGAGTTGATTGGGAGAGTTGAAATATAAATGCATTTTATAAAAAAATAAAAAAATCTTATGTCTGTAAATAGTAAAATATATAAAAGTAAAATTCGGTTTAGTGATACATTATTTTTAAATGAAGTATGTTCTATATTACTAATTAATTCAAATAATATATTATACTTAATACCCAAGTTATTTAGCGATGAAAAAAATTAAGTACATTACTTATTTACTGTAAATAGTGCAAAAATAGTAATGCAAAAATTAGCTAAAATTCGGTTTAGAATATTTGCAGACAAAATGAAATCGTCAAATTTTCCTTAAAAATATTGAATAATTTGTAATGACATTTCTATTTATTACATAATTAATTCTTGTTATAAATAATATATTATACATCGATAATACTTAAAACCATAAATTGCTTTTATTTATTGTATTCAAAATCAGATGACTTTAAATGCTTTAAATTCATTTTTAATTTCGGGTTTGGCATACCCTACCACGGTAGTTCTGGAATTGTTTGAGAGAGTGTGAAGTTTTACATTGGTAGTATTATTCTGATTTCTTGCCAATTATCTTGCTTAAGGTATCCAACTACCCTAAAATTGAGAATTTTGAAAAAATTGACAAATTTTTTATGATATTGTTTCACAGCCTATCTTATTAGCTTTATAAAAATATCAAGTTTATTATTTTCCATTCACTGGAACAAGCACTACAAGTGTAAGTAAATTAGTAAGTAAGTGTTAGTAAAAGAAGATACACTACTTTAAGTAAGATATTTGATTTTTTTTTAAATTGCTCAAATGGGCATAGCGATTGCTAAAAATGTTTTGAAGGTAAATTACTGAAATTTTTGGTGTATATTGTGTATAATAGTAGAAGTGTTTTAACTTTCGAGATTAATCATTCACTTTTTATAACAAAATTTACACAGTCTCTTATGGGAATATAATCAGTGGTCTTTTATGAAATTTATATAACTACACCGCTTTTGTAAAAAAATGCAACACCATGAAGAAATCATCAGAATCAAATGAACTTTGCAGCAAATATCAATTACAGGATGTTACGTAAAATAGTAAGGTTTCAGAGCCACCGCGCATGCGTGACATGTACAGCGCCCTCTGAACTGATGCAGAAAGAATATAAATAGAGAGCTTTTGTGGGACGTTGAAAATAGTTAATGATTATTTGTTAGTGGCAAACGTTTAGTGAGACCTTAGTGTGCCTCCACGACGAAATAAGGAGAAATTCTAACAACTTACGGAGTTTGAACAAGAGAGGATTTTAGGACTTCGAGAAGGAGGATTTTCCTATCGGGCAATAGGAGCTCATGTGCAACGGAACAGTTCCACGTGATGCAAGTTTGGAAGAAGTGGACCGACGAGCACCGAACAACTCGAAAACTGGTAGTTGACGACCGAAAGTGACGTCAGCGCACGACGTTTGATACCTGCTCTGAATGCCACTCAGTTTGCAGCACGTTGGTCTACTGCTACAGGTGTACTAATGCCGGCTTCGTCAATTTGTCGAAGCCGATGTCTGCTGCACCGTGGATTGCGTGCAATGGTGCCTTTATATAGGATCCCCTCTCTTCAAACCATCGACAGTTGCGTCTGCAATGGGTTCATGAGCATTGCCCCTAGACAAACTGATTGGAACCAAGTTGTCTTTTCAGATGAATCACGCTTCAATTTGTGGGGTTATGATGGCCGCATTCCGGTTTGACGCCGGTGAACGCTGTTTTCCAGAGTGGGTTATCGAACGACATAGTGGCGTAAGACCCGGAGTTATGGTTTGGGATGCGATTTCGTATCATGGACGATCCAATTTGCTACTATTGAGGTAATCTCAATAGCAACAGGTACGTCCAAGAAATGCTAGAACCCGAAATCGTTGCTTTACTTTAAGGCATCCCTGGAGGAATCTTTCAGCAGGATAATGCACGCCCACATGTTCTAAAGACTGTTCTACACTTCTGTTCAGCCCAACACATGCAACTTCTTCCTCGGCCTGCTTATTCGCCGGATATGTCACCTATTGAGCACGTGTGGGATTTGGTTGGTCGTCGTCTTCAAAAGACGAACTTTTGTTGCGCATGCAAGCAATGTAGAATTGTTTTCCACAAGCAAACAATCAAAATCTCTTTTACTCCGTACCACGTCCTATAGCAGCACTTACTGCAGCGCATGAACTAAATATTGATTTCGGACACTTAATATTGTTCTTTTTTTTGCCTTTAAAATTCCACATTCATTTGTACTAATACAAGTCGTTTGTGCATTAAGTTTCATTTACTTCTGATGGTTCCTTCATGGTGTTGCCTTTTTATTACAAACAGCAGTATCCGACTACGTTCGGAACCGTGATTTTAAAAAGCCGCATAAATGGATAATTTTCATGATATTTAGAGTCACTTAGATTAGAATACATGTATAAAATTGTTATAAGGACACATTTTGGCAAAAAAATTATTTAAATACAATATTTCGGCAAAAAATTAAATCAAAGGTTATTAAAATAACCTTTTAATTTAATTAAATTAATTAAAATTAAAAGGTTATTCCAATTAATTAGAATAATCTTTTTTCAAAATGTTCTTCTCTTTTGTGAACTCTTCTATTATAATAATATTTTGCCTGTATATAGCTCAGACCTCTGTACAGAGGTTCAACTATGATTTTTGAAAAATTCCCATTATTTTTAGAGTTCATCCCATTGAAGTAATTACCGGCATTTTATACTTAAAATTCCTCCCCTCTGTTGTGCCGTGAAACATGGATAAACCCACTTCTAAGTTATATATTTCAAAAGTTCTAGAGGTCTGAGCTATTTACAGGCGAAATATTATTATAATAGAAGCATTTTTTACAAAAGGAGAATATTTTGAAAATGGGGCATTTTTTGTCAAAATATTGTATTTAACTAATTTTGTATTGTAATAATATTTTTAAAACAATTTTATATACATTTTCTAATCTAAGTGACACTAAATATCATAAATATTATCCATTTATACGCTTTTGCAAAATCAGGCTTCCGAACGTAGTCAGATACCTTAAGAAAAAAAATGCTCTAGTTTTTGTAAAAATAAAAATATCACAGATCCTGAATGTCATTTCAAAAATGAATAGTAAAGCAACACATAAAAATTGAAAACTTAAAAATTTATTCATAAACTTTTTTTTTTGTATAGAATGGAGACAGTTTATTTAATTTTGTGTAAATTTTTAACCATTTTTTTTTCCTATTTTAGTAATAATAATTTATTTTTCTCAAATGTACATTTTTCTTAGCTAATGGTTAAAAATTTACACGTACATGATTCTTAGCATTTCTAAAATGTACATGTTTCTTAGCTTAGCTTTTTATGTGCTAATGTACAAATGTACATTAGTACATTTTTCTTAAAATGTATTGTATACATCTAAAAACCACAAAATTTGTCCATATCTCCATTTTTTTTAAAAAGTTGTCGCAAGTAGTTAGTTAATTAAGACTTTTCTATGCTTTAGTACTTCAACATAAAAAAGAAAGTATGTAATTGAAGTCGTACAAAATTAAATCGAATATATCGTAAATAATTAATCAAATTTTTCTGAACCAGATGCAGTGACATACACAGATTTCTTCTATGAGGGGGAAGGGGTCCTATGCTAAACAACATGGCCATGAAAGCGCCTAGGAGTTAACTCTACGCTAAAAATTAAAAATCTTTTGATCTATAGGAGAGTTTTGAATCTCATAATCACATTCTTATGTAGTCCTCTGAGAATTAATGTGCGTTAAATTTGTCAAGAATCATTGTACACTCATTAGTGTAGAGTGCCTGCTCAGGTAGAGCCGTATACAGACTTCTTTTATGGTTGGGAGTCTATGTTTCAGAAAACATGTTCGCCGAAAATCCAAGGTGTAATTTTTAAGCTAAAAATTAAAAATCCGTGTGTGGGGGTTGAACATCCAAATCTCACCCTTGAACCCCATTCGTTGACCTGAAGAAATACCAATGTTCATTGAATGTACACGAAAAATGTGTATGTGGTGACTTTTGCAATGTTGACTTTACTTATGCCTGTTCGTAGACTAAATATCTTTTAGAAACTTTAAATATTGTATAGAATTTTCAATTATAAAATCTGGAGAGAATTCCAGTTTTAATATTTTTTCGTTCTAATTCTTCAGTAGAAATAATAAATTTATTTTCAAAAAAAAAAGAAAATGCCAATTTTATTGACAAAATTTTTCTACGGTACTTTAAGGTTACGGACATCAAAGGATAAGTAAAAAGGATACATAATCTTTTGTGTGCGTTTTTGTTCAATGTAATGATGAGAAATTTAGGCTATATTTTTTACTTTAATAATGGTTTTTTATAAAAATACATTCAATGTAGATAAAAACATGCTTGAATTATAATGCAGGTGATCTTATATTGAACCTTCTATTTTATGTATTAAATTAAAATAATGGTTGGCAGCACGTGATACTTTTTTCATCCATTTAACAACATAGTATAATGAATCACTTGCATTTTTTAACTTTTCTTTACTGAACGCAGTTTACTTGAGTATTGCAATAAGTATTAATATAGCCTACTATAAACTTTAAAAGTTTTAAACCTTAAATATTACTCTAACGCTATTTTTCCAAGTACAGTAAGACTCCGCTTAACGCGGGGTATGCGTTCCTTCAAAGTAGAGCGGAATATCAAACAGTGTTAAACGAAGTTATCTCTTCATGTAAATAATGGGGTTAGGGGACGATGGGTAGAAAATTGGTCAGGTATTTTATCATTAAATTTATTAATTATGCTTTTATAACAATAAAACAAAAAATTGTTTCTTACAAATATAGAAACGAAAATACATATAAAAATAAATAAAATTCTAAGTCAGTGTGTTTACATTTCAGATCATTCAGTCTTTTGTGTATTTCCAATTTTTTGCTTTTTTATTTAAGAGGGTAGATTGGCTTAATGGCATATTGTATTCAATTTCGTCGTCAATCCATATAGAAAGCCCTTTTTCCATTTCCACTATTGTATTATATCTGAACGGGTAATTCTAGTTGCAGAGCTTATCGTAGTTGCAGTTGCCAATAACAGCATTTTTTCTTTATTCTTGTGAATGATTCTTATTGTTGAAGTAGCCAAATTCAATGCAGCACCAATTTGAGATTGACGTTCATCAGTGTTTAATCTTGGGATCACTTACCTATTAGTTTCTAGTGAAATGCTTTTTCTTGTTGCTTTATTTTCGTGTTTTTATTGTTTTATAGACAAAAACTAAAAATCATAATATTTGCCCCTGTATAGCAGTATTATATTACATAAATTTATACTTATAATAACGTCAACAAATGTTTGAAACGATAAAAATACGTTCGTATAGACCGCAGAAAAGAAGAACCACAGATAAACTGCGTCGGATATCGAGAAGCCTAACACTACGTGCAATTTTGGGGAATCCCACAATTCAAATAAAAGTGCGTTAAGCCGAAACTGCGCTAAACGAGCAGCAACGAAAAAGCATTAAGCGAGGTCTTACCGTATCTGCATTACATAATGGTTTTCCACCCACCCGGTACAGTGGTTGGTGACACTGACTGTAGTGCTGTAGGGTCCGGGTTCGAATCCCGGATAAGACATGGATGTTTGTAAATGTATAGTGGCTTTGCAGCATGGAGATAATCTAAGTAGTCGTCCAACCGCAATTCTTCTCATATGGTGGGTGAAAGGGGAACAGAGGCTGCCCGCCCTCAGAGTATTTTCCGTCAAAATTGGGGTGTAAAGGAGCCAAATCGTTCTTTTACCTTCATGGTGCTCAAAGCTAAGGCTAACGACAGGCATACAATCTAGCCCTTTAACGCGGTGGATTTCGTGGACCTCAATCTAACACTGTCAGACAGGGGAATTAGAAACTACAACATAATGGTATTGCACTATCAGCAAACTTAGCTTTTATTAAATTATACCTTTTATTTATTATACCAAGAATTATTAAAATAAAATCTTAAAACGATTTTTTCTTGTTTCAAAATTAAGAGCACCTGCTTCTAAATGAGAACTCTTAATGAAGATTCGATAAAAATTTGGTTATATTACATAAAAAAGAGAATTTTGAAACTTACAAGCTATCCATTAGATTCAGGGAAAATCGTTTACCTAGATAATTAGTGGGATTTTGTCGTTGGTTATGAAACTAGTAAAAAAAAACAAAAAGATGTTGCGTCGAGATAGCAATTTATTGAAGGTTGAAAAATTAAATTTGATTAGCCTCCCTATAAAAAGTTAATTAATTAAAAGTACTGCTTCCAACTCTGTGATGATAGGGGTTGTTTATCTTTATTTAATACTCGCACAAACAAAATGAATGTCTCTAATGAATAAAAGCAATAAAAAAAATTGTATTTTCATGCTTTTTTTTATTTCGTACTTACACAGACATGAGTTAGATTAAGTGACAATATTAATTGCAATATACTTTTTAATTAGGAAATATTAACAATTGTACTACATTGAGAAAAGTCGAACATAAATATTTTAAATACTTCTCGTTTACTCTTTAATTATAAACTATCCTAAACCGTCATAGTTAACCTATAATTTGGTATATATGGTGTTTTGCAGCAAATATATTTAAAGAAAATCTTATACATGTGAAGTTGAAGGCACTATTGCAAGCCCCTTAGCATCCCCCTAGAGAGGGCAATGTCCCCCGACGGGGGAAAGGAGCGACGAAGGAACATCAGAACCAGAGAATCCGTTGGGACCGCAAGAGAGGCAGACGCGCATCGGCTGAGCAGTAATAACTCTTAAAAAATAATGAAAGCCAATTAGGCTACGACGCGCGTTTAAATGTTTCACTCCATTCATTAATTGTTATTCTCCCTTTTATTTATTCTTGTTTTAAAAATAAACAGATTATTCTGGCAAATCCCAGTTTACGAATTCATCCCAAGTAACAACATAACATTTGGGAGCTCGGCCTCAAATTAAATTAAAATTAAAAACCCCTAGAAAATACAACGAGTCAAGACTGGTGGACCACGCACGCTTCCACAACGAAACCGACAACGAAAAAACCACAACGACGAAATCATCAACGGTGAGTCCATTCCAATTTACTCCTTTATTGTTCTGAAGATATTTATTTACGATGGTCTGTCTAGAGGAAATTGCTGCTATTGCGAACATATTAAAGACGGCCCCTGCTTCAACGGTGCAACTTCTGCACAAAATTGTTAATGACGAACCCTACAGTAAATCTTCTAGAAAAGAGTTAAAAAAATTCGCGGGTTTCCCACAGAATTACGACATTGAAGCACGAAAGGATAAAATTTTAAAGAACTTTACGAAAACTGAACTTATTACCGTCTGCACTATATTAGGACTGAATTGTGCGGAAGCGCCAAAGAATTAAGCGAGCATATATTTAAAAATTTATCAGATCTTGCATCTTTAAAAATAATTTTACCGAACAATTGACGGATGACGAAGACGAAGACTCTGCGCCCTTTTCGCTAGAATCTACGAAAGACGTGAATAAACAACCCCTCACCCCGCCAATTTATCACTTGCCCTCTCCGCAGGATGGTTTTGTTCCCCTCCCTCAAACACAACGAAATCAAAGCCAAAGAGGGAACGAAGAGAATGTATTTTTGTTAAAGGACCTTTTTTCAACTATGAGGTCGTTTACGGGAAATGATAATTACAGCGTTAAAGCTTTTTTCGCGGCGTAGAAGAAAACTTTATTTTTATCCCACACATATCTGATTTGCAAAAAATTATTTGTGTCAAACGTTTGCTTCAAGGTCCTGCAAAGACTTTTATCCAAACTCTCCATAACATATTAACGTATAGTTCTCTTAAAGCTGCATTAATTGAAGAATTTGAAGATTTATTTTGTTCTTACGACGTCCACAAGGAAATGCAAAAACGGAAATTACGCCCTACGGAATCTCTATTTGAATATTTTTGGCCATGCGTGAAATTGCTTCAAAAGCACACTTTCGTTTAGACGATCACAGCCTGATTATGTATTGTATAACTGGTATACCTGATTCTAACCATAATAAATTGATATTATATGCATGTAAAAGTATTTCAGAATTTAAAGAAAAGTTAAAGATATATGAAAAGGTTTTTTTATGCAAAATAATTCTTATAGTATTGATATTAAAATAAGCGTACAAATGTTAAGCAGTATAATTTTCCTACATCTAATAAAAATATGTGTTCTGATAATAAGTTTCATAAAAAAGATCAATTTAATGATGCTACTGCTAATAAGAGTAATGTACGTATACGTTGTTATAATTGTGGATTATTTAATCATACTTCTCATGAATGTTACCATAAAAATAAAGGTTTAAAATGTTTTAATTGTAACCAATTTGGTCATAAAAGCTCTCAGTGTGAATTTAAAAAAACTGATGTTAAAAGGAAATTGTTAATGAGGTTGTTAGTGAAGTTGTTAATGAAATAAATTACTCATCAGAAATGCGTAAAACTGTTAAAATAAATGGCTATTATTTTGATGCTATTATTGATACGGGTAGTACTATTACTTTAATACGCGAAAGTGTTTATCAAATTCTTGGAAGACCGACGTTAAATCCTACGAAAATAAATTTAACTTCTTTCGGTAAGAGTGAATTTAAAACCTTTGGATCTTTTAAATCCTATTATTGATATTGAGGATAACAAATTTATGACGGACATTTATGTTATTGACAATTTGCAAACAACTATTGATGTAATTATTGGAACTGATGTTTTAAAACAAACTGAATTTAAAATTACTGCAAATGGTATAGAATTAATACCTAAGAAAAGGATCACTTTATTAATTTAATTAATGTATATAAGGCACATAACCAATCGGAATTAAAAGATAATGCCCTAGAAGTATTACAACTAAAACTAAAAAAATGCAGAAGATAAATGTAAAAATTTAGAAATGCACGTATGTAACACATCTACATTATCATTAGAAAAAACGGCGTTATTAGATAAATTGCATAAATTAGAAGAATCAAATTTAGAAAAGGTTGACAAGTTAGTTAAACTTGAAGAAAAAAGTACGAGATCTTACAAGAAACACTTAAAATTACAGAACAGCGACTTGTTGAGAAAGAAATTGAATGTGCATCGTTAACAGAAAAAATACTCATCGTAAACACACAAACGGAATCAAACGATCATCCTAAAACATCGATGTCAACTAAAGAACGAAAAAATTAAGCCTAACAAGCGCAAAGCTAAGAAGTCAAAGTCTAGTGGAAGATATGCTAACAAAACAAGTGATAGTGATGAGAATGAAGCCATTGCCAAAGAGAAAAAATGATTTGCTTAGACAGATTGATTTCTAAACTCCCATTATTTTGGATACGAAGTTGAAAGAGCCAAACAAGAGTAAAGCACAGTTCTTTAAAAAACGCAGACAACTATACAAATATAAAAACACGAATCAGTAAGAACCCAGTCCGGAACACAACTCAAATTACGATCCAAGATCTGCGAACCCTACCTAATTAAGACTGTCAAACCCATGACAGAAATGAAGTTAAAAATGTTGGTCAACACGAAGGTCCTCATCTTACATCCACAGCTGTCGATTTCATGAAGAGGTGGTCAACCGCTGATGCCTGACGATTTTACGACTGCAATTTGAGTAACCCCACAGTGACTCTCTGTGAATAGAACTTTGAATAACGAACTGAACTTTTCTCTTTCCCTTTTTATAGCTTTTTTTTTTTGAATAGCTGTGAGCAACAATGACGAACTACTTCCAGAAAAACAACACCTGTGTGAAGTACTGGAAAGCATCGCACTTGTTATTTTTTTCTTTTCACTGTTTACAATTTTTGTTTTATAGGTTTGCTTGCAACATTTTGGATTTTCTTTCGCTGTGGTCAGATCATTTTCAGGATGGCCGACTGTGAAGTTGAAGGCACTATTGCAAGCCCCCTTAGCATCCCCCCTCAGAGAGGGCAATGTCCCCGACGGGGGAAAGGGAGCGACGAAGGAACATCAGAACCAGAGAATCCGTTGGGACCGCAAGAGAGGCAGACGCGCATCGGCTGAGCAGTAATAACTCTTAAAAAATAATGAAATCCAATTAGGCTACGACGCGCGTTTAAATGTTTCACTCCATTCATTAATTGTTATTCTCCCTTTTATTTATTCTTGTTTTAAAAATAAACAGATTATTCTGGCAAATCCCAGTTTACGAATTCATCCCAAGTAACAACATAACATACATATATATATTGTATTAGGTTGCTGTTTATGTAGTGTCGGATATTTTAGTAAACATATAAAAATACATATTTTTTTCAAAACTGATTATTTAACCTCTTCCAGGTTTATTTTATTTCTAGATTATGAATTAAAAATGTCAATTTTTAATGCTTTTCTTTTCAACTATGCATATATTTTTAAACATAACAGAACAATTGTCTCGCATGCAAGAACTTCCTAAAAATTCTTGTAAGAAAATCTATTTTAATAATTTTTAATTGTAAAGTTGGCTTTCTGCATGCATAAATCATTAGATTTGGAAACCAATTTACACTATCTATAAATATAAAGCTTAGTATACCTAGCTTTTATCTTAAATTACACAGTTTATTTACATCTTTTTAATTTACATAAATGATTATGAAATTGATTGTGTATGATACTTTTGAAAACAAGGTACTTCACATAAACCCAACATCGCAGTCTGAACTGTAGAATCTTGTTTCTCTTCTTACTTTCATTTTACTCTCTCTCTTTCTTTGAGCAGCAAGTAAATACACTGTCGTGCTGGATTAGTTTTCTTTTCTCTTGGAGAAATGCAGACAATAAAGTTTCTTTCAAACAATGTGAAAGAGGTGCTCAAGATAATGACGTCCTCTTTTAGCATAAAATCTCTCCACCAGTGGTAATTTTCAATTATTCAAAACCATTAAAACGCGTATGGGAAATAATAGATAGATTGCACAAGTTTGAATTTTCACAGTACCGGAGCTACACTCGGGATGAGCCAACGTGGTTCATCCCTAGCTCAGTTTGGCTAAACCCGGAAAGGGGTTAATCAAAATATACTCTAACAACTTCAATACATTTTCTCAATGAGATTTTAATGCACATATGTATGTTTTAAAGAAATTCTAATTATGAAAAATCAATTGATATGGAAGTGTTGTCATTTCAGTACTGTTCTGTCCGTAAAAATTATTCGAAATGTTTTTAAAAAGTGGAACAGACGTTTGGTTGAAGAGGCAGTAAGTAAGCTAAGTGCTACAAAATTTCATATTTTAATTCAGTTAATTTCACTATTAATTTATGCTATGTATGAGGCCGAGTGTTGTCGTTGAAAATTATTGGGCCATGCCCTGTTAACACATGATGGGAGCATTATTTGCAGTTTTCATGTGTGTGTGTGTGTGTGTGTGTGTGTGTGTGTGTGTGCATTTCATTTCTTTAATGATGTAATAGATACTGTGAAATTCATTTCCACCAGTGCTTTCAGAGCATCATTTTTCACAGGTGTTTTGGGATTTCCCCGCGATTCGTTTTGTAGGAAAAATTCCTCAGACCAGAATTTTCAAACTAACGCTGAACTTTTCGATCGTTAACAATATTCTAACCAAAAAATCCTTGTTTATATTGGGTCCAGCTTTTGCACTATTACAAAGTTCATACTTAAACGAAGTAGGATTCATGAGATCCTGAATTGAGCCTATAACGTGAAAGGTTTTTCAGTACAATGACTACGATAACGTTTCTGTATTACTGCAATCTTCTCTTTTCTAAAAGAGATTTATCTTAAATTAAGTGGTAGGTGGCTCACAACCGCGTAGTATTTGTAAGCGGATGCATTTATTAATCAGTGATTGAAAGAATAATGTTTGTAGAGCAGATAATGAATATCAAATTTTGCGGAAAGTATATTTTATAGAGTGCTATGTAGATTTAACAAGTGCTGGAGCATATTTACAGCAGTGATACAAGCTTTTGAGTAGCACCGACATTTCAGGGAAGGCCGAGGGAAGTGTCGAGGACGATGAACGCTATGGACGCCCTCAAACTTACCGCAACGCTGAAAACATTGAAAAGGTTTCCGTGGTGGTACGTAAGAACATGTTTCAAACAACGAGGGGGAGAAAACGAAAATAACCGTTTTGTGTCACATTACTTATTCCTCCCCTTCTTCACCCCCTGTGGCTTCAGAATATTTCCATTCGCTTTCAGGATCGTCAATTTCAATCTGCAGATTAAATTAAAAGTGCATTTCAGGCTGTATTAAAGGACATGACTAAAAATGAGATCCGGAAATGTTTCGAGGACCTTTACAGGCGATTGCTAAATAGTGCTTTTGTTCAATGGACTTTGTGACGGGCTCGCGCGTTTTTTCATTAATATGTTCTTTTCGGTTCTTTGGGGCCAGAATAAATGGCAATTCTTTTCCAATCAACCCGAGAAGTAAAACGTGAATGGAAGATGCAAATTAGGAAGCTTTTAAATAACAGTTTAGAGTACGCGAGGTGGCATTTGGAGAGTGTTATGATATTCCGTGTGGCAAGTGTGAAGAGTATTTCGAGAAGTTTAGTGACAGTCAAGAGAGGTTACCCGTGACAGAGAGCCTTTAGTCAAGGTGCATACAATTGCACGCCAAAGAACCGCAACTTCAGCTAGGATCAGATAGATTGCTGTTTCATCGAGCAATAAGGTAGGAGTTACCATTTTAATATTCGGATCTGTGTTTACATTGAAATTGAGCTTAGGTGAGTTACTTATTGATAGTGGTCCGAGTTACGTTATTTCGGTATTCTATATTGTATGTTTAGCCACCGTAGATTCTCTCACATATCATATTATTATCTAATCTGTTATTGGTTTAAGTTAACATCTTAAAGTGATATTGGGATTATGGCAGCTTCTGGTTCTTCATTTATTCTTACACCTCTAGCTCACGCTGATAATCTAGGAGAAGGGCACCCAAGGGGGGGGGCGTCCTTACAACTTATTTCAAAGGAGGAGGCGTTATAGTAATTTAAATGTTAATATTTTTTGTTACAGACTTAGTCCGGGAAATTTTAAATCCTACCTCGTATAAAAATTACTTAGTTATCGGTTGAATTCATCTCTTTACGCAATGTTAAACCAAGTAAAAAAATGAAACCATTTTCGCAACATTTTCTTTGTCGAAATGTAACTCTGACAATGGACAATACGACTATAAATGAGGCTATACCAAACACAAAAGCATAAAATTAAAGAGACAAACTATCACATATAAAGAAAGTCTTTCATTTCATGTGCATCAACTTAATACTACAAACCATCATGCATCAAAAAGTTTTTTTTAGCATCTTTTTTCCTTCTTTCAATACCTTCAGAAGCAAGACGCATTTTGACACCTACTTAAAAGAAAAATGGTATAACCTATTTCAGGGCAAATCAATGTGCCAGAAAGAAATCAATAATAAAAAAGTATCAGAAGACTTTTCCCCCATAAAAGCTATGGAAATTTACAACAAATCAGTCATTATAATTAATCTAAGTAATTACATCGAACATTAAAGAAATTTTTCATTTTCGTAACCTATATTTAGATTAGTTTATACCACTCAACGAACACAAGAAAATAAAACAAATCACTTCCCTTCATAAATTGTTCCTTCTCAAGAAAATAATTCTGCACGATTTATTCTATTCCATTCAAAACAATGCCAAAATAAGACGTACAGAAACAGATAAATAACAAACAACGCTCCAGGAGATTATATCCATCCCAAGCAAAACTAATGAAACATTAGTTATATCTCGCACATAGTGTGATAATTATCTAAAATGAGATAATGAAATTTCGTGGCTTTGACAAAATAAATGGAGCAGAGCACAGATTATCCCTTCTCGATGATAAGTCGCTGTTTAAATTAATGGTGAGGGATAAAGTTGCTTGAAATCCTTGAGGGTTTTATTGAGGCTGAATTTGAAGAATGACTTTTGTTAACTTTTTCTCTCGGTTTAAAGGCTATTTATTAAACTACTAAATGTTTACCTAAATACTATTTACGTGAGTGTACATGCGTGCATGTTCGTGCGTGCGTACGTATGTATACATATGTATGATTGATCGTTTCTGAAATCTGTGACAGGGGTCGCAATTAATTGGCGGATTTTTTCGCTGTGAAACAAAATATTTTCTACAAACTAGAAACAATTATCCCACACGTATAAATGCGTAATATTATATAAATTCTAAAATTACATAAACAGAACACAGCAATTTAACTTTGTAAACCTGATATTGCATTAGGCAAATGAAACGCATTTTCACTGTCAAATGTTTGACTTCGATGTTGCTTTTCTGCGTCGTCCTTATATAGGCAGTTAAGCCCTTATAGAAATTTCTAGTGTAAAGTAGAAAGCGTCTAGTACAACTAGGTTCTTCCAGATTTGTCTCGAAGTACCTAGTTTTGTAGCTAAACGGGGAAGCTTGGTGACCTTTGGTGATAAAATTTGTTACCGAAGTAACTGCTTTGCATTATTGAAAAATATTCTCTCTTGGACTTCAAACAATCTTTCTAGTCCTAATACGCTTACGGTGGAGAAGAAAATTCGAAATTTTAGTAACCACACACATATGTGTGTATGTGCGTTAAAAATATAAAATTTAAAAAAATGAATAACAGGTAGTCCAGGGAAATTGATATTTTGATTTTAAAAATTAAATATTTTTAGGCATGTATATGATATGCTATCTCTCTCTCACACACAAATCTTATTAAATTAATATAAATATAAACACGATGAATTCCATGTTATTTCTATGCGTTTGGCGCAATAGCATCTTCAAATAATCCCTAAACTCATGTCACAGATACTTCAGATCCTTTTTTCAGAACAAAGCTAACTTATTTAACTAGATAGAATGTTATTCAACTGTTTTTGATAAGATGTTTCGTTTCAATAACTCTTTTGGTTTCTACGAATGAAATTTCATAAACCAAATTTTATTTTATTTTAAAAGAAATTCATTATTTTAAACTTTGACTTATAAATAAATATTATGAAAGAGAATGAACACAAATGGGGATAAAAAACGGTTTTATATACATATATTTCACGTTTTTTTTTTAATTCTCTCATTTTCGGATACGATTTTTCACGATATACAAAAAAAAAATGATTTCTTTAATACAAAACTGTTTTATTATAATCAAAGATATTTATTTCCTTATTTTTATTTATTTCTATTATTATGTATCGAGAATTGTTTTTTTATCAAATATTAAACTAGAAATTAATTTTCTCTTTTCGCTTATCTTCTTGTGATTATAGTGTCATTACAAATACAAACATACCTCGTTTCAATTATAGAAATATAAAGTTGCAAGTTTTGTTTTTATTTTTATTATATCATTACAGTTATTTTTTCGCTACTTTATAATTCTTTCTGGGAGTACACATTTGTATCTTGAAAATTGATTTATGGAAATAAGTAGGTACTGAGTTGACCTGCATTGCCAATGTTAATTCTTAATATGCCTCTCAAATGCTGTAAGATTAAAATAGACAACTTCTAGTACTTAGGAAAAGAGTGGGGAACATTACTACCCTTAATTAAATTTATGTTCAAAATTCTAAACATCTTATATTTGTTTTTAAGTCACTTTTAATGCTTATAAGTAAGTAGTGTCGGCACCACAAAACTACCTCATATTTTAAAACGCTATTGTAATGATGACTTCAAAAGAGTGCTATCATAAACTATATTAAAAAAAACTTCTTGAAAGGACGTTTTTGTCATTACTGCTAATGACCAAAAGTTCACACTTTAAACAAACTGAATCACAAATATCGATTTTATGTAAATCTCACAAACAGATGCGCAAAATGAACAAACAGAATGTGCAATTTGTGTGAAAAACTTTAAGCACTTTTCTTCTAAGCATCTTCTGCAATCTTTTTCAAATGAAATCGAAACAGCTCTTCGATTTTTTTCAGACATCCACCCATTTTATAGTAAATGGTCTTCTATTTAAACTGAGGTAAACGTAAATAAGAGTATGTAGATCAATATATTAAGACTCTTTAGACACTTGTAGCTGTAGAGATGCACGTTCCATTTTCCCAAATGTCTAAATATTGGCTCATACATAATTAATGTACTTTTTTTTTCAAATGAATCAACTGTGGAAATAAAAAGTAAATTAACCTCTTTTTTTTCTTATACTAGTAGTATGTTTCATAAAGTGCAAATTACTTTTAATATTTTTAAATTTATGATGGAAAGAACATTTTCAATATACAGCAATACCTCGACTTACGCTACACCGACCTAAGCGAACCCGGAATTACGAGATTGTCAAATTTTATCGATTCGTTTTTTGTTTGAATACTACACTACTCGAATGCCTGTTGTAATTAAAGAAGTTATTGATCTTGCCAGGAAAATAAATTTAGAAATGAATAGTAATGATGTTCAAGAACTGCTCGATTCCCACGTTCAGGAGTTGACAGTGGATGAGCTCATAGAAATGCATTGACAAAAGCAAGACATTGAAGAACGTGAGTCTCTAAACCAGAGGGGGGAAAACTTTTCCAAGCTATAGGCTACTTCTAACTTTTTCAACGAGTTGCGGTCCATCCAGTCTCCAGTTTAGCAGGCATCGGTGTTCCATAAACATGTTTTTTTAGTATGCACGTCAAAGGTTTAAGTAGAGGTAGTCACCCCAAAATGCCTTAGTAATCCACCGGTCAATCGCGATCGACTTAATGCCCACTCCTGCTCCAAACCCAATCAAAAGATCGAATGACAGTTCGATAATTTTAGAGAAGGCATCAGTTTAGTTGAAAAAGTGTTACAAAATCTGGAAAATATGGACTCAACGTAGAAAGCTTTTCTTCAACAAAACAAGGAACAAAAAAATTATTAGCATACTACCAAAAAAGATTTTCGGAAGAAAAAAAGATCTTGAGCCTTATTAGATTTTGTGAAACATTCTGCATCAAAATAGTTTCGGTTTGCGATTTTGTATTTGTATTATCTAAGATTTTACTGCACATTTTTGTCTAAAATTTTATTTCCTTTCGTCCTTAGCCCTAACTAAAAATAATTTATATGTATTTATATGCGAAATTATATCCCGACTTACGCGACGTCGACTTAAGCGGTTATCACTCAGAGCCACCTATCGCGTAACATCAAGGTATTACTGTGTTTTGCTTTCTGAGTTAAATAAAGGCAGCAATAACATACTGAAAATGCCAAAACTTAATGTAGTATTGGGATCTAAACACGTAAGAGAGAGAGAGAGAGTAAACCAGTATTTGATAAAATTCTAAAAATTCTTAGGTAGAATCTACAATCCAGAAGAAGAACTGCCTCGAATATCTGTTGAGATAGTTCATCGAGGACAACATGCAATCCCTGGTGTATCCTGCTTCAATGATGGTGAAGCAGCCAAGTATCTTAGAATTGGTCACTTAATGACCATCGAAGTTTGCGGTAGTCAGAAAAGTCAGTCCATTGAGCCAATAAGCTCCTTTCATCTACAACAACAACAAAAAAAAACGAATTACTTATGGGATGACCTAATAGAATAGAGCCAGATGAAGAATTACAACACGTCAAGGGATAAGCAGCAAGCAATTAACCTGTAAAGATTTGATGTATGTGTCGTCAAATATAGAAGAAAATAAGTATTAAGATCAGCTTGAACCCCTTTTTAATCTAGAGAACATCCTTTATTGATTTAACCTCTTACGCGGTCTATTTACTTCCCTGAAATGTTCCAAAAAAGGGTCCAGTTTTCTATTGTGTGTAACTAAGTATAACACTTAACAGAATACGGAAATGCAAGAGTTTTACTTTATTTTCCAATTTTAAAGTTTTCACACTATTTTATAACTATGAACCAAAAAATCCCCTAAATGTTTGCTTTTTATAAGTACATTCTGCATGTTATGAAGTATGTTTGATGTATCTCAAAAGAACTTCTCTCCTACTTACAAAACATTTTTATATTCATTCCTCTTTTTTAAAAGATTAAGGATTTTGTGTTATATGCACTCACAAAATTTGAAACATGGTGTAATAACTCTTACATTGCAATGGGGACAAAGATAACATCGGCTTTTTAGGATTATCTTTCCATTTTCGTTTCTTCTCAAGCAGCAAATCGCCCATTACCTTGCTAGTCCCTGTTCATTACCGAGCATTTTCGAGAAACTGGATTACTGCCTTCGATGAAAAAACCCGGAATAGAAGTATTTTTTTACCATGGACAAACTTCATATCATAAAAAAGAACTAATAATCTCATAAGAATAAAAAAAATATGAAAATGTGTGCAAATCAAAGCTAAAAAGAAGAAAATATTAATGCCCGTACAGCATACGGGCAAACCGGTTGAAGCCAACTTTAGGTAGTCCATACGGTGTACGTTCAAACCAGTTAAGGGGTTAAAAGAACTGTCGAGCAAAACCTTTCGGTTATTTTCAATAGCAATTATTTTATAATAAAATTAGTTTTCTTGTTTGATTTTAAATCGTTAATAGTTCATACCTTGTTATTTTTTAGAATGTATGTTAATTAAGGACTTACTATTCTATTTCCACATAAAAGTACTTTAGTATCTAACTTGTATACTTTCGGAAATGTAATGTAATACCCTGTTTTATGGATTGCCTGTTTGACGACTTTGTGAAGAAAGTGTTTCTTTTTCGCAATCCCTACTATTAGCTCACTCTTTCTCTCTATATATATTTATTTATATGTATTTATTTATCCTTTTCAAAGTTTCAATCGTTAATAAAGTACTTTCCATTCATCCAATCCAGTTCAAATAAATTTTTTTAAACTTGTAGTGGATGACACTTGATGTTAATACGGTTTTTTTCAAATATTAAATCATTAGTTGAATTTAATTTAATTAATTACTGGTTTTAGATGCCAACTTTGATTCGTCTCCATTGTTGTAACAATGTAATTGTTAAAACGTCAAAAGTTGGCGTTGAAAACCGATTTTTCAGCCAAACCGGGTGTGTATCGTTACAACAAAATGCAGACAAATCAAGCTCTTCTTTCAATTCCTACTATTAGTTCACTCTCTACCTCTCTCTCTCTCTCTCTATATATATATATATATCTTGTTCAAATTTTCAATCCTTAATAAAATACTTTCTATTCATCCATTCAAAGTAGTAATAGAGTTTTAAAAAAAATATTTATATTACTTGTTTATGTTTTTTTTTTTCTAAATTATCCGTGTAATCTATTTAAAATATAACTTAACAATATATAAAATAACAGTTCTATAATATGACTTACCAGTATAATAGTAAAGGATTGTAATAAAATTTATTACTTAATACATAAATCTATGTCTTCATGAAAATAATTTGTATCTTATAATATATTTTCTTAGCGTTCTATAAAAAGATTTATATCAGGTGGAAATGGAACTAAAATAATTTATACTTTCAGGAACATTGAAAATAGCGACCCAAGAAGGAAGCTAAGTACAATCGCGAAACTTTGCAAACAAGGACAGCGTAATGTGATATGCAAATGATCCAAGTTTTGTGCCAATACGCATGCTCATACACGCCGAGGTGGCGCTACAATCAGGAAGAGGGTGCTATATAAGCCAGCGCAAATTCGAAGATTCATAAACGTGACGATTACCCGCCGATTGTAGGAAGACTTTGGTAAGCGAAACATGCCAGGTAAACGTGCTAGAAGACATTTCTCCCAGTTAAGCGAATTTGAGAGAGGCCTGATCATCGGGATCAAAACTTCAGGCTGGTCGACGCGCCGTGTTGCTGGCCAGGTGGATCGTTTGGTGTGTGCCGTTAGAAATAGTTGGGAGCAGTGGACACGAGAAGGCACCCGCGCGCGGAAAACCGGGTCTGGAGCAACCAGAAAGACCACGAGGAGTGAGGATCGAAGGATCGTGCGGCAAGCACTTGTGGACCCCACAGTGACTCGTTCAACGATACGAGCAGACGTAGGCGTAGCAATTGTTCCACAAATAATTTCCAGACACCTTGTAGAAGCAAATCTTAAATCCAAGCGCCCTTTCCGTGCACTCCCATTAACACCGGAACTTCGACAACTGCGTCTACAGTGGTGCCAAGCCAGATCAATGTGGAATATCACAGATTGGCAAAAGGTTGTGTTTAGTGATGAATCCCGGTTTGTTTTGGGGACAGATGATTAACGTGTACGGGTGTGGAGGCACCCTGGTGAGCGGTACAATTCCCCCACACTGTTCTACGTCACACTGCCCGCTCAGCTGGTGTAATGGTCTGGGGGACCATAGCCTATGATAGCCGGTCCACTTTAATTGTGATGCGTGGAACCTTAACGGGCCACCGTTACGTTGATGATATTCTTCGACCCCATGTAGGACCTTTCCTAAATGGTCTCCCAGGGACAATTTTCCAGCAAGATAATGCTCGTCTGCATACAGAAAGAGTTGCTCATGACTTCCTACTTCATTTTCAGACTCTTCCATGGCCGGCCCGCTCCCCCGATTTGTCCCTGCAGAGCACGTGTGGGATCAGCTAAAACGGCAGATGCCATCGTTTCACTCTGTACATGATTTAGAGTTGACTGTTCAAGATTTGTGGGCCCATCTGCCTCAGGACAACATAAGGTGTCTAATCAACTCAATGCCGGACAGTGTGGCGGCATGTATTGCAGCTGGAGGTGGTCCAACGCGCTTTTGAAGTTGCCCAGTATTTGTGTCGTCGCCCGCCCTGTATTCGTTTAATTGTCTTGTTTTTGAGATCAAGTGAATCTCTCATCTGTGTCGTTATGTGTATTAAATTTCATTTCAATCCGATGCTTTCTTCTTGGGTCGCTATTTTCAATATTCCTGAGTGTATATTTTGAAATCAATTTTCGAATCAAATTGAGAGTTAGTAGAAAATAATAAAAATATCTAGATGTATTGTTTCGAAAAGAATTCTTAATCAAAAAGAACATAAGAAGCGGTATCCCGTTTCAATTTTTATCCGCCTTGTGTGTTTGAAAACACACATAGCAGATCTCTAACACAGAACTAATTGTGACTTACTAGCAATTAGTAATGCAGTCATTTCGTCCGTTGAAAGCATAGCAGTTTATTATTTATTATTTAGTAATTATTTTAAAATTATTTACAGATCATTTTTTATTATTATTCGTTTGTGATCTTGTGTTTAGAAGATCGAAGAAAACATTTTATTTCCAAATTGTGTCAACATTATAAAAATAAAATTAACTTCTCTCTGTTGATAGTGACATGGGACTAAAGCAAAGAGATTGCATATGTAAATAGTTAAACTGTTACGAATAACTGTCAAAGATATAACGTAATATGTTTGCCCATATTGCGTCTTCTGTTTATCACTTAAGTGTTTTTCCTGGTAACTTGTCAGTCTGAACTTGTGAAATACGAAACCTCAGATGAAATGAGGTAGAACAAATGTTTAAAAAATATCAAACGTTTGTCTGCGATATATTCTAAAAATATAATATATACAGTGAAAGAAACAAGGAACTCAAGGAAATGAAATATTTTTTCGAGTAAAACGAATTTCTTGTTAAAGGATATTGCAAAAAAACATTTATTTAAAAAAATTAAGTTTATTAGAGTACATTTTATTCACATTGAGATATGTATATAAGCAGATATTTATTAAAAAAAGTTCAAACATTTCCGTAATTTTCTGTTTTTTTTTAAGTATTGTTGATAAAGAGGAGTTAGCAATGGCAAAATCTTAACAGGTTTCCGTTTTTGTCTTCTGTGTGTTTCTAAGCAACAGCCTTAAGAACCTCTATCTTCATTTTAAGCAAAATAGCAGTTTACTTTTCCTCTGAGCTGTTTGTCACTGTGTTTGCAAAAAAATTCTTCTAAATTAAAGAAAAATAATGCGGACCAAACACCCTGATTTTTTTCTCACCCTGTGATTTACTCGTCACTGAATTTCATGTTGAGAAAGAAAATGTTTTTGTGGGGCGTTTATAGGCATGGTGAAAAGCAAAGATAAACAAAATGGACTCGTGTTACAGGCTTTTCCGAGGGGATTTCAAAATCAAGTGAGCTTCCTTTCTACGAAACATGTGAAACGCTCTTTCTTTCATTTTGCAACCCCTCTTAAATCTCTGGTATTTACCGTATTTTGTTCATTCCCAGAAAGAAAATATTTTCGTGTTAAGCGATTTTCCTTTCCATACAAAAAAAAAAAAGATTGAAAATGTATAGTGCAGTGCTTCTCAAACTTTCAATATTTGCGACACAATTTTCAGAAATATTTTTCCTCGCGCCCCCCTCATACAATAGCTATGTATTGAATGGTGTAATAATGCACTTCGACACTAAAGCTACAATGCCACTTTGAATATAAACTAAACAAACTGTAGAGATAAGTATTAAATTTCGTATATGTCAAGTAATTACTATACTTGTTTTCAATTTAATATTGATCAAGTATTTTTGTCGTACTGATACATTGATAAGTATCTTATATCAGTGTGAATATGCATTTTAAGTTTTTATTATGTCAGAATGTATTTTGATTTGCTTTATTTTAGTAAATTGATAATTATTTTAAATATTTTATTTTAATTTTTTATATGCTCGTGCCTCCCTAGAGGGCGTGCCCTACAGTTTGAGAGACACTGGCATAGTGGTTTGTCTGGATCAGGGGTGCTTAACCTTTTTTTTCTGCTAGGCCGCATACATATGTCAGCTATTTCACGCAGGCCGCAGCAAGAGGATAAGTGGGGGATGGGGGAGGGGAGAAATGCTTTAAGACCAAGATAACATTGGAAATTTAAAATGTGGAAAATTGATCAAAATATTATAACTCCTGTTTTGCTTTTTCTAATTATTATTTTTTATATTTTTTTATTTTTGTCACTAATACTAAATTAGAAATATTTAAGAAACACTTCTTCACAATTTCTGCATCAGTAAACGGTTTCATAAGATTACCAATAATATAACAAACTTCATAGGATATGTGTCTTTGTAACCGCTGTGATATTACCACTTTGTTGCTGTTGGAAAGATTATTCAAGAAAAAGCCTATTTATCACCCCTTGGAAACAGATCTTCGAGAAAAGTACCAGTGAATGTGTGATTCTTGTTTATTGGTATTTTTTTTTCGAATACAACATTTTATCGACAAATCAAACAATTACTGATCCATGTTTTTTTTTTCAATACAATATAGCCAATCTCTCAATCGTCTTGAAACGATTTAGTTTTTTCGAATATTTTTCGCTTGTAAGATATAAAAGATAATTAAAAGTTGGTTCCATCCATAAAATTGTCGACACTCCACTGTTGTCACTAACCGTAACCATTTCAAACAGAAGAAGAATAACAATTCGTACGCGTCCTACACAGGCAGTAAAAAGCAAAATTGATATATTAGATTTTTTGACAAATAATTTCCGACCAAATTTTTAATACAATGTTCTTAAGTAAGTTCTTCTGGTGTGCAGTCTTTAATAACTATAGAAGATATCGCGCGTTACTCCCTCAAAATCAGCAAATGTAATATTCGCAGACATAGCATCAACAAGTATAGTTCTTTACTCATAAATATTTTCTCTTAAATCTTATATTCAGGTTAAATATACATAAACAAAGTCAAATGTAAGAAATATTATTATTTGATTGTTTTCTTCTCCACCAGTTGTACAACATGTTATCCTTTAGACATCCATCTTTCTTAATTAGTTCTGGTTAGTCAATATATATATAATGCCTGTATTTTTCCAAACACAGACATCATGATACCTTTTCTGTATTACTGTTGATCTATGTCATTTATGTCGATTGCAATATCTCGGAGCTTTTATTAATATTTCCGAATCTTGAGCAAGTCAAATTTATTTCAAAAAGTAATTTCAATGAATAAAAGTTTAATAAAAACTTTGGAAAATAAGTTATAAATGTTGTGTTCTTTCCGTAGGTTAAACATGATGAAATAAATATTATATTTTTACATTATTTGGCTTGCGAACAAAAAATTAAGTTTGAAAACGATATTTTATATAAAATTTCTGATTGAATACATTTTCATAATAAATACAATTATGTATGTTTTTATTCTGCAATTTAATATATTATTTCCATTTATATATGCACAGAATCATCAAAATTGCCAAAAAAGTAGTTGAAACATATTTCTTAGACAATTTTCATGTCATATATTTGTCAAAAAGTATCCATCATAAACACTAATTTTTAATTTTACTTCGTTCTTTACGTCTTTGAAGAATAAAGATCTGAAGTTTTACTTATACTATATATACAGAAATCAATTTTTCGTGTGTTTCTTAAAGTGTTAAGTGCTGTATGTGTAACGCAGTGCCATATGATGTACTTTTATTTATAAATAATCTTTTCCTAGCCGTAAATTTATACCGAAGGCTTAGTGAATTTCATATTGTGTATCGTTTTCCCAGAATCTATAATTCCTGTGTTCTACTTTTTTTCATTTTATATTTCTTTCACTTTTCTGTATTAATTAGGCAATGGTAAAACATTATCTATACCTTTTGCTCCATATTGGAAAACAATTTTGGTTTCTTGTGGTTACTGAAATGACATAAATCTTATTTTTATAACCGAAAAGGTTTTTAAAGTTAAAGATTTAATGAAACAATTACGAGTAGCCGCTTTATTGGAAGTGAAGTTATATAAAATTTATTGAGATATCTATTCTTAATTGTTTTAAGAAACTTATCTAAAAACTACCCAGGCATATATATATATATAAAGGGTGCATTTTTAGAGGTATAGAACTTTAAATTGCAATAAAACAACGATGTATTATTCGATTGACATGAATTTTTTTATTCGAAAGATAATCTTGTGGCATTACATTTTAAATATGATCAAGCAAGGCGTAGATTCGTCGAATGGGCCCAAAACAAGATTGCCCTTGTTCCCTATTTTCATAAGCGAATTTTGTTTAGCGATGAAGCGCACTTCTGGTTGAATGGCTACGTCAACAAACAAAACTGCCGCATTTGGAGTGAAGCTAATCCACAAGTGTATGTCGAAACACCGTTACATCCAGAAAAAATGACTGTTTGGTGCGCTTTATGGGCTGGTGGAATCATTGGTCCATACTTCTTCAAAAACGATGAAGGCCACAACGTTACGGTCAACGGTGATTGGTATAGAGACAATGATTACTAACTTTTTCATTCCTGAACTGAACAATCATAATGTCCAGGAGCTGTGGTTCAAACAAGACGGCCCAACATGTCACATAGCTCGTGCCACAATCGATTTATTGAAAGACACGTTTGGTGACCGCCTAATTTCACGTTTTGGACCTGTGAATTGGCCTCCAAGATCTTGTGATTTAACACCGCTAGACTATTTTCTGTAGGGCTATGTAAAGTCATTGGTCTATGCGGATAAGCCACGAACGCTTGACCATTTGGAAGACAACTTTCGCCGTGTTATTGCCGATTCACGGCCACAAATGTTGGAAAAAGTCATCGAAAATTGGACGTCCAGACTGGACTACATCCGAGCCATCCGTGGGAGTCCTATGCCAGAAATCATATTTAAACTGTAATGCCACAAGATTATCCTTCGAATAAAAAAAAATTCATGTCAATCGAATAATACATCGTTGTTTTATTGCAATTTAAAGTTCTATACCTCTAAAAAAACACCCTTTATATATATATTTATATATATATATATATATATATATATATATTAGAATGCAATTCTACGCATAAAAATGAACTAAAACCGTAGAGAGATAACAAAAAAACCCCCAAATTTTTCATTGAAATATATCAATTTTTATTTACAACAACTCATGCAGAATTAGGACAAAAAATTATTACATCTTGTGCTATAGAGAAAACAAGTAAAGGAAAAAACAAATGAAACACATATACAGTTGCTTCAAATACAGAAGAAAACATTTGCAACGATTTGTTTAAAATAATAATTTTTTTTTCAAAATGTTATGCATCATTTATTAATTTTTTTTCATAAAATATAGCTCATATTATTTTTGAAACTGAAATTATATAATTATGATTAATATCAAATATAATACTCTTTTTCTTTTAATATAAATTTTCTACACAAATATAAGTATGTAAAACAAACACTATTATTAAGTATACATAGCATTACAGTAGGATTTTAATTGCTCATAACGCTTACTCTCAAAAAAAACTTTATGATCCTTCATTCATAAAAATAAGACCCAATATTATTTAAAGTACTGTAACTCAAAAATGCTTTCTAATTTGAAACAATATTAAAATGAGCACATACGAAAAATGATCATAGATTTTTGAAAAAAGATAATTTAATTGCTCACAAGACACACATTTTTAGCTTTATCTATAACAAATAAGATTCAAATTTCTACATTTAGAGGAAAAAACATTTTCAAACGACTTTTTAAGATTCCCAGCCATATTTTGTAGAAATTAGGGATGGCGATTCTTTCCGAAAAAGATCGATTTTTAAATCAATTCGAATCGTAACCTGATGGATCGATTCACAAAAATTTCGAGGTCTAAAAGATCGATTTTTCTTTCCAAGTCTGCATTTACAATGTTAATATAAATCCATTTTATGAAAAACAAGAAAAATACCATAATATATATATATAAACGATCTCTTATCAGTAAAATCGGGGATTTTTTTAGATCAGGGAATTTGACAATTACAATTATTCTTATTACCATATCAAACTATCATGTATAAAAGAAGACATTTATTTTCTGAATGTATTTGTTGCATTAAAAAGTTTAGAAAATACTTTATATAGCTTATAGTTCTCAATGCATAGTATGTAAACTTTTTTAAAAACAACAGTCTGTCAAATCTACTGGGATCCAAGCGGTTGCGCTCATCACTTGCGATGTTGCCGGCAGTCGTAAAAAGGCGTTCTCAGGGATCAAATGATCCCACGATATTCATATACATCATGACTATTGAGTGAACGTGATGATAAATAGAGATTTGTTTTGTTCTTGCCAGTAAAGTATACATAATTCTTCAGGTGCACAACTGCCTGCGATAAATAGTGTTTAAATTCTTCGTTTTTTATCGTTTTTACCAATTTTATGGTTTTTAATAAAGCAGAAAAAAAATCTAATGTCAGTTTTCTAGGATGAAATATCGATTCACTGAATCGATTCAGTGCTATATATCGATTTTATTTGGCCCGAGAAATCGATTTTTTGATTAATCGATCTCAGATCGCCATCCCTAGTACAAATTTGTCACACAAAATATAGCGACACAGTTTGAAAATTTTGAATATTTTAATATGCCCGAATCAAAAACGATGTATTGCAGTAATATAATTTCTCGGGTTTGATCAATTTAAAGTAATTTTATTGCATATTTACATTACATCTCTGTAATAAAAGCGCTGAATAATATAGTGACATATATATATATATATATTGCATTGAACTCAAAACGAAGAAGAGAAAGATTACAGGAGACTGTCAATCAAGTGCTCAAAGTACACATTAATATACTTGCCATGCATTTATAGGCTTCTAGATAAATTCTAACAAATATGTTCTAACTACGAAGAAAATGTATTCAAAATAATTCATGAGATTAAAAACATGATAAATTTAACATATATTTAACACATGTAAGTTTTAATAAACAGGAAACGAAATCTATTTATGCATACATACAACATCAAATGTGCTTTAAAAATGTCACAAACACATACACAACATTCAGAAACATCAAAATACTGAAACGTGGATTGCAAAGTTCTAGAAAAAATCACCTTTCTTTGGTTCTTTAGATTATAGTTCTTTAAATTTAGTTAGAAAATGTTACTTTAATTGGTGCTCTGAATAAAACTGTTTTAAGACACGCCAAATATACGCTTTTATGTTTATGTTTTTATATAAAGTGAATAAATTAAAACAAGTATGTAAAATATGGTGCTAACTTTAAATATTTTTGCAGTCCAATCAGAATAAAAATATATGAAATATCCATTTTAGATATACATAATAATTTTTTTCACAATTTTCAGTCACATTAATTATTAGTAATAAATCTTTAGAAACCCAGTGTCTGAGTGGTAGTGTATTACGCTTCCACTCCGAAGCTCAAACCCCTGGCTGGCCCCAGAATTATCTGCTCATGCACCTCAGGACCCAAGGTCACGCATACTGAGATGTGTAAACTTAATAAATCTTTTACATTCATTACTTAAGATTAAATTGAAAGAATTTTTACAAATATTTATCAGCCAAATCTTTTAAAATGCTCTGAAATATTTTTTACGACATTCTCTTAAAAACATTTGAAGCTACTTATTGATTGGAATAATTAATTACGTTTTTAAAAGGAAAATTTCTTTGTCTGGTTTTGGAATAATCCTTGAAATAGTTGGGATTTTTTTGACAAAATATTATTTTTTTTTCGAAATACAAAAACTTATTCAAAAAAAAGAAAGAAAGAATAGATGTCAAAAAGTCAGGAAAAAAATATTAATTTTTCTCTTTTCTTATTTTTTTTCTTTTGTAAAATAAGCTGTTTTTAAATATATTAAACTGTTTGCTTCTTATATAAAGTTAAGTCATTTGTTCGGTCCAGGCTAAAGATTTTTAAGATTGACATACTTGAAATAAACAATTTCAATATTATTCCTCCTTTTCGTGATCCATGCATTAATAAAACTTTGTCCAAGAAAGTTTCGTTATAAATTTGTCATTATCATGATATGTGTTATTTTCACACAAATTTCGACTGAAAAAATGCATATGCTTATTTTTAAAATTCTTTTGAGTGTTTCTGAAAAATGTATAGAATAGTATTAGGCGTAGTAATCATGCATTTAGATTTAAGTATGCAAACATCATCTTTAAATTAAGTGTAATCATATCATTACAATTCTAACGAACACACCAGCCATTTGCTCTAAATTTTGTGGATTCATTTGATTAATACAAATTGTATACATTTAAGCTTTCAAGAGCATTTTTACCATTACTTATTTTTTTATTTTCTTAAATACATATTATTCGCATCAACATTGGCTTTTGATACATCAGTTGTTTTCAACGTCACAGCAGATCACAGGATTTGCATTTGTTCTACTGTGCATGACGTGACTTGTGACGTCACAGTTTGGTGTTGACGTCGAACGAGTGATCCAGCAACACTTATGTATGGACCCCGAAATTTCCTCTTGGTTTTTCCACAGGACAGCATTATTTTAAATGCTCTTCGGAACTGAAAGAAAAAAAAAGTGCGACAGTTACAAATGAGTAAAATAATTTGATAACCATGGAATATAAACAATTTATCTCCTTTTCCAAAATAACTCTCCCTTCAACTACAAATTTAATAAAAAAATTTTTAAACTTGGTCACGTAAACTTAAATTTCTTCTTAATTTTTAATAAGCCATTTTCTACAATTTAGCTTCGTTTTTTCAATTCCTACTATTAATTCACTCTCTCCCAAATATATATATATATATATATATATATATATATATATATATATATATATATATACAATCCAATATAAAAAATTCAATATATAAATATATATATACACATATTTATATACATATACACAAATATATAAACGAAAATATAAAAATAAAAAGATAGTTATAACCTAAGATAACTATAAATAGGTAGAAGGCACAGTAGTATAATAACAAACTCCTGGCCTTAGGAACCAGGATTGCAGGTTTAAACATGTTTTAGGGCCGACCAACCTTCACCTGAAATTTGTTATACTATGTACCAAGAGGAAAGGAAAGAATTATGTAAGAGGAATTTAAATATTAAAAAATCATCAAACTAAATAACATATGAACAAAAACATAACCTACTTATATTCGCAGTGTATACGTAGGTCGGGAGTGCATCAACTAGTAATGTGTTCCCGCCAAATACAAGAGAGTGAAAGCAGATCCGCATAAAATTAATTGCGATAGGATATTAAGAAATTTATATATATATATATATATATATATATATATATATTATAAATGTGAAAGTTTGTAAAAATCTTTGTGGGTCTTTCACGCAAAAACAACTTAATGGATTTTAATGAAACTTTACAGTAATATAGTTTACACATCAGAATAACACATAGGCTATAACTTATACCATAGGCTATAATTTATAAAAATTTGTAAAAAGTGTCCAAAATATAACGCTATTTGTCAAGTAAGAAGGAAAAAATTCTGCCATCTGCAAGCAAAAAAGCCCACGTCAGCATATATCTATCTTTTGTTTGTGAAAAACTCTTTTTGTTTTTTGGTTACGCAAGGGAAACGCTTCTAATTAATTCCTGTGATCAGTATAATGCCTATTTTTTATTTCAGAATAAAACTAAGTTTTGAAGGGATAAGTTGTTATAAATCTCTCTTTATTTTAATGTTTTTTATGATTTTATTATGCACATTTGGTAGTAAGAAGTTGATCTATTTTCAAAATAACTACTTTTATCGTTTCTCGTATTTAAAGTAAATAAACTTTCCCTTTCACACTACATCATTTGGACAAACTTTCATAATTTTTTTGTGTTAAGTAGTTAATTATAACGCTGTAATTTTAATTGCATATGCAGATATTGCATTTTTAAGTATAAAACTAATTATAACTACTAACTATCACACCACACCAACTTAGCAGGAATATTCTACCAATACTTAGCGTTAATATTCTTTGAAATCCACTCTTCCAAGATATATGGCAGCACGGGTTTATTGATGAGTATTTTAGTGGGGAAGGCGAAAAGTTTTGTAGCAGATATTGCGTTTTCAGCGGATTGCAAAGATTATTATTTTTGTCGCAAAAAAAATAGTTAATGTGAAAATTTAAGTGTCTTGTGGTTTTGTCTGTTAATGAAGACCTTGGAAAATGATTTGACTACTTATTTTAAGTGAACGGTGTACATAATTAATTTTACAGTGGAATACCTTTAATTAATTTATTAGCTCTAACGGATTAAATTTTCCAAAGTGGAGTATTTTGTTTATGCATATCCCTTAATTTGTACATGTAGTGATCTAAAAAAAAGTTGTATGAAAAAAACTGCAGTAAATCATAATGCGGTTGGATAAAGTATTAATGTGCATCGCTGCCCTACACGGCGGGTCTTACAAAGCTCTAATAAAGCTCGAGCTACGAAAGTAGCTAGGCATTTGCCAACTTCACTCTATCGTTAACATTTCGCTGTGTGTTTCATTGAATCTCCATTATAGCCATTATAATTTAAGAAACGGCGTTGCTAGCGAATATTACAATTTTAAAATAAAATAAATACAACAGAAAGTAATATTAATGTATGACACTTTCAGATATAAACTATTTACACTACTTTAAGCGTTCATTACGCAAAACTTTTAAGAATGTGTTACTTTTGCTGAGCAGAGATCAGCTTAGGGAGGTATTTTGAAAAATCGACCCTCAAGAGTGTTACGAGGAATTATAAATTTAAAAAATCCTTTTTATCGGCTATTAGATCTACATAGTTAAAATTTAACAAAGGTGTTTTTTTCTTTCTTTTTTTTTTTGTTTAGCTGAGATATGCAAAAAGCTTTTTTTTTTTTTGTTTAATTTTCAATTCACATAAAATTAACTCATTAAAAACTTCTTTTTCCTTCAATCTGTGTTGTTTAATTTTTCAGTTCACCCGTGCGAAGAACGGGTATACCAGCTAGTATATATATAAATATATATACTTTTAAAAAAATCATAAAATAATATTCATATAAAAATTAGTGTGAAATATAAATGAAACACAAAAAAAATTTAATATTATTAAAATTTAATAAGCATGTGGCGCCATCTATTTAATAATTGTAGAATAAATTAGATATTATAGAAATTTAAAAAAATCATTACAAAACATATGTACATATGTTTGTACATATAACGTACATAAAACATATGTATATATATATATATATATATCTTCTTCAAAAAAATTTTTAATAGTTAATAAGATATACTTTTTATTCATCCACTCAAGTTCAAATACATTTTTTTAAACTTGTAGCGGAAGACATTTGATGCTAAGGCAGTTTTTTCAAATATTAATTCCTTAATTAAATTAAAAAATAAATAAATGGCAACAAAAATAATAGTTCAATACCATATATAAAAAGAAAAATCGCTCGTTGTGCCCCTCCAGTGTAATGGATTGCGTGTTGAACTTCTAATCCAAAGATCGTGTGTTCAAATTCCAACTAGGACGGACTAATTTCTGAGAATATGATTTCTTTTTACTATACTTTTTATTGGAATAATTAAATCTAATTAATGAATTAATAGGAACAAACAAAAAATAGTAGTCCAGCACCCTATATAAAAAAGGAAAATTGAAAACTGCAAGGAAAACCGCTTTATATATTATTACTTAATATTGTGATTCCGTCATATGTATATCCATATTTATATTAATTATAATTATTTAATAAAAATTAACTAAAATAAGTTGTTTTTTTTTACTTTAAATTTATTATTTTTTTATTTTACTTGTTTTCCACCTACTTATAAAACTATCTACATCTATTTATCCCTCAACATATACTTTAGTCACGATAATATACATTATAGGAGGGACAAGTTTAATTACCATTTTTAAAAAACCAAACATTTTTATTTCATCAAATATTTTTAAAATAAAATGGTTTATTTTATGGTAACGTCACGCTGAAATAACAGAAAACCAATGGTGTTGGACAAGGATGACACTTGAATTGGTTGCCAACTCTCCCAACTTCCATTCAGAAGGAAGCTGGTACCCTAATTGAAGTTTGTGGCAAAGTAGGAGAATGGTCATAGTCAAGAGTTAATGGCCTGTGTATTTGCAATCCAATAATTAGGTTGAGTCCTACATATCTATCGTACAACAGAACTAGTGCACTTAGAGTCTGTTCAGCATTATATTAGGAGAGTTAGGTGCAGCTCAAGTGTCGTACTACATTGCTTCTCAAACTTATAATACTTGCGACCCAATATTCATACACAACTTTCATCACGCCCCTCCCCAAACAATAACAATGTATTGAATTCAATAATACGATACTTTGAGGCGAAAGCTACAATACAACTTTAACCTCACCACCGCCGGCGTATATAAACATCTTTCTCAGCCAGTGCGTAAACTGCTCCGGGCGTATATATGTGTCTTTTCGAAATACGATATTTTCTATTCACTGCAATCCATAAAATTATTCTGAAGGCTTTGGAATGTAAAAAATTAACCCTGAGAGTGATTGCGAAGGATTCACTTATTTCAGAGGATTTCCTTATTTATCCCCCCTTCCTTCCTCATACACCACATATGCTCACATACGTGGAAAGCGGGAGCATCAGGAAGCGGATCGCAAAATATTTAATCGGCATTTAAGAGATTAATTATAAACTGTACAAAATATCAAGATAAACATTACTCATAGTATTAGTTGGAAATTTATATAATCCATATGATAGGTTTTGAAAACTAGGAGGGAACCAGAACGTTAACCAATGATTATGGTTGAGTTAAGAGATTAATTATAAACTGTAGAAATTATTTAGATAAAGAGTTAATGCCTGAATATAATTTTACGCATATATATATGACAAGCCCTTGGGGTCACTGATAATTATTAAACTTGTTCTTAAATTAGTATTGTTAAATTAATTCTAAAATACATTGTGCAGTACATTTATAAGTGTATTATATCAGCGTAAATGGTTTTTTTTTAATTTTTTTATTATTCCAGAATGTGTGTTTGTTTCTTTACTTTCAATAAATAAATAAAAAAATTTAAATAATCTTTTGTTTTCGACATTTTAATATTTCTCGTGCCCCCTTCTAGGGTTATCACGCTTTGCTAGGGGGCACGCTCCACAATTTGAGAAGCGCTGCTTTAGTATCAATTAATTTTATAAATTTGTTTGAAATTTATCTTCTGAAATTCATCGATCCTAAAAGTACTAAAACCCAACATTAAAATACATTAAAATGTGGATAAAAAGTCTATTTATGCATAATAATACCACACATGAAGAAAATAACAGATATTCATATTACAAAAATACAACTTCTAAGGGAGGGGAAAAAAAGTACTTAGCATGAACAAGTTATTACGCAAAATATATTGAAATAACAGGGTGAATATTCCTATCATAAATAAAAACTTAAGAAATCCTCTTAGACAGAAAATATCTACCTTGACTAAGAACTGAAACCCGATGCGACAATATTTACGTAGAAGGATTCGACTATTACAAATCCAAGGAGATTTCTAAACACAAATTTGAAATGAAATTTTATTAGAAACCGTCTGGTTGTCTAGGAATGTTAAGCCTATATCATGGAGTCTGGAGATAAATTATTCATATAATATGGCGATTTGTCTTACATACGTGCATCTCAACTAACGACTGCGCAATGCATAACACTTTCCAAATGTTTCACGTGCTGAGAGTTTGAAAAAAGGCTTCAGATATATAAGAAGGATATATATTCCATATAGAGTCCATATTCTTCGCATATTTTACTAAGTTTATTTTGAAGATGTGATAGACAATTGTGCTAACAGTAACACGTTTTTTCTTTTAACCCTTTCGTTGGCCATTTTTTTCTCTTATGAATTTCTTGTAGTTCGTATGTTTTATGAACAATTAAACAATAGCATTTAATGAAATATATTTTATGTTGCCAAACTTTATGTTTATATTTAAATTTTAGGGGAGAAAAGAATAGTTCCTAAGGAACCCTTCACCGTCACAAAGAATGTTAAAGTTTAATGGTGATTATTTGCCATGAAAAAATGAGAAACATGTTGCTATTCACAAGGGGACATCACATTCGCACACACATAGCGGGTCTTCTTTTCTTGGCCCTTTCTGCCACATTTCCTACATCATCCATAGTTGGAAATCATCTTTGGCGCATGATTTTCCACACTAGCTAAGCGCTCATCAAGCGTAACTACACACTTCTTAGCTTGGAAGCCAGCAAGACGTCATTTTTATTTTTTTGAGGAAAATCCGTCTATTAGCTGACGAGCGAATGCTATACAGAATGTTAGCTGGTGTATACTTCTGTTTCTTTTGATCACTTGCCACAGTATGAAACTATTTATGATTGAAAAATCAATAAAAAATAAAAGATTCGATGCCACCATTTTAAGGTATTCTTCTTATTTGGTATATTTATTTCCTTTAATCGATGCAATCAACCCCTAGCAAGACATCGTTATATACAGTGACAACCTTTGGACAATGTACTTCTTCTTTAATGCCATTTCCTTTTTGTCTGATTTACAGATGTCTTAATCTCTGGATTACGTACAGTAGCACAAAACTGAATGAAGGGAGCTAATTGGTTTACTGCAATGCTTACACAATAATAAAAGTAGCATCTCAAAAATCGATTTTGTCACATTTCCTTCTTCAATTAAATGTCTTAAATTAATAGCGAACCTGATTGAAAGAATTGATGCTTCAAATCCCACTGCAACAGCTCATGAAACTGGATCTTCTATTTCAAGTAAGGGAACACTTAAAATGTGTTCACATTCTGATTCAATAACTGAATCAATTCGTGTAGCAGAAGAACCAGGTAAAGTTATGAAAGAGGGATACGAACCAAAAAATGTAGCCTATTAGATTTGAAGAACTGCCATTAAAAATTTAAAAATAAATATCTCTTTTTGCAAATGGAGAGGAGAGACGTGGTGACTACTTAGAAAGTACATACTCCTATTTAATTTGGATAAAACCTACGAGTGTAGAGTCCGAACGAGTAGTTTCTTCGGCAGGGCAATTTATAACAAAAATAAGAAGCCGTTTAAATGATGAAACGCTGGCCGAGCTGTGTTTTTTAAAAGCTTATTTGCAGAAACACAAGAAGTGAAGAAATGTTTTTTTTTAAATTTCATTATGCACTACTTTTTATTTGTTTTTTGATTAATTAAATTTTGTTTGATTTATTTCAATAAATAATAAAATTAATCCAAATTTAAATTATATATATATTTTCAGTTTTATTATGCAATTTCAACTATGCTAATGTGTAAGTATTTTTAATAAATCTTTCAATCCTTATACCGAGACCAATCCCGATCACGGGATTTGGATAATTTAATCCCGAAATCCCGGGATCGAAAACATAACATGGGATTACAAACCCTAGTAGAAAGATAGAGGAGAAGTAAAGATTAGAAAAAAGGGGGTGGAGACAGAAGAGAGGGAGAGTAAAAAGAGAGAGTGTTAGCAGTAAAATCTGTAAAAAAGACACATTCGAGTACCAACTTCAAACCTACGACTGATTACTGACAGTTAGATGCCTTAAGTTTTGGAAAAATTTTCGAAGTATTCTCCAGTTTAAGAACTGTCTATCAATTTTCACAGCTGAACAGAAACACAAAATCCATCAAAAGTTGATTGTTGCAAAAGAATGTCGTGAAAAGTTTTGCAATTAAAACTTCTAATGACTTTTCGAAATAATTACGAATGCCTTCACTTGTATTTTGGTGTAATTGGTTAAGTTTCAGCATGGACAAAGTGATGGATGATTTGCCAGGTTCTGTAAGTCCAAGAATAATGAAAACAAAATGGCAACCTTCATTTTTCTTCAATATTTAACCATTATAGGATCTCAAGACCTTATAGGTAAATAAATGTATGCCATAAATATTTACTATTTCTAAGAAATCAATTGCAACACAAATATTTTTAAAAAATTGTGTTTAGATAAAGGTTTTTTTTCAACGTCCGCCAAACGTATTTTACTTTTTCAGAAAATTTCATTAATTTATTCGCTCTAAAGATATAAGCCTTTCTCAATTTTACTAGTTTTTACTCTAAGGGGCAAAATAAGAAAATGTAAGGACTCTTTTTGACATCCCAAAAGAAACTAAGGCAATATAAAAGGTGTTTGCCTTTAAAACACATAGTCCATTTTTTAAAATAAAGATGTTTACGGGCTTTAATATATCTGAAACCGAGTCAGCACAGTAAACATTTTGTAAAATGTAATACGACTTTGATCAATATAAATAGATTTCATCCATGTTCAAAATTAATGAAAAAACTTAGCTAATTCTGAAAAGATAAAAATTAAAAGGAAAGTACTTTTTTAAACAAAAAGAATTGTAGACAGTCTTTCTGAAAAAATTTCAAAATATCAAACTTTTATTCACTTTTAAAGAAATGTTACACTCGCATTAATGATGTATTTTCAATATAAACTTTATTTTTCTCTAAATTGCATATGCGAAAAAGATTTAAAATATGTACGATTTGCTGGAGGTATAAAGCAATCTGTTCCTTGGTTTCATTTTCCGGTTTTTGAATTTTGTGATGCGCGCGAATCGTCTGCTCCTTTTAAAAAAATTTGAAACCAAGAGACCATTGTATTTAAAATGTGTCTTTGTACAACATTGATATCAGGGATTATTGGTTAAGGAAAACTGAGTTATAATATTTAGAAGATTTTAATTAGTTAGTTAAACCCCCCAATATAGTTATTATATATGTTTTCTAATTTATAGAATTTCACAAAGTTTTTTTTTCAGATTTAGATAGGGAAAGGGATACATAAATTATGAACCAAATCTCATTTTAATATGATTGTTAATTCCGCAGATATTTGGAAAAAAATCTGCGAGCTAATAAAACTTAAACTATAGTTCTCTTGCGTAAAGTGAAACTAAACGTGAAACGATGCTGTGAGCAATTCCGAACTCTGCAGCCACACTTAACACACTGCGGCCTTCCTCCAACTTCCCAATGATTCGACCTCGGGTAAAAGCATCCAGATGTCGTCTAACAGATTGATTATTCGCCATTTCTCGCTGAGGCAGCAACTCGGTGTGATTTTAACTGCTATACGGCGTGCAATCTCTTTGCCAGAAATACTGATCTTACACCGACAACATCCTTTATACTACTCAGACACTCCCCCCTTACGTCTACCTGCATATCTGCGCATGTGCTATCGTACATCACCTTACTTAATCTCCTGATTGGTCTTTCTGTCCGCTCTGCCTCTTCGTTCAGCTGATATGCTAATGTTTCGACTTCGTCCTTAATTTTTGCACACCAGTGTATATCAGTGTAAATGTGCATTTTATTTTTTATTATGTCGGTATGTATTTTTTTTTTTTGCTTCAATTCAGCAAATTAATAATTTTGTTTAAAATACCGTAAAATCCGGCTTTTGATGCGCACCGGTGTTTCATGCGCAACTATACTTTCAAGCTGCATTTTTCAATCGTAAGGTATATTCGCCGTACAATGCGCACCCCTTTTTTACAAAAGAACCTTCAATGTAGTAAGCTATGCTATTATGTTTTAAAGTCATTTATTTGAGGTATTATCCAAGGATTTTGAAAAAATAGAAACTTTCTAGAAAAAAAAAACCCTACCTTTTAAGTTCACAAAGTATGGCATTTTTTTTAAATTAACAATATTCCGATCTTTGTGGAAGTCTGAATTTTTTATAGACATTTCTTTTTTATTTTTGAAGCTATCATTTTTATACCCGGCGTATAACACGCACCCATAAACTTCGACCGTATTTTTTGTGCTAAAAGTGCGCGTTATACGCCGTATTTTATGGTAATATTTTATTTTCGACTTATATTTATGCTCGCACCCCCTACTTAGCGCTTTCACGCCCCACAGTTTGAGAACCGCTCCCTTAAATGTTTTTGTGAACTATTGTTGGAGTATGGTGAACATTTTTTTGGATTTAGGGGATTTTAGGGCTTTTGAGAAATGTAACTGGGTAAAAATTTTCATTTGTTCCAACTCATCATTTTTTTTCGTCAATGTATTTAATTATTGATAATTTTAATGACAATATTACTTTCTTAATTTTTAGAACTAGAAAAAAATGTTTATCATTTGGTAAAACCTATTCTGAAAAATGTAGGTAAGAAATTTTTTTAACATCAAATGTTCCGAACAGTCGCATATTATTTGTTTGGAGTCTCATATTTTTAAGCCTCATAACAGAATCTTACAAAAATATTTTATGTAGTTTTAAATTTAAATGTACTGAGAAAGAATTCTGATTCCATACTTGAGGGAAGGGGGTATTCATCAGCATTTAATTAGGTAAATTAATTAAATTTATTTATTATTACCATCACATCATAGTTCCGTTCGAGCCACTAACATCGATGCTGATTTCCACTAGCTGTCAAACTGATTTGGGAAAAATATAGATAAAAAAGAACTTATTTCGTCATTCTCAGAGCTTTGCGTGCGTGCGTGCGAGGGAGTGAGGGCGGAAATAGCAGAGGTTTTTTTCACACATAACATAATATATACTATGAGTGACATAAGTGTTATAACAAAAAGAATATTATTCTCTTTGTTATAACACGCAAAAAAATACAATATTTTTGTACTATTGCTTCTTTAAAAAGATAGATTTAATATTTTTATAAATCAAATAAATAAATTTCGTTACTTCCAGCAATTCTTATAATGCACATTTGAAAAAATTCAGATACCGTACTTCTTGATTCGATAATGATTCAATTCAGAAATTGGTTTGCATACATGTAATGCAAATGATACCACATCAAATTAATCGCAATCGAGGGATTGGTTTTGATTCGAAAGCCAATTAAACAGATCAGATTATGTTCTGTGATTACATGCGATTTCCCTTCAATAAGAAGCATTACTTGGAGGCATAGCCGAAGGAGATTCATTAAAGTAAACTGATTCTCAGAGAGCATCTTTTGAATACTTTAGAAATGTGTATTGTACAGGAGAGTGGATTATATAGGAGATAATAATCAATTTTAATCATTTACTAGTGAAGAACAACATTCGGACCATATACCCTTTCCAACGATCATTAATTCATATAAACATCTTTTCTTGAAATAAAAGACATTTCACTCTAACTAAGAATTAATCAAAACATTTTATTGAAGTTTCGAATTGCTGAGGCTGATACCTTAATTAAAGGACACGTAATAACTTAATTAATAATTGCTTTCTACAATTTTAAAGAAAGTGACACCCACACCTTATCTAATATTAATGAAATCATCTTTGATGAGGTGCATTCGTAAATTACTCAAAGAAGAGAGAGAGAGAGTATCTGAGAAATTAATTAAAAAAGATAGTATATATTTAATAGGTTTATGAAAGACATCTTAAGATTAATTTATCGATGCAAATTCAAAAATATATTAAAAGACATTCCGAGACGAACATCTGTTTTAAGTTACACAGTTTTTAAGATAAATATTAATCATTTCTAAATTTAAATTCTCAAACTAAAATTGAAAATGATAAATACACATTAATTTCATTTTGTACACGAGCATCTGTTAACCCGGGAACAGTCGCGCAGCCGATACTAACGTTAGTGGTCCCGTAGGGTGACCAAATGCTTTTTCTTTTATAATTATTTTTAGTGCGCACAATAAATATCGCTATTTCTTAAGAGAAAGTATACTTATCTACTTTTAAAGACATTTCTAAAACACCTTCCGAAATTTTACATTTTGAAATCAAATTAAAACAGAATATCCTTCCTCTTATATTAATTTTTAATATATATATAATTCTCATGTAAATTATTTACCTAAGTAACTAACATTCTGGAACATCCCAACCAATTATGGCACAATGTTTTGGGAACACAGTCAACTACACATATCCCCAGTAACGTTTCGAGACTTCTTGAGCCACTGGATGCCCCTACACAAAAGTATAACCTGGCCTCTTACATCAAAGTAGGCTTTCGACCCTTTTGCAAATGTAGGCCCAACCTATAACCCATAAAAGTAGACAGTATATAGCATACTTTTTTGTCAAATACTCATACAAACCCTAAGCAAATAAATGTGCATGATTTACAATCGCGCCAACTGGCTTGACCAACTGCCGCCTTTGGACAGGATGAGTAATGATGGTGTATGGTGATATGCCCAGGTCTATACAGGGAGAGCAATCATCAAAAGTAGCCAGTCGGAATATATTCCGAAATTTCCAGTTTTTAGGAGAATACTGAACTGAACTCAGTGGCGCAACAACCCACGAGGACCAACGCCTACTGAGCCTATCTCAGTATACGCGACATTAGGCGCTGGGGTGCATGTGCAGATGTTTCGTTCAAGTGGTCAGTCTGACGCGAAACCCCTGGTGTTCAGTTCCCAAGCAAGCTTGGAACTCATTTATCGACCCACTGAAGGGATGAAAGTCTGAGTCGCACTTGCCCAGCTGGGGACTTTAACCCGGACCTGTGGCATGGAAGCGCGATACACTACCTCTCAGCCACTGGGTTAAAGACTGTTTTTAATGGAATAAAAAATGTAATATCCACTTATCAGATGTCAAAAAATGTTAAGACCAAAAGATACATAACCTATAGTGTTAACCATTTAAGCACACGTTCGAACAGAATGACAGTCCTTGAAGACATTTTGACATTTTTTGGAATTTGCAATGTTTTTTTCTTGTCAACGTTATAATACGTATGTACCGAAAAATGAAACACTGTATTTTCTAATATATAAGACGCCAATTGTGCCTTTGAATTTGTTTCTGAAATTAAAGTCCTTTTTCTGTAACGAATGTATAAATTTTCATGTTCTTTTTTACTATCATATTTTCGGAGAATAGAACAAAAAAAATGTTTGTCTGTTGAAATTGAATCATGATTTTATTAAGCTAAGTTGAGAACGAGACAAGGCCCTCATTGTGGCTGAGGCCCTGTTGGCTCATGCCTTAATACGTCCCTGAATATACCACAAGAAATAATGATTAGCAAATGGTTTACCTTGATGGACATGACATTGTAGAGAATAGGGTTGATGGCGCTGTTGATAAATATCATCGTTTTGCAGAACATGAGGAACCAGAGCTCCATGTAGCGGTGTATGGCGAACGAGTTATACACTACCAGCACCCGGTAGGGGAGCCACAAGGTGGCGAATACGGCCACAACCACAGCCAGCATTTTCACGACCTAAAAGAGCACAAATAGATACTTTGGGTTAAAGATATACTAGGCATAAACATCACATACTACTCAGAAAAAAGTAACAAAATCAATTATATACGCTACCGTTAAAGTATACAATTCAGTTATTTCACAGAATAACTAGGTATTTCATGAAATAACTAGACGTCAATAAAATGTACATAATACGTGAGAAATGTCATACTTTACCTAGTTATTCTTTGAAATAACTAATGATAGATTATTTAAGGTATCCGACTACGTTCGGAACCGTCATTTTAAAAAAGCGCATAAATGGATAATTTTCATGATATTTAGTGTCACTTAGATTAGAATGCATGCATGAAATTGTTTTAAGGACATTTTGACAAAAAAATTTATTTAAATATAATATTTTGGCAAAAAATTAACTTAGAATAATCTTTTTTTCCAAATGATCTTCTTTTGTGAAAAATTGTTCTATTATAATAATATTTTGCCTGTATATAGCTCAGACCTCTCTACAGAGGCTCAACTAGAATTTTTGAAAAATTCACATTATTTTCCGAGTTACCACCAATTAAAATAATTATCGGCTTTTTTTCATAAAATTGCTCCCCTCTGTTGTCGTAAAAACGAATACACCCACTTCTAAGTTATATATTTCAAAAATTCTCGTTGAGCCTCTGTACGGAGTTCTGAGATATATACAGACAAAATATTATTATAATAGAAGCATTTTTCACAAAAGGATAATATTTTAAAAATGGGTCATTCTATGTTCCTTTTTTGTCAAAATATTGTACTTAAATAATTTTTTTGTAATACTATTCTTAAAACAATTTTATATACATTTTCTAATCTAAGTGACACTAAATATCCATTTATGCGTTTTTGCAAAATCTCGGTTCAGAATGTAGTAAGATACCTTAAGTGAAAAATAAACAATTTCAAAGTTGTTTTATGAATTATTTGATCTCATAAATAGCTAAAATCTCTCAAAAAAATATTTATCCCTATTGCGAATGATTAATTGTTAAATAATAAGGAAATTGATAAATAAAAGCAGATGATATAATTTATTATTGCTAATATTAGTTAAACAGAAACCAAAAACAAATGAGAATGTTTTACATCTGGTACTGGAACAATTAACTTTTCTTCTCCTTGAAGGATATGATAATTCTGGGGTGACCAATAGTCATGTGGAACTTTTTTGTGTGGTTTTAGAGCTTTTACTTCGGCTATCAAAGTTAATAATTTTTTCACGAGTAACTGCAGATTTTTTCCCTCTGTCCCACGCTTATTTAATAAAGATTCACTTTTCTCGCATTGAATCTTTCTGGTTCAAAATTGATTAAAAGCAGCTAGAATCGGTTCAAAGAAATTTCGAGTGCTGTGTACTTCATACTTTAACGATCAAGTAATTGTTATTCTATAGAATACCTAGTTAAATCATTGAATTCGGTAGTTATGTGTACTGTAACTGACTTGTTCAGTTATTTCATGAAATACCTAGTCATTCTATAAAAAAACGGATTTCACCTTTAACGGTAACATATATACAAATAGCTATAATATTAAGTTAAGGTATCCAACTACGTTTGGAACCGTGATTTTGCAAAACCGCATAACTCGATAATATTTATGATAATTAGTGTCACTTAGATTAGAAAATGTATTTAAAATTGTTTTAAGAATAGTATTACAATAAAAAATTATTTAAGTACAATATTTTGACAAAAAATTAACATAGAATGACCCCTTTTCAAAATATTCTCCTTTTGTGAAAAATGCTTCTATTATAATAATATTTTGCCTGTATATAGCTCAGATCTCTGTACAGAGGCTCAACTAGAATTTTTAAAATATATAACTTAGAAGAGGGTTTACCATATCATACGACAACTTAGGGGAGAAATTTTAAGAAAAAAATGCCTATAATTATTTTAAATGATTGTAACTCTGAAAATAATGAGAATTTGTCAAAACCCATAGTTAAGCATCTGTACAGAGGTCTAAACTATATACAGGCAAAATATTTTAATAGAAGCAATTTTCACAAAAGGAGAACATTTTGTGTGAATAAAGGTTATTCTAAGTTAATTTTTTGCCGAAATATAGTATTTAAATAATTTTTTTGCCAAAATGTCCTTAAAACAATTTTATACATGTATTATAATCTAAGTAATACTAAATATCATTTATGCGCCTTTTTAAAATCACGGTTCCGAATGTAGTCGGATACCTTAAAGAAATCTAATTATTATCTGAAATTTAGTCAAGTACATCCATACTAAAAAATACATTTTAGAAAAATTTTAATCTAAAAATTTTCTTTCTTTATGGAAAGTATTTTGTGCCAATTTGTCAATTTTGTTTTGAATTTCTAAAATAATTCAGAAAACTTCCTTACTTTTTACTATATCAAATTCATTTAAATGGAAATAATAAATAATCAAGATTTTATTAAGTGATTCAAAATTCCATATCATTAATATAGGGGTCGCATTTCAAGTTGTATAATATATTACAGCCTTCAATTCGTTAAAAATTTATGCCCTGAAGTGCGTATTAATATTGCACATGTTTCGTAATGCAGAATTTCTATATTTTAATAATGCACTATTTGTCTACAAATTTATAGACAAGCATTACGCAAATTAATTTGACTTAAGTTAACATAACTTATGAACTATTGGAGAACATGTGTATTATTTGAAATATGCAACGAAATATTGCAAACTATATTTGAAATGAATTGTCCCTGTGTGTGTGTGATTTTTCAATAAATTTCTAATAAGATTATGTAAATATATTATAAGAACGTAAAGTCTCCCATAAAAGAAAAAAAAATTACAATGTGCATTTCTGCATACTTTATTTCAGATTAAGTAAAAAAAATATGAAATAATAGAAAAAAAAGTTGAAAACAATAAATTCTTATCAAAGGTTATAACAGATATAAAAATACAGTCTTAACTCAAAGTAATTTATTCTTTTAGCTTAATGTATACACATATTTTTAAATAATTTATCATATGGAAATAACTTACATACACGCAATTGTCAAATAATTCCTTAAAAATAAGCAAAGGCATTAATATAATTTTCAATATCATTCAATTCTTACTACTATAGCTCACACTCTATATATTTATTTATCTTGGGGGAATTTTAAATCATTAATAAAATGCATTTCAAAGCGCTCAATAGCGCTGAAATTTTATATACATGATTATTTTCGATGACAATACAGTTATTTAATTATAATTAATAAAAATTAATTGATTAAAACTAATTATTCAAAGAATTACAAATACAGCCACCTTGGCATCATTTTTGGCGACTTGTGCAAAAACTTGAAAATGTTTTTTTTCTTCACGTTTTAAAGCATTCAGTTGAAATGAAACTTTATATACCCGATTGTTTTGGAAGATAATACGATACTTTAATGATAATTAATAAAAATAATTACCACTTAATGCTGTAATTCTGTAATATGTATATACATATTTATATTAATTGTAACTATTTAATAAAAAGTAGCTAAAATAAAAAAAAATTTCTTTGTTGCTCTAAGTAGGAATTGATTTAATTTTTTTTTATATTACTTGTGTTTGCTTTTCTTCAAATGGGTCTCTGCGGATTAATATTTTTACCATTTCCGACCTAGTAAATAACCTGAAACTGTTAAAAGCACAGATTCCAAACACATATGAATAATACAAATAACAAAAATGTGTATAACTGTGGGTTCCATGAATTAATGTAATCATCTTTGAGTATCGTTCCACACCTCCAGAGATATGGAACATATCCACGCAACAGTATTATTGATGAGTTACGAGAGGAACCGTTTCACCAGATCAACACTAGAGCTCCAGGGATATTTTCAGAAAACACTTAAGTAATCCGTGTGTGATTAACATTACTACAACAATTCAATATGCAAGTGACGAAAGGGTAAGGCTTCTCAATGCTTTTCGTTGTATGATTCGATGTAGTGTTCTTCTATTTCTCTAATTCAGATTCTGAAGAAATTATCATTTACCAATTAAATAGAAGCATATATATTATATTTTTTATGTCGTTGTTGTGGCTAGTGCCGCCTGTCTGACGTAGTCAGATAGAGGCCCTCGAAATTCGTCGTGGCAAGGGGCTAGAAGTACGCCTGTCGTTAGCCCTGAGCACCATACAGGTGACAGTACGAATTAGCTCGATGAAATTTCCCGAAGGGACGATAGATGGCGGCACCACCTATCTTCATCTCCCCAATTTAGGCCTGGAACTGAAGGGGAGGGATATATTCTCCAGTCCCCGTCACTTGTTATTCAGCCCACAAGACTTTTGGGACCCACTGATTTAATGAGCACGTACTCCGTGTGTAATCGGAGGGTATTTGGTGGCATCGGGCATCGAACCCAAGCCTTCTTGTCTGGAGTCCGTTGCTCTAACTACTTGGCCACCCACGGCCCCATTTTTTTGTTGAACTATTTAATACATTGAATGATTTGTGTGTACAATGTATTTCTGTAATATTAATTCCCCGCTGTACAATTGCTTAGTAGGGGTTTATGGGCTCTCGTTCTTTCATTAAGGCTTGAAGGATTTTAAGAGGTATGAAACGTGTTGTGTAACATTGGACGTAAAATAAAAACTGTAACATACCTGTAGATAAATTGGTTGAAGAAGTTTACAGTAACTTTAAGAATATTTCAGTTTTATAAGTGATTTATGTTGTTTCATAAATATTTTAATATAGAGTAGTTAAACTTAAAGTTTTTTTTAAAAAAAAATATGCAAAAACTTTATTTTAGTATAAGGTATACAATATTTTTATTTTCATACTGACTCGGTAAAATTTGAAATACGTTCACATTTAAAAATACACATGTATATCAGATTGTAAACATAATATAATTAAAAATAAATGTGTATAAACCTAACTGAATGTGTGTAATTATAGAAATACATATTAGAGGTATATAATGATTAGGTATTTTCTAACAAAAAAAAATTATAACTTTGAAAGTAAACGTCTATTTCCATACAGACATTAGCACGTTTTCAAAAGACAGTATTTTTGAGGAATAGTACATTTAAAAATTAGTGTCAAATTTTTATTCAAAAGAATAATTCAGTTTCTGTCAATTTATTTTATACAGATGGTGAAACATTTGGAAATTATTTACTAAAACTGGCCATGCGTGTGTGTGTGATTTTTTTTTAACCTTTCGGGGACTCTAAAAAATACACTTTATTCAACTATAGGGAATGTGTTTTGTTGATTATAATATCATGATTGGCTAGTACACTTCAGATTGTTTTAAATTCAAAATGTTCTTGAAAGGTTAAGAATTTTTTTAAAAAATATGTGTATGCACTAATCACTGTTCATGTGACTGAAAGGACATTATGGGAAATAAAATCAAATTCTATTATGGATAAATATTAAAATGTGGCATGAGATTCTTAAATTTAAAGAAGGAAATATTATTTTTACTCTCAATAAAGTATTAGTAACCAAGAGTCTCTCTAGCTAACATTATTTCAGTATAAGGTAATAATTCATTCTTAATCCCTTTTTTTAAAATTTAATGAACAAAAGTAATAAAAAGAATAATTATAAGCCTAGAACTAGTACGTATTTCATGCTTTTTACGTTTGTGATACGTTTATTATAACTATAAGATGAAGAGATCGATATAAATTACAATAATATTTATAGCTAGCATGCGAGTATAGTTGTGCAGATGAAAGGATAGATAACAATAACAATAGTGAATCATTGAATATTTGACGTGTCCATATAACAATAGCAACTCCAATCCAATGAAACCAGACATTTTCATAACGTTGGTCAACAATGTTATGTCCCAAAGATTCTTCTATCTTGACGTATGCTTACAATGATCGAAGAAGTACAAAAATCCTTACTAATATTATAAACGTGAAAGTTTGTATGGATGTTTGTTACTTCTTCACGGAAAAACAACTGAATGGATTTTAATGAAACTTTACAATAATATAGCTTATACATCAGAATAACACATAGGCTATAATTTATAAAGACTTTGTGAGAAGTTTCTACAGTATAACGATAATTATCAAGAAAGTAGGAAAAAAATTCTGCCAACTGCAAATAAGCACACGACAGCATGCATCTATCTTTTTTGTGTGAAGCAAAACTTTCCCTTTTGTTTTGTCTACGCCATTTCTCAGTGCATGCTCGCTTTTAATTTATTCTTTCGATTAGTGTAATCACTATTTTTTTATTTCATAATAAAAATATATTTGGAAGGGAGAGGTGGTGACAAGATTTTAACATAAAATAAATACAACTGAAAGAAATATCAACGTATTTCACTTCCAGATATAAATTATTTACACTATTTTAAGCGTTCATTACACAAAATTTGTAACAATGTGTTACTTTTGCTGAGCAGAGATCAGTTTAGGACGGTGTTTTCCAAAATCGACTGACAAGACAGTTACGGGGAGTTATGTAATTAATAAAAGAGACTTTAAGCGTGTGTGTTTCCCCTCTACAGCCCAAACTAAGCAATCCAGAAGTATGAAACTTGACACATAATTATTCTAAGTCCTGATGATGAGCACTACGAAGCAATTGTTTCGAAATTCGCTTTAGATTTTTTAAAATTAAATTTTTAAGCGATTTTTCCATTTTTTTCCCTTCAACAACTGGATTTTAGGTTTGTTCGTTTGGCAACACAGTATATTTGCTTTAGAAATTTGAGCGGAAAAGTTTGAGATACCAACTGAAAATTTTACATTTTTTTCAGCATTAATCTGCTTTATAATTTTCTTTTTAAGTTAAATTTTTTTTTGTATTTGTAAAATTCCTATAGATTTTATTTTAAAACTGTATTCCAGGAGAAAAATGCATCGCTCTTCAAGCTAAGCCTACTTTTTATTTTTTCAGTAACTAAAATAAATTAGTTTGATGTACATTGTTTTGCTTACATTTCATTCGTTTATTCAGAACCATTAATGGCTTAGAGTTAGTTTTGTCATTTCTTTTTCAGCTTATAAATTTCTCATTTTTTGTGTCGTCACAATTGTGTTCATTTTGTAAATTCTATTTTTGTTAAAGGCAGCGTAACGCTTATTCTTTTGTCATGTTGATATTTATACATTTGCATTTGATTCTTCTGTAATGTTTCTGTTTTTAGATTGAATTAGGTCTCATTTTTAAAATTAAGAATGTGAAATTTAAGTTATCAGAAATTCTTCAACTGAAAAAGAAATGAGACAAAATTAAATCTAATGTATACATATTACGGTCAAAATTTAAAAAAAAGAATAATAAACGTGACACAGCCCTAAACCTAAATCACAAATGAAAAAGTAACCACAAAATTAAATCTAACCAAGGAATGGTTAGAAATAATCAAATAAAATATAAGCTAAAACTAAAATGTATATTAAACTAATTTAATTCAGTTATTGAAAAAATATAAAATATTCTTAGATGGAAGGCCGAAAAATTTAATTGCTTTTACTCCTTTAGCATTATTTTATAAGTTTATAATATAAATTATTTGCAATTAATTTAAATGTTGGTTTTGTATGTTTTCTTAAGATATAATGAAACATAAAATAGAATTTTGAAACTCATTGAAAAATTTATCTATTAAAAAATACTATTCTTCGTAAAACTTTTAGTTTACCTAAAAATATCTCGATGTACACATTTGAAAAATTATGTTACTGACATATTAAGCAAAATTTTTAAATATACATGCTACTTTTAAACAAATTTAATAAATGCTTGGGGGTTTATGTATACTTGTGAAAAAGTTTGTACAATCTACAGCTACAATCCATCTGATGTTGATATCACAAAACACAGCTCATTAATAAGTATAGCATAAAACTAAGTTATCACCTGAATATTGGTACCTTTCAGCAGTATTTCTTGCCTACTTCCAACTGCATAGCATGACCATTTGGTCAAAAAAATAAGTACTTATGTATTATCGCAGCCTATTGGAGGCATTATGTGAAATGAAGCACATGGTTGCCAAATAGCAGTTGCCAACTTGCAAGTTATTAATAGAGTTGGCAATAATACATAAGTACCAAATCTTCCTATGACATATCTGTTCTTTCATATTATCCCATCCTATTGGCGACATTAGATGAAACGAAGCGCATGGTTACCACAATTTAGCACGTACAACACATGCAAAATTTTAAACGTTGGAATTGGTGCGATAAAACGGAAGTAACATTTCCTTCCATGGAAAGAGAAAAAGGGTACTGCCAAAGTGGTACTTTTTTCTCCAAAATTTGACTTTTTTTCTTATATAAAACATATAAGAATCTGTTTTGATATTGTGGTGCAAATTTTGCTGCAGTGATGTCAATACGCAAGTACCCTTTTCTTTTATTAGCAAATTCCATGTTTTTCAATTGTAACGAAAAAGTAGAAAAATGTAACTAAAAGAAAATGACACTCAATTCAAACTAATTGGAATTAACAGATTGTCAATGGTGTGGTTTAAGTTAGAATTGCTATTTACGTATAAGATTTCTTTACTTTTTTTCTTCTAAGCTGCTTATAGTGGTTTCAGACTTTAATTTATCTATTTAAAGTAGCTGTTTGGTTTGAATTAATATTATAATTTCTACTATGTGTAAGGTTACTTTTATATTTATTTGTTTATTTTATTTCTTTTTCAATTTTAAATATTGGAAGATTTTCTGTTGTGTGTTTCTTTTGTTGTTGTTCAAAACTATTTATAGCAATTTTATCATAATCAGGGCTTACTTTTTCTGTTTTAGATAACCTTTTAATTTAAACTAATATTATAAAACTAGCTGTATGGCCCAGCATTTGCACAGGCTTTCTCTACTTTTATAAGTAAGAGCCTGAGCAAAATATACTTTTTCGAAATTTCTTTGTGTTGCATGGGCTATTGCAGTGTATATTTTCATAATCAAAAAATGGTAACACTAAAACCTGACAAATGAAATTGTTAAAAAGGTCTATTCTATTATTTTTTTTAACATTTTAAACCATCTTTTTTTAAAAAAATTAAAGATCATCAGTTTTATTATATTTTTCAAAAATAATGTATGATTAATTAATGTTTTGATTATTATTTTACATATGTGTGTAAAATGTTTTTCATATTCAAGAATTATAAGTGGTGTGCAAATGAAAAAAATTATTATACGAAATGATATTATGTTAGGTAAAACAATGGAAATATATTTTGAAATTAAATTTACTTTTGTAACTTCAGAGAATCATGCTTATTATTGTAGGTACAGTAATTATATGTGATACAAAGACTCAAAAGTCAGTTTTTCAGCTGAACAATAATTTGAGGCTTTTTTAAACAGAATCTTAGATCATTATTACCTATTCATGACACGAATATCAAAGGTATTTTTTTACAATCAATGAAACTACACCTTCACTTCTCGCCTGCTTTTATTATCATGGCATGTCCATTTGTTCACAAGACCAAAAAAAAAAAAACATATGTTCGAAAAACTATGAATGTGATAAATGCACAACGAAGTATTTTTTCTTCTGACAATCTGTTCTTCATGCTGATTGTATATATACACATGCATTTTATACATTTTTACATATAAATGTTACATGTGTTTACATATCAATGCCATTTTCTGTCGTTGAAAATAAAGATTATTGCTATTCTTCCTTCATCGGCAGATTCAATGTTTTCTTCATTGTAGAAAAATATTGCTTAAAGTTTAAGAGAATGCTTCATATTTATTAGAAACCAACGTTCCATGCTTTTTTGCGTGTCACTGTTTAATGCTTGCACAGAAAAAAAGATGCACCTTGAAAAGATTTTCTCGTATTTCTCTCTGGATTTCTTTAAAATTCAGTGTTGAAGTTATTTTACGTCTCATGCCATCATGGTTTAACGTTGCTTCTGTAATAATCTGTTTCTCACATAGTTTCTTCGAGATCGTATGCATATATGTTATACTGTTCATAAATGATATACTTATATATATTTCAATAACCACTAGAGTTATTTATTATTGTATGTACTCATTCGTTTGCTCTTTGCAATCAAATAATAATTTTTAATTGAAATATTGCAAAAAAGTATTGTTTCAATAATTAACGGAAAAAAACCTGTCAAACAATGAAAAAAAGTGAAAAAATTTCGTAAAAGGTAATTTGAAGTTATACACTCAGTAAAAGCCTGTGCAAAGCCGGGTAATGGAATATTGGAAGTGCTGATTTTGTGAAGGGAAGGGAAAATAAATATATAAAAATAGAGAAAGAGCCCGTGCAACGCCGGGCCATGCAGCTAGTAAATAAATAAAAAAATTCCTTTTATCAGCTATTAGATCTACAGATTTAAAAAGTATGTTTTTGTCAGCTGAGAAATGCAAAAAGCTTTTTTTTTGTTTAATTTGCCATTCACGTAAAATTAACTCATTAAAAACTGTTTTATCCTTTAATCTGTATTGTTTAATTTTTCAATTTACCCATGCGAAGAACGGGTATACCAGCTAGTAACTCATATATCATAAATGAGATCATATCCCCCGGGAGTGATCGCGAAGACCACAGAGTCACCCCCAGGCTCACGAAATTTTTAATTCTATAATTCTTTTTTTAAGAATCGGAATTACTGCCGTAATCATTAATCAATAGCATCATTAACAGTATGAGAGCATGTTGCGACGATTGCATAGCTGTACAAGGTGGCCAATACTTCTTATTATTCGAGCAATAATAAGCAAGTTAAAGCGGAGCTTGTGGTCTTTCTTCGTTTCTTTCCCTTCGCGTAGGAAACATCCTAAAGTGTCAGATAGTTAGGTATACTAAATTCTTAAAGACTAAAAATTCAGTTTTTTAGAATATCACTACGTAATTTATTTCAGGCCAATTTAGACCTTCTAATAAATCCCGTTCTCCTCTTGGAGGGATAGTGACGGATCTGTACGGCACTTTATCACTAATACTCTTGCGCGTCTTTAGGCACTGTAAATTCGCGAATTTCCACACGCTATGTGGCTGAAATCCCTCGTTAGTTGCTTCGCGCTACCATTGAAAACGCTATAATACACTTTAAACAAGTTATTGATGTCAGTGAGGCACATATTAAGCATATTCTGTAACTGAATAAATTTTAGCCATTCTAACATTTTTTGTCCTTCTTTAGGCACAACATTTCCACCCAGTGGTCAAAGTGGGAACTATTGTTTTTATTGCAGAAACCTTTTTCCCATGATCCATATAACATATATTCCGTATAACATAAGTACGCTTTCGCAACCCCTGCATCGAGGGGTGGGAGTAGGATTCTAGGGAACCCAAACTCTGACTGACGCCAAGTAAGATTCAGTTTTAACCGAAAACATGGCTTTGTGTGTGGGGGGCTAATATTCTCTGATAGGTCGTTGTCTGGACCGTTAGCGTTTACAACCAACATCGAAGAACCAAATGAAATTTTCAAAATCCTGTTAGAAAAAATCAAGCCAGTAAATTATGTTTGACAATGTGTTGCGTTAAAACAAGTAATATAAAAAAAATTAAGTAAATTCCTACTTAGATCAACAAAGAAACATTTTATTTTAGCTACTTTTTATTAAATAGTTACAATTAATATAATAATGCATATACATATTACAGAATCACAACATTAAGTGGTAATTAATTTTTATTCATTATCATTAAAGTATTGTATTGTCATCCAAAACAATCGTGTACATAAATTTCAGTTCAACTGAATACTTTAACACGCTAGAAGAAAACCTTTTCAAGTTTTGACACAAGTCGCCAAAAGGGTCGCTAAGTAGCCAAAAATGATGCCAACGTGGTTGCATTTGTAATTCTTTAAATAATTAGTTTTAATCAATTAATTTTAATTAATTATTATTATATTGTTGTATTGTTATTCAAAATAATCCTGTATATAAAATTTCAGCTCAATTGAGCGCTTTAAAATGTATTTTATTAACGATTAAAAATTCCACCAAGATAAATAAATAAATATATAAAGATTGTGAACTATATTAGTAGGAATTGGAAAATTTGTTGGGCTGTAATAGCGAGAGAGATAGAAAGTCTACAGACCGGTTATATTAAATTGTGTTGTTCTTTGTGTTAATGGAATTTCAGGAATAAGAAATATCATTATATCAAGAAAGGATAGCAAAAATGTTATAACGCAATTAATTATCACTTAAAATGTTTTAGACAAAAATACTTTTTCTGTGTTCGAAGTTAAGTTTCACATACAGAACTTTTTCCGCGTATTTTTATGCAACTGAATATGTATATTATTTATTAAAACTTATCTTTAGGCATAAATCGTAAAAAATTAATGAAAATAAAATTTAAAAATAATCTTATCACCACACATCGATAATTTATAAGTTTTCTTTATTCTGAAACCTTTCACAAATGTGGAAGGAATTACCCTTTTTAATCAATTCTTAACTATTCTGATTACCGAGACCCCATACCTGTTATCCTTTTTTCAGTACTTAAAAGTCCTTAACCAATGGGTTAGAAAACACTAATTTTAAAATCCTTTCATTTTCAGGAAGCAATTAGCGATCAAATACATTAGTTTAAGATAAAATGTAACAATTTTGGTTGAGTTTCAAGTAAATAGCTTAAAGGAATTGAAACTAATAAAATATATATTATAGTTTTAAAAAAGCCTCTTATCTAGCTAATTGAAAATGTTGTCACCAGTCTCTTTCTAATTAGTAAAATGTCACTTTCATAACGATTTAGTGGAGGGTGAAAAATTTAATGTATTTGCTTTAAAAAGATAAGTAATGAAATTCTTTTCGGTTTTACCGAAGAGAATAGTGGATACTCTCTCAGCGGTCTATCTCAAAATGTTTTCTAACACCAATGAATTTAATTGTTTGAATAATGGTTACATTTCACATGAAAGGTATCTTAATGAACTTTTTATACCATTTCGAATTCTATCAAAGACAGAAGAAAAAAAATGAGCTTGAAATTTTAAATTTCATTGCAAGAGACAAAATATTTTCAAAGGGAAAATATTAAATGAAAAGTTATAGCATTAGTGCTACCAATGTTTATAGGCAATGTGCGAGTGTGTGCGTGCCCATTTGTGTGTATGTATGCGTACGTGTGTGCTTATATGTATGTGTGTGCGCACATGTGTGTTTTTAAGTGTTTGTGTCTATGTGTGTTTATGTTTGCGTGCGTGCAAGTATGTTTGTGCACGTGCGAGCGTGTTCTTTATGTGTATGTGTGTTTATGTGTGGGCGTATCTGCGAGTGTGTGCGTGCTCGTTTGAGTGTATGTACATGTGTGCGTGCACATTTGCGTGTATGTATGTGTACGTGTGTGCTTATGTATGTGTGTGTCTGCGTGTGTTCGTGCACGTTTGAGTGTATGTACGTGTGTGTGCGTGCGTGCACGTTTGAGTGTATCTACGGGTGTGTGCTTATGTATGTGTGTGTGCGTGCGTGTGTGTGTGCGTGCGTGTGTGTGCGTGCGTGTGTGGGTCTTCATGTGTATGTGTTTATGTATATGTGTTTATGTGCATGTGCGTATATGTCTCTGTTTGCGCGCGTATGTATGTGTGTGCGCACGTGTCTGTATGTGTGTGTGTGGGAGTGGATGCGTTTGTCTTGGACTTTTCTTAGAGAGAAAGTAGTGGATTCCTGGTTGTCTCTCCATATGAAAGTTCGGTGAAAATATATGGAGAGAACCAGAAATTCACTACCTTTCTTCCAATGTCCAAAAATCAACCATTACTATAGTGAAAGCTTGATGGGCGTGGCAGGTATCCCGTTGGATGTCCGCACACACCTCAATGTCTTCGCAAGAGGCACTGTGACTGATGTGAGGGCATTGGGATGAGGTCTTGAAGCCCTATGTTTGCCTTTTCATGGGTGCAGTTGGATCTGATTTTATTTTAATGAAAGACAATGTGAGACACATAGAACTCATCAGGTCGATGAATTTCTGAAAAGTGAGAATATTTGCTGAATGGTTTGGCCACTCAGATCTCCAGATATCATTCGTATAATGCATGCCTTGGACTCTCTGCAGAGGGCAGTTGCAACTCTCGCAAACCCCTTCCGAGAACCACCCTAGGCTTGAAAACAGAGTTGCTGAACGCGAGTGAGGTTATTTGCCACATGAACTCATAAATTTCCTTATTTCCGATGTAAAATATTTGTGTGTGTGAGGCCTGTTTATCTGAAGGAGCAGACCATACCCCGTACTAACCAATTGTTTTCTTTATTCTGCAACTTTTGATTCATACCTCCCGGCTTGGGTAAATTTTTCGCACAATAACGTGTGTGCATTTCAACTATTGAATAATTATTTTTTTTCTTTGCATTATAGCATCCATATATACATACGAAATTTTATTATTATATGTCCAGTAATTCCAGAGATAATCGACAAAATCTAAAAACTCTCTTAATTTTGATCATCTGTATATATAATGTTTGATATGAGATCTTTGCGTGATGAAAGAGCGGGAACTTTCCCAGAAGATGCCATGAAGTTTCTCTGGATGTTGGAAAAGCAATAAGTAACATTTCTGAAGTTATTAAAAGTGTAAAATTGTTTGTTATTGCCTTTAAAGAAGGTCCTAAATAACCCCTTGAAGATATTAATGAAGTGCTTTCAAGGTATGCTGAGAGGAGATATCAGTTAAAGAAAACAAGATACAAAATATTATTACAATATATATTCTATCTGATCTCAGCAAGGGAATTGCTTCCCCGAGTATAACAAAGTTTTTGATATTTTAATCAATATAAATTAAGAGTTTATTAAAGCTATTGTGTGTTATGTGATTCTGATTCCATGATGTCTTAAAGTCCTCTACCGCGAGAAACTTAAATAATTTATCTTATAAATGTATTTTTAAAACTAGTGAATTTATTTTATAGGCATTTTTATAATATGTTACCTATTATCACATGATATATTACTTATATTGCTCTTTTGTTACTTATTATATTACTTATATTACTTATCTTACTTATTTTATATTACTAATATATTGCTCTTATGTTATTCATTATATTACTTATCTTAATTATTATATTATATTACTTATATATATATTGCTCTTATGTTACTTATTATGTTACTTATCTTACTTATATATTATATTACTTATCTTACTTATATTATTTATTACATTATTTATGATACTTATTTTAGACTTAAAGTGAAGGGATATAAAAATGTAAATTTCTAAATGAAACATTACATAAATCTTACGCTGCTATACTTAAACTAACTTGCATTTAAAGTCAATTAAAATAAGCAAGCCTTCTAACATGGAGGGAAATCTGGTGTGATAGTAATTTCAAACAGATTTAAAATTTCCGTCAAAATATTTGACTTACGTTTTAAACAGTATTTATATGATATATTACAAAAATCATAAGTGTCATGACAAAGTATAGTGATTACAAACAGTAAGAAATATAGTAAAAAAATAGAAATATTTCATAAACATTTTAAATTCAAAAACATTAAATAATTTTTATATTATTGCGTTTTAAAATTTAATAAAACATTTCATATGTAAAAATAGATTGATTTAAGCAAAACAGGGTTCCCCATTTTAATCTACCTAAGTTTTATAAAAAGCATACTGAAACATTTCCACTAATGTGTAAATGTTAATGATGTGTCTTTCCAAAAAAAAAAGGAAAAACATTTAATTTCTTTTTTGTAAATTCTGTTTTTAATTTTCAATTTAAAATAAATGCAAGACAATTTCAATCTTTGGTGTTAAGGTAAAAATGTTTTGATTATACATATAGAATAATTCTTTAAATCATTTAAAAGAAATTTTTTTATGTTTAATTCCAAACAGAAACGTTCCAATATTTCATTTCAATAAATGAATTACAAAATAAAAATGTTTCACTTTTTAAAAAATTGAAAAGTAACTCACAGCTAAAAACAAATTCGAATCTACGTAGCTCATTTCTGATCTTTTTGGAATATTGGACGTATTTTTATTCAAACAATTATTTCAGACTATATAAAACAAATTACCTCAGAATTTAAGCAAAGGTTGCCGTGCTTTTTTTGTGGCATTGAAATTAGTTTTAGAGCTGAAATTTTATTTCTAGATTTTTGGATGTTTCGAACTTTTTTCGAAAAGGGAGGGACAGAGAAGGTTAAAAATGAATTATGAGAAAATTTTAAATAAAAATATTTCAATCCTTTGGAAATCATTTAAACATGTATTATTTATTCATATATCCTTATTACTCGTTTAAATAATCGATATACACACTTTCATTTATTACATTCACTAATTTTTTCAGAATCTTGCTGTTAGTTTGTGAGATTTGACGTCTTTGAAATTAGGAGTTCCGTACATATCATTTCTCCAACGTTGTTGTTTTTTTAAATTGTCGCAAGTACTCGAATACCGTAAGACATTTCAAAATTACAACAAAATGAAGCATGCAAGGTACAAAACCTCAAAATCAAAAGCTGAGAACCTTCTAACAAAAATTTATTCACAAAATCTGAATTACATTGTTTTTCTAAAGTATCCGAATATGTTCGGAACTGTGATTTTAAAAAAATGCATAAATGGATAATTTTCATGATACTTAGTGTCACTTAGATCAGAATACATGTATAAAATTGGTTTAAGGACATTATAACAAAAAATATTATTTAAATACAATATTTTCGCAAAAAATTAACTTAGAATGACCTTTTTCCAAAACCTCCTTTTATAAAAAATGCTTCTATAATAATAATATTTTGCTTATATAAAGTAAAGACTTCTCCAGAGAGTCTGAACAAGGATTTTTGAAAAATTCACATTATTTTCAGAGTTACCACCAATTAAAATAATTATCGCCGTTTTTTTCTTAAAATTTTCCCCTCTGTTGTAGTAAAATATTGATAAATCCACTTATAAGTTATGTATTTCAAAAATTCTAGTTGAGACTCTGTACAGAGGTCTGAGCTATATGCAGGCAAAATATTATAATAGAAGCATTTTTTCATAAAAGGAGAATGTTTTAAAAATGGGTCATTCTATGTTCATTTTTTGTCAAACTATTGTACTTAAGTAATTTTTTATTGTAATAATATTCTTAAAACAATTTTATATATGTTTTCTAATCTAAGTGATACTAAATATCATAAATATTACTCATTTACACGCTTTTAGAAAATTGCAGTTCCGAACGTAGTCGGACACCTTGAGGTATCCGACTTCGTTCGGAACCGTGACTTTGCAAAAACGTATAAATGGATAATATGTATGATATTTAGTGTCACTTATATTAGAAAATGTGAACAAAATTGTTCTAAGAATATTATTACATTAAAAATATATTTAAGTACCATATTTTGACAAAAAATGTACATAAAATTACCCATTTTCAAAATATTCTCCTTTTGTGAAAAATACTTCTATTATAATAATATTTTGCCTGTATATAGCTCAGACCTCTTAACAGAAGCTCAAATAGAATTTTTTAAATATATAACTTAGAAGTGGGTATATCCATGTTTTACGACAACAGAAAGGAGATATTTTAAGAAAAAAAACGCCGATAATTATTTCAATGGGCTGTAACTCTGAAAATAGTGTGAATTTTTCAAAAAAAATAGTTAAATTCTCTGGAGGAGTCTTTACTTTATATAAGCAAAATATTATTATTTTAGAATCCTTTTTTATAAAAGAAGAGAATTTAGAAAAAAGGTTATTCTAAGTTAATGTTTTGCCAAAATATTGTATTTAAATAGGTTTTTTTTGTCAAAATGTCCTTAAACCAATTTTATACATGTATTCTAATCTAAGTGATACTAAATATCAGCGAAATTATCCATTTATGCGCTTTTTTAAAATCACGGTTCCGAACGTAGTCGGAAACCTTCATACAATTTTTTTTCAAAAATACTTTTATCCATTCTGCAATGCACACCCAAAATCATTTATCAAATAAAATTGCTTTCCTTTAAAACACTCTGGAAGAGATCCTTCAAAAATCGCAGAAAGCCTTAACTCAACAAGAAATTTCAGGTCAAAGCAGACAAATCAAGAATGCCTCATCAGCAGAGCTTGTTTACATCAATGAAGTAAAGCGTCGTATCTCTGAACTGGAACTAATTCGGAATGATGGCCGTCTGGTAGTGATGGCGCTTCGTCCGATTCGTTTCAGAAGAAAACAAATCGGTAAATTATTTGCAGTATAGTTTGTTCTGAGATGTCTCGTGCTGGGGTCAAGACACCGTGAAGAAATTGATAAGAAATGTTTCATTTTCAAGTGTTTATCATTGCGACGAAATTGAAGTATGCCTTGATAGTTAGTTAATGAATTACTGACCTCAAGCAGATTACAAATTATTGGATGAAAGTCTGTACGAATTATTTTAAAATACTTCGCAATTATTTGTGTTATGAGTCTGTTATTATATTTTTCTACTTTAAAACGCTATTTTCGAACTACGAAAAGTTAAGTTTATTATATTATAAAGAACGGATATTTTTTTAAAATTTATTCTTTCAAACCATGCCGAAGTATTAAAAACATATTGCCTCTCGTGGATTGAAAAAGCTTTTTTCAGAATTTCAAAACTACCTATGCGGAAAAGATGTTTTGTGGTATATACATGAAGGAAGAAATCGAATTATACGCCGGGTATAAAATTGCAAGCTAAAAAAATTTTAAAAAAGGCGATAATAGAAAAAAATTAGACTTTTAAATATAACGAAAAACTGTTTGTTTAAAAGAAAAAACATTTTTTACAAACGTATGGGGCTGTAGTTCTAGAAGTACACTATTTTTTTTTCTAAAGCTTGGAATAATACCTTGAACAAATTACTTCAAACCTCAAAAAATCAATGCGTTCATTCTTACCAGGTTTCTTTGTAAAAAGAAATAGTGCGCATTATACGGTGAATATACCTAAAAATTTAAAATTACAGCTTGAAAGTAGAGGTGTACGTTATACACGGTGCGGCGTTATACGCCGGGTTTTCCCGTAGTTTTTATGTTAAATACGTGCGCCAATGAGAATGTTTTTATGGTAAAAAGTCAAAATATTTTTTTTATTTAAAAAGAATAAGTATTTTAGAATTTCTTAACATTTATTGCGATGAGAGCATACCTACTAAATAATAACAAGAAAAAACATTAGGTACATTTAACAGCTTCTTTAGCGTTTATTTTCTTAAAAAACCTACTGTCGAAATTACTGGCACGATAAAGTGAAAAACCGAAAATAGCTTGGATCAGACTGATTTGATGATGGAAGGAGAGAAAGCTGGGTTAAAAAAATGTTGTAAAGTATACATTTGTATTATTAACTACACGATTTTATTTATCCATAACCTTCGTTTTTGGATATTTATATAGAAGAAAAATAATTTTATTTTGAGTCTAAAATCTTGAAACGAAAAAAATTAAGACGTTTTTTCAATTTTTCCAAAATTCAGTCTGTTTATGGCAATACTGAATTTGGGGGAATTTAATTAATTTTCTTCTACTCTCCATGCCATAGAACCGGGGTGGGCATTAAGTCGATCGTCTACCGGTGGACCGCCATGACATTTTGGAGTGACCGTCTTCACATAAAAACGTTAGACGCGCGCATACTAAAAGAAACTCGGTTGGTTATCAAGATAATGTAAACAACCGTGAATGGAAGAGACACCGTGAATAAAACTGCAACCCAAATTTGACAGACATTTTCAAGAATTTACTAGAGTAGAATCAAAAGTTGCATTCATGGGTTACCCATTTGGCAATGCTGATGTGAAAAATATAACTAAAAATATGATACATGTTCTCGAGGAAAACGAAGTTTTTTTTCTCCTTCAAAGGACGTAACTTGTAATGAATATCTTTTGGAATCTAATAGACGAAGTAAAGTATCCCACAATTTTTAAAAAAAAGTTACAATTTATTTAACATCTTTCTTTTGCTCTACCTATCTGTGTAAATCTCCATTTTGAACGAAGAATATAATTAAGGCAACATATCATTCCCGTTTCACAGACGCCCACTTATAATCCAGTGCAAGATTAACAGTTAGTAATTACATACCGAGGTATTCAAGATTGGGGCGGATAATATGAAGAATATGTCTTCTACTGAGACTATAGCTACGAGAACTACTCGTAATTTTAAGGGAAAATTATTTGTTTTTTGATGTATTGTGAATTGATTGAAAATGCATCATTTGATACTATTAAATTTATGGGTATAATTATAATCTTTGTATTTTGCATTTTATTTAAAACGTAGTTTTAAAAGTGTAAGTTTTTCTACTGTAGTTATGCAGGTAAGTGCACATATTCTGTACTTATTATTCTTAAAATTTAAATATTGTTGTATATTGTTTTTTTTTGCTCATCACACCTACGTCACAAGGTGAATCGCAACATCTTGAAAATTTTAAAAGTAGACCGCGCCATGTAAAAGTCTGCCCACCTTTGCCATAGAACATTTTTTAGCATAGATAGGTTTCAATTAATATTACTCCATCCACATATAACCGTGATCCATCTTATTATTTAGTTTAAACTAAGAATACAAAGTTGAAAGTTTTTGAAATAATCAGATAGTAGATAAAACAATCTGTACTTAAATATGAACTAGAAACCCATGAGTGAGCTAAAGACTCGTAAAACATTTAAATAACTATAGTTATAGTTTGCGATAGTAGAGAAGAATGAACCAGATATTTGAAATTATTAAAAAAAAAGATGGTTAATATGTTTTTTACCATAAATGTAGTAATCACTGTTGAAGTAGATGCGTAAATCAGATACTTGAAATAGTAAAAGAACAATAGTCAGACTGTATATAAGGTTCCCCGCTATTGAAGAATACCATGCACAAAATAGATAAGATAAGTGTTGAATTAGAGACGAGATATACCGGTTTAATGGATAGTTATTAGTATTAGTGAAATAATACCACGTAATAATAGCATTTTTAACAAAATTGTACAAAGCATATGGTCTTGTTTTAAAAATATATAAATTTTTTTAAGTCAAACATTCCAAAGAAAATATTTAATTTTTTAATCCAGTTAATTTATTTTTAGAAAACATTGTTTAGTTTTTTTACGTTTACTATTCACTCATGGTTCAAAAATTGAACTTAGCATTTTAGTAGAATAGTTTACATTACGCCATATAAGATTCCATGGAAATAAATCCACATTTAAAATCGGCTGTAAAACTAGTGTTAGACAGTGCCAAAAGTGTACCATTGCCAAAACCCGTCTCCTCAGTATAACAAAAATAAAGAAATGGCAAAACTAGCTAGACGTGATATAATATGTGTACATAATACCATTACATGAACCAACACAGAGATTACAGCAATGTTTTATAGCAATCCAATATATTCCTAAGAAATAACCTTAATAATTTCCTAATAAAGCAAACGTCAACCAAGTAAACACACAGTTATAATTGTAGCAAGCTTCATTAGACGATTCAACATGAAAGAAAGAAGCTTCTAATCAATAAATACGCTACCGTTGCTTCGTATGAATAGAAGTAAAACTGTTTTATTTGTGCGTCTGGTACTTTCGAAATTGTTTGTAAAGACAGGTAATAATAGCAGAAACAGAAAATCACGATTCTGTGGAATGTGGGGCAATGATAAATCCCTTTTAGAAATGTTTATTTTAATAAGGTCTTCAAAAAGGGAAAAAAACTGGATATTGTTGGTTAATGTACTTTGGGGTTTAGTTGGCGGTTCATAAAACATTTTTGAATTAAAAGCTAGACTGTTGTTTAATTAAATTATTTGTAATATGTCTTAATAATTTGAAAAAAAAAATTGTTTGGGTCCGTGAACAGTCAGTTTAAAAATAGCCAACTAAATTTTCAAAAATTTAAAAAAAACATGTGTAAAATTGAAAATTAATTTAAAATATGTAATTAAAATTTGATAATAAGAGAAATAAGAATGCAGAATAAAATAACGAAATATTATCCACACGGAAAAATTGAAATTAATTTCGAAAATATTTCTGAAATAGTTTTCTAAAGTTTTCTGAATATATAGTTTATTAAGATATATTTAAATATTGCAATACATTTTATAAGAACCACATCTCTTCCATAGTTATTTTAAATTGGGAAATAAATTTTTGAAGAAATTTTAAATTATGCATATAATACGATTCTATACAATAAGTTTATTTTCAATAATGCGTAGGAGTTCTGATATTAACGCAGACTTCAGAAGAAAAAAAAATTAACATTTTTTTGGCATCGCAATTGCAACTTGTGTATTGCTTCAGAATTTCCATTTATATATTAATTTAACTGTTTTTTGTTATTGGTATACGATGTCTATGTTTCAGATTATTCTGCAATTATATAGTGCTCTTTGATGAATGCTAAGTATTTTTTTCTGCAACTGGTTTTTTTAATTGGAGTATTATTCTCAGAAACAGAATAGTTGTGCAATATTTGAAAATACCAAAAGTTCCTGAGACATTTCAAAATTTATTACAAAGTTAACTAATTAACTTCAGATAGACGTGTGTAATTATTTTGGTTCGAGAACTACATTAAGGAAGCGGGATATACCGTAAGGCCAAATTATGAAAGCGGGATATACCAGAAGGCCACACTAAGCAAGCAGGGGATACAGGAACGCCACATTTATTAAAAAATGAGTGTATTCATTAGTTAAATTTGCATCCCCTTAAAAAAAACAATAAATGCTACAAAAATAAAAAAGTCAATAAATACTATAAATAGTACTATAAAAACTCAATAAATATAAGAAAAATAAAATATTAGCAGTTTTATTTAATTTATTTACTGTGCTAATTTCACAACAGTTATAGCTACAAGAACATTTGATTTTAGAATGAGTTTAATGAGAAAAGGGTACCCTATCACACTTTTCTACAGTGTTTTTTAAATCAAAAGAGTGAGATTGCTTGTTAAAATTCTCATCATAGCATGTAAGTTATTTTCAATCAACTTGTGGCGGGGCTTTCATCGCGAATTCTATTAACTGTCCTCTTGGGTTTCTTTGGGGCTAGAATGGCAATTCTTTCCAACTAACTCAAGTAGAAGAACGTGTATATGTAAATTAGGAATAATATAAATGTATTAGAAGTTTAGCATTCGCGGGGGCTCTAAGTAGAGGCTCTAGGTAGTAGAAAGATAGTCGCAAGATAATATGAGATACAGTCTTCAAGAGGAATCTTAATCTTTGAAATTAGCCTAACAGTGCCGGTGAAGATTAACCTAAAGTGGTTCCGAGCTCAACGGAGTATAGCCAGATTAAAGCCAAAACAGAAGTGATAAGAACCGTAGCTGTTTATCTAGGATATAGTGGTAAGATTGATAAGTTAACTTTAAGTATAAAGCTTTTACTAGTGATATTTAATCTATAAAGTTAGATTCAGTGGTTATATGCGCTATCGATTGGTAATACGTGTTGCGTCTTCTCGTTCTTGATCACACTCCTTAGATTATCCTTGTTGTTGTATTGTGTTTAAACTAATATCTTAATTAACAGATCTTAGTATGAATGATTTTAGTAGTTCTTTGTTCCTCCCCACAGAAACAGGTCGCGTGGATAGTGTTGAACGGAGGTCCCCAGGGGCTGAGACCTCACAAACTTGCATCTATACTTAATGTTGTTGATCTTCATGCAAGATAAACTTTGTTCACAAACCGTCAACCTTTGTCAACCGAAATATAAAGAACATATTCTTTATATTTGGTTTCCTGACTGTTTTGGCGGGCCACAAAAAACCTCTTTGCCCATCCCTAACTTAGAAAGCAGTTTGAATCAAAGCGTTTCTTCCCTCTATCTAAAGTTTTACTTCTACTAATAAAAAATAGTTCCAAATTTCGCCCATAGATGACAATGTATCGTAAAAACAGCATAAATAAAATTCTGTATAAAAAAATCCAGTACAATTTGTAGGAGCAGACGAACAGAATTTATAAGAATACACGAAATTTAAGTGTACAATCCAATACTCTTTTTTAGTTCAGCAGAAGGATAAATGGCGAATGATATGTAGATCAACACAATAAAGGCTTTCCGCCCCCTAATACTTATTAATGTATCTTTAAACCCTTCCAAACATTAAATTGCAAAAAAAAAATCTTACTTTTCGGATTAATACTGATAGTACAACAACATAATGTAGGCTTTCTATCCCCTATACTTATTAATGTATCTTTAGATTTTTCCAGAAACATCAAAAAAGGCTTCGTCAGTAATGATAGCGCATCGCAAAGATCTGCATTTGCATTTATGCATGTTCTTGCATAAGCATCTCGATAGCAAAGCGACGACGCTTGTCTTCCGCTCGTCAAGTTTTTAGTACTTGCAATTTTTCTTTTACGCAGAACTCTACGATGTTGCGAATATGTTCTATATATTTGAGTTATCTCTCTCGCTTAAAACATCATATATATATTTTTAATTAAATTTTATTTATAATTAATTACATCTTTTTGTTCATCTAAATGACCAGGAACATAATATTGAAATACTGAATTAAAAAACAGAACAGTGGCATTATTGACTTTGAGTTATTTGAAACTTTTCTAACCAGAGAGAGCCATGAACCGTAGTAATAAGTGATGATGTATGAGTTGTGACGTGTATGAGATAAATAATGGTAGCGTGATATTAAATAATTTAAACAGCTATTTTTACAGATTGTACATTGAAGTTATTAAACTTAATAAACAATTATTAGAGTTGACATTATGTGGTTGGTGAATTCTTTTCGGAGTCTGCTCAGTTCGAAGGTTTCAAAACATCTCTCTCTACTTCAGGAATCAGAGGCCGGCGCCTTTTTAGCATCTAGTTATATCCTGCTAGTGGCGGGAAAGGGTCCTTCGTGAGTGAAAAGGTAGCGGGGGAGGTCCAAGGCGAACTACGCAATAACATTCGAGATGCAGGTACAGAATGCATATGTGATGATTATTTCCACAAAGAATCGGATTCACAGCTTGGAGGCGGGAAACGTTACAGAGTGATGGTTGATACATCGTGCCTCATGGCTAACAATACAGCAAGGGTGGGCAATTGTTTTGGTTCAATGACAACACTGTGGAAGCATAAAATCCAGGAAGACTGTTTTTTTTAAATGATTGTATTCATTGGTTAACTTTGCTTCTTAAAAGAAGTGTAAATTGCACCATAATAATTTGCAAACATATGTTAAATGAAGCAATGACATTCTTTAAAAAATTTATTTGCTGTGCTCATTCCATATCATCTATAGCAGGGGTGTCCAACCCACGGCCCGCCTTGAATAATTTTGCGGTCCACGAGATTCTTTACAACTTAAATTCGTCTATTTTGTACAATATTTTTTTGTTTTAAGAGTTTTTCTCTTTTTTTGTAAAAAAATATATGCCATAACTGTCAATATTTTATCACGTTGCTTCTGTTACTGTGAATGTCTTTTTTTCCCCTAAATTGTAATTTATCAAACATAAATCGTGCTCAAGCTTAACGCACGAAAATCTGCAACATCAATTACGATACGCAAATACACATCCATTGAGATCGACTCACAAAGTCTATGTGAAAGAGTTGAGAAACCGATATCTCACTAATTAAATAAATTAAACGTTATTTGATCATTGTATCATTATTATTATACTATCTATGTTTGTATACATGAAAAACAATGAAAACAATAATAATATATCAGTCTGTTTTAAATTTTCTCTCCAACAAATGTTTGTAATAGATCCAAAGCTAATATAAAAATACATATTTTTATATGCGGCCCGCGGGTTCCACCGAAGTGGCCCGCGAAGTCATTTGAGGGTTGGCCACCCCTGATCTATAGCTTCAGGCACATTTAATTTTAGAATCAGTTTAATAAGACTATTGTATCCTATCACACTTTTCTGCAATTGTTTTGAAATTATGAGTGAGATTGCTTGTTAAAATTCTCAACACAGCCTGCAAGTTAATATCATCTGTCTTGCATCAATACATATTCTTGTTGATTTTGATGCAAGAAAAACTTCGCTCAAAAATATACACCGAATAAAAATATTGATCGAAAAAGAATAAACATTTTTTGTGTCTACTTTGTCTATTGACTGTCTCGACGGGATGCAAAAACACTCTTTGTAGGCCACTATTAGCCCACTCTTGGTCTACAGCAATAATGATTAAATTGTTTTCAGAAGATGCCTACTAGCGCCATCTATACACTTGGGTCGTAATACTAGTGAATGAATAACCACACAAATTCAAGTCAATTAGTAATCGGCCTTAGAAGCCTTTTGAGAGTAATTCAGAAAGAAAAAAAATCAATTGTTACCCTTAACGTCCATTAAATCCTTTTGAAATATTTACTTATCTTATTTGTGAAGGGACTTCATTTCCAGAAAAAAACAATAAATCCCTTTTCTCCAACTACAATCATATTTACAAGATCCTTTTCAACCTATTTCAGCAGAGAATCTCCAAATGATTCAATTAACAAATCGGTACTTAACTCTTAAGTTATAGAAATGAACTCGTTGAATTATTCATATTTTTTTTAAATCCCTTAACGTTTACTTCAATTGCGAGTTTAACTTTAAGTGGAACCATAACAATTCGAAAGTGTTTTTTGACGTAATGCTCACAAAAGAAATTGTTTGTTTTTCTCTATTGGCTGATGAGAAAAACAGTTTATTTTTTAATACAAACAAGTGCTTTGTTTCAATTTAAATGGTAACTTTGCATTCTACAAATTGCTTGTTTAAATGTTTTCCTTTTTTGTAATTTAATTGTTAAGCCCATTGAGATAATTTCGAAGCTTCCAACGTTTGCATTAAAGTTATTTATAAAATGAGTCAATTTGAGATAAAAATTCAGTTTCAGATACTTAGTACAATATTGTGGGTTTAAACGTAATAATAATAATACATAATTCGAAGCAAAATTTTCGTAATAACGAAACATTCTAGAAGATAACCTAAACAATAAATCGACAGCTAGTATAAATTGTTGAAAGTCGATGCTGAAGAGATTTATTTTCCAAAAAAAATCGCATGTATTCTGCTTTTCGTTTCTGGCTCTACATATCTACGTAAACAAATATTTTTTCATATGAAAAATATTTTGTGTGTGTGTGTGAGTCCACAAAAAAATTATTTAACATATGAACGTTCAGAATTGAGTCAAATTGAAAGTGACAAATTATATCCCTTAAATTAGAATATGGTATACCACGGTGAAGGGATAAGCATTAAAATATTTATTTTTTATTTAACTATATTGAAGGAATACTTATATTTATGATGTTTATATATATATATATATATATATCTAAATAAATAAGTTTTAAAAATACATAATATATGTATAAATATAACCCTTCATTTTTGTTGAAGGAATTGTTATATTTTACATTAATTATTTTTATGTTTATAAATGTTTTTACAAACGGTGCCTAATTCATACATAAAATTATACTTCATAAATAATGCTTATATATACCTCTATTGCCTAATTCTGTACGTCCTGCCACGGAATCGAATTATTTCAAATATTTCCTGTTTTGCGCCAATCTTAATTATATTGACAGATTGGTTTGGTTCGCCAAACCTACAAGGTCGCCGACCTCTGCTCCTAACTTGACTATTTTTTATACCTTTGTAGATACATTGTCTGCTCTCTGTTGTCTGATAAACAATACTTTTCGAAAACTGGTATTGGCTTACTCATGTGTCTGGATCTTTTATTGTTTTTTTTATCAACATGAACTAAGATACGATTTCTAAATAATCAACAAATGATTTTTATTTACTTTTCATTAAATATATTGGACTTTAAAAGAAAATAAACCCATTCGTTCTCTATCTGTATATATATCTAGATATATATTATAAATGCGAAAGTTTGTGAGGATGTTCGGCCGTCTTTCACGCAAAAACAACTGAATGGATTTTAATAATACTTTACAGTAATATAGCTTATACATCAGAATAACACATAGGTTATAATTTATAGCATAGTCTAAAATTTATAAAGATTTGTGAAAAGTGTCCAAAATATAACGATATTTGTCAAGTAAGTAGGAAAAAATTCTGCCATCTGCAAGCAATTCTAGCTAGCGCTACAAAAAAGCCCACGTCAGCATACATCTATCTTTTGTTTGTGAAGAAATTCTTTTTGTTTTGGCTACGCAAGGCACTCACTTCTAATTAATTCCTGTGATCAGCAAAATCCCTAATTTTTTTTTATTTTAGAATAAAACTAAGTTTTGAAGGGAGAGGTTGTTATATATTTCTTTTTATTTGAATGTGTTTTTTTTATTATTTTATTATGCACATTTGGTAGTAAAAAATTGTTCTTTTTTTAAAATAAATGCTTTTATCCGTTCTGGTACTTAAAGTAAATAAATTCTCTTTCACACTACATCATTTGGACAAATTTTCAAAATTTGTTTGTGGTTAGTAGTTAATTATAACGCTATAATTTTAATTTAATAGGTAGATATTGCATTTTTAATTATAAAAATAATTATAACAACTGTACTGAAGTTTTTGGAGTGAGTGGGTGAGTGAATATTAATGTCGCACCGTTTAGCTACACGAGGGCTTTTGCCAACGGACCACGTGATTTTGAACCCTGGTCAAGTGACAAGGACGACACCTGAGCTGGCACCCCCTTCTCCTAACTACCACACAACACCAACTTAGAAGGAATATTCTACCAATACTTAGCAGGAATATTCTTTGAAATCCACTTTTCCAAGATATATGGCAGCACGAGTTCTATGATGAATATTTTAGCGCGGAAGGCGAATAGTTTTGTAGCACATATGCGTTTTCAGCTGATGGCGTTTTCAGCGGATTGCAAAGATTATTATTTTTGTCCCGAAAAAATAGTTTATGTCAAAATTTAAGTGTCTTATGTTTTTGTATGTTAGTGAAGACCTTGGAAAATGATTTCACTACTTATTTTAAGTGAACGGTGTATATAATTAATTTTACAATGGAATATCTTTAATTAATTTATTAGCACTAACGGATTAAATTTTTCAAAGTGGAGTATTTTGTTTATGTATATCCCTTAATTTTCAATGTAGTGATCAAAAAAAAAATATTGTATGAAAAAAACTGCAGTAAATCATAATGCGGTGGAGAAAGTATTAACGTGCATTGCTCCCCTACAGGGTGGGTCTTACAAAGCTCTAATAAAGCTCGACCTATGAAAGTAGCTAGACATTTGCCAACTTGACTCTATCGTTAACATTTGGCTATGTTTTTCATTGAATAACCATTATACTTTAAGAAACATGGCGTTGCTTGCGAATACTACAATTTTAACATAAAATAAATACAACAGAAAGTAATATTAATGTATTACACTTTCAGATATAAATTTTTTACACTATTTTAAGCAATTATTACATAAAAACTTTTAACAAATTGTTACTTTTGCTGAGCAGAGATCAGCTTAGGGAAGTATTTTCAAAAATCGACCCTCAAGAGTGTTACGGTGAGTTATAAATAAAAAAAAATCCTTTTTATCAGCTATTAGATCTGCATACTTAAACTTTAACAAAAGTAGGTTTTTTCTTTCTTGTTTTTTGTCTAGCTGAGATATGTAAAAAGCCTTTTTTTTTGTTTAATTTGCAATTCACGTAAAATTAACTCATTAAAAACGTTAATGAGTTAATTTTACGTGAATTGCAAGTTAAACAAAAAAAAGTTTTTTGTATATCTCAGCTAAAAAAAAAAAACAACACTTTTGTTAAATTTTAAGTAAGTAGACCTAATAGCTGATAAAAAGGATTTTTTTTTTTTGCTTATAATTCCCCGTAACACTCTTGAGAGTTGATTTTTGAAAATAACTCCCTAAGCTGATTTCTGCTCAGCAAATGTAACACACTGTTAAAAGTATTGCGTAATGAACGCTTAAAATAGAGTAAATAATTTATATCTGAAAGTATAATACTTTAATATTACTTTCTGTTGTATTTATTTTATGTTAAAATTGTAATATTCGCAAGCAACGCCGTTTCTTAAATTATAATGGCTATAATGGAGATTCAATGAAAAACACATCGAAATGATAACGATAGGCAAATTGGCAAATGTCTAGCTACTTTCATAGCTCGAACTTTATTAGAGCTTTGTAAGACCCGAAGTGTAGGGGGGCGATGCACTTTAATGCTTTAACTACCGCATTATGATTTACTGCAGTTTTTTTCATGCAATATTTTTTTGGATCATTACATTGAAAATTGAGGGATATACATAAACAAAATACTCCCCTTTGGGAAATCTAATCTCTAAGAGATAATAAATTAATTAAAGATATCCCACTGTAAAATAAATTATATACACCAAAAATATAGTCAAATCGTTTTCTAAAGTCTTCATTAATATACAAAAACACAAGACGCTTCAATTTTGACATAAACTATTTTTTCGGTACAAAAATAATAATCTTTGCAAATCGCTGAAAACGCCGTCAGATGAAAACGCATATCTGCTGAAAAACTGTTCTCCTTCCCCGCTAAAATACTCATCATAACACCCGTGCTGCCATATGTCTTGGGAGAGTGGATTTCAAAGAATATTCCTGCTAGGTATTGGTAGAATATTCCTTTTAAGTTGGCGTGGTGTGGTAGTTAGGAGAAAGGGGTGCCAGCTCAGGTGTCATCCACGTAACTTATCCATGGTTCAAAACTACGTAGTCCGTTGCCAAAAGCCCTCGAGTAACTGAACAGTGCGACGTTAATATTCACTCACTCCAAAAAATACAGTACAGTAGTTTTAATTATTTTTATACTTAAAAATGCAATATCCGCCTTTTCAATTAAAATTATAGCTTTATAATTAACTACTAACCACAAACAAACTATGGAAATGTGTCCAAATGATGTAATGTGAAAGACAAAGTTTATCTAATGTAAGTACCAGAAGCAATAAAAGTATTTATTTTGAAAAAAGATCAATTTCTTACTACCAAATGTGCATAGTAAAATCATTAAAAAACATTCAAATAAAGAGAGATTTATAACAATCTCTCCCTTCAAAACTTAGTTTTATTCTGAAATAAAATAAATTAGGGATTATGCTTTTTACAGGAATTAATTAGAATCGAGCGCCTTGCGTCACCAAAATAAAAAGGGTTTCTTCACAAACAAAAGATAGATGTATGTTGACGTGGGCGTTTTTGCAGCGCAAGTCAGAATTGCTTGCAGATGGCAAAATTTTTCCTACTTACTTGACAAATATCGTTATATTTTGGACACTTTTTCACAAATCTTTAAAAGTTATAGCCTATGCGTTATTCTGATGTATAAACTATGTTACTGTAAAGTTTCATTAAAATCCATTCAGTTATTTTTGCGTGAAGGACTCCCAAACATCCTCACAAACTTTCGCATTTATTATATATATCTAGATATATATCTGTGTGGGGTGGGGTGGGGGTGTAATAACTAATTGATATCTACTCATAATTCGAGTCTCCATTACTTATAGCATCTAAATCAAATATCCTAATAACCTATTTCGAAACGCGTCTCAATTTATCCTTTAATAAAGCATTAAATACATGTTGGTATGTCAGTGATTCTTTAGACCTTGCATTTCTGATATAATCGTTGGTGATTCTATGAAACAAAATATTATTAATCGTTTTGAAGCGCCTTAGTAATAGGAATTAATATTCCCTAAACAATGATGTCATTTCTATAAATAACTAGTTATTCATTTCGCCTAGACACGTTACGATGAGTTTTCCACTGTTCTCCCCTGTACATAAAACCTTGATATTTGAATAATTCCCTCTCTTGCATTCTGGCACTGCATGCTCGAATAAATGATGTGATCATAAACAAGCCTTTTTAATTTTTCCGCCACGACCACTTAATCACCTCTAACCAAAATATAATTTTTTTCCGCTGGCAAATATATTGCATATGTGAGTGTAGGGGGGTGGGGGTTTGAAGAGATGCAAAGACTATTTGTAACAGTTAACAGTTTGTCTCGTAACCAGAACGACATCTCAGCTAATATTTCATTTGCCCATCGCTCACGTCTCATAATATGGAATGATTTTAATTTCTAATTTCATTTTTAACACTACCCAACTTAACTAGAATATTTTATAAATGACATGAAAAATAATCTTTTCACATTAACAATTTACGTTATACAAAAAAAATATGATGCTTAAAAATTCCCATGTGTGTTTAAGAATTGTCTTCTAAGAAACCATGGAGTAGAGCCATATTGATTCATACAACGTTTTTAAACATGATATGAAGGTAAGTATAACGTAAATTTTTAATGTGAAAAGCATATTTTTCGGGCTATTTATAAAATTGCATAGTTGTTCTGAATGGTGTTAAGGTATTTGATTATGTTCAGAACCGTAGTTTTAAAAAGGCGTATAAATGGATGATTTTCGTGATATTTAGTGTCACTTAGATTAGAATACCTGTATAAAATTGTTTTATGACATTTTGACAAAAAATAATTTAGAATAACCTTTTTTCAAAATGTTCTCTTTTTATAAAAAAAGCTTCTAAATTAATAATAATTTGTTTATATAAAGGAAATACTTCTTCAGAGAGTCTGAACTAGTTTTTTTTGAAAAATTCACATTATTTTAAAAGTTACCACCAATTGAAATAATTATCGGAGCTTTTTCCTTAAAATTTCTCCCCTCTGTTGTCGTAAAACATGGATAAACCCACTTCTAAGTTATATATTTCAAAAATCATAGTTGAGGCTCTGTACAAAGGTCTGAGATATACAGGCAAAATATTATTATAACAGAAGCGATAGGAAAACGTGGTATCAGATAAAGTTTCGTTCTGGTTCCACAACAAACTGTTACGAACAGTCTTTGCATTTTTTCAAATGCGGCGTTCCATCAAACCCGCGACTCAAATAAAAATATATACAATGATTTTTAGCAAATTGAGAATATTTTCTGTCAAGCATACCTACACAGTCACGAAATATCCATGAAGTAAATATTTCCCGAAAGAACACGTTAAAAAAAGAACCAGCATCTCCCCTTGCCTGGTTACAAGAAACACTTTTTTTTTCGAAAATTGCGCAAGCTTTGGTGATTTTTTAAAAAATAATAATAATAAAAAGAAATAGATTTAACACAAAAAACTTGCAAAAGAAAGCGCTTTCCCTAAAGATATGCAAAATAACCTCTCAAGCATGAAATGAATTCCAGTGCCAATCTTATTCGATAAAGTTTTGTATCAGAAAATCAGAATTTTATATTAAAACGAACCCAGCAGCTCCATATCCGTTGCCAGATGAGATTTCCATGCGGAAAAAAGGTGAAAATCAGCACCGAAATCGTGAAAGGCATGCATATAGCTTCAAAGCGACAGGAAGAAATCCGCTTTCAGCTAACGTAAGATCCATAGCAAGAAGGGTAACATTTATGTAAAGTAACTATTCTATCGTTAAACGTATGATAAAGAAACTGCGAAATAGTTAAAAGAAATTTGAATGACAAGCTTTCAAACGCTATATAACTCCACGTAAGTAACTCTAAAAATATTCTGGATAAAAAGCTAAGTTTGATGTAAATACAAATATGAGAAGCGAGACAAACCAGCTACAGATTTTTATATTTTGATATACTTTATATCCAAAAAAGTAGCAGAAAGTATACAAGACTCTTAACACATCACTTGACCAGTTAGGATATCATATATGATTGGCATTGATAGAACTAGCATATTAAAAAGCAATAGTGTGTAACAGCGTTTCTCAAACTGTGGGGACATCCCCAGCACAGGTGTATAACTATTGTATTCGAATATTTTTTTAATAATTTGAATAACAAAGATTTTTCGTACATTATATTGTTAATAATTTTTGTGTCGCCCAACCGTTATTATGGTTAGCGTCGCTGACTGTGGTGCCGTAGGGACTGGGTTCGAATCCCGGAGAAGACATGGATGTTTGTAAATGTATAGTGCCTTTGTGACATGGGGCTACTCTAAATAGCCGTAGAGCCGCAAGTCCTCTCGTGTGGTTGGTGGAAGGGGAAGAGAGGTGGGAGGCTCCTGGATATTCCCAGGGTTTTCTCCCTCTAAATTGGGGTGGAACCGAGCAAAAACGTACTTTCAACTGCATGGTGCTCAAAGCTAAGGCAAACGACAGGCGTAAATATTCTAGCCCTTAGCCGCGATGAATTTTGCGGACCTAGATCTCACTTCGTCAGGCAGGTGGCATTAGTCACAACAACAACATAATTTTCGTACCTTGTTGATAACAATGGGGGAGAAAAAATGGTTCTCTAGTTTTGAAAAAATAACATTGAAATTTACACAAAATCGTGCTGAAATTTTCACAAAATCACTCTGAAATTTACACGAAATCACAAAATTTATTTAAAATAAATACACGTGACATATACATTGTGTCACACGGCTATTGGAACAAACTTTAAAGGAAATCAGGGAACATCAGAGGGATTCAAATTTGTAATGAAACCCATGGTCGGAAATGCCTACGATCGGTGTTAGGTGGCGTTGTTTACAAGAGAATTGGAGGTAACAGCCTTTATTTGCGTCGTCATCACTTACAGAGGAGAGTATGGAACGGTTTTACAAACAATTAGTTGGCGGACATGCATCTGATTTACGATTAGCAGAAGGAAATACACGAGCAGCCAAAAGATTGTATCACGAAAGATACCCCCAGAGAGATACACCAGACCGCCGGATATTTACTAATTTGTACCACAATTTGTTTGAATATAGATCATTATAAATTAATAGGCATAGTGAAGATGGACCACGAGTGACTTGAACTTTCAGCTTAAAACAAACTGTGGTGGTTACCGTTCCAAGGAATGTGAGTACCAGTGTAGGAGACATCGTTTCTGCGGTAGAAGGATCTTGAAACAGTGTTAATCGTGTTTCGCAACGTAAATACCATTACACAAAGAAACCATCTTCAAAGAGTAACGTCACAAATTGTGATGCAAATTAGTAAACATACGGCGGTCCGGAGCATCTCTCTTTGGGTAACTTTTGCGATACAATCTTTCTGCTGCCCGTGCATTTTCTTCTACAAATCCATAAATCTGGCAAATATCTACCAACTAGGTGTTCGTAAAACTGTTTTCTTTACACTTCTGCAAAGAATGACAGCTCAAATGACTGTGGTAATATATGAAGGTCTGTTACGTCGAATTATCTAGCTAACAAAAACACCTAGCACCGAATGAAACTTTTTGACCATGGGTTACAATGGAAATCTGAATATTTGTGATGCCCCTACCTCCCATAGAAGTTTGTCCCAATAATCCAGAGGCACCCAGTATATACAATGTGCTTGCTATGAGTTATAGAAGAAATTGAAACATCCGTCACACACACACACAGTTAAAACCTTTTAATAAAAAGAATATTCTTTTTATCTCAGAACAAGACTACAACACATCCATTAGATTATCATATTATTAAAGTGACGTCATCTATAAGTAAACACGCAGTTCATTGAATTTTTATAACAATTTTTACCATTTGTTACAAAAATATCATTCATACTACTAAATCATTGCTAAGTGTTAATTGTTGTCGTTCAATTGCACTTATGTACAAAAAGTATTTTTGATAAACATTTTTAACCAATCTTGGTATAATAACTCTTGACTAACTATCCTAAACAGCAGAAGCGACCAATACCTGTAAAGTGACGAAAAAATGGGGTCGCTATGAGGAACCATATTAATCTTTACACTTATCTTTATTAATCCTGATTATTATCCATGTAGTGAGTGAGTGAATATTAACGTCGCACTGTTTAGCTACACGAGGGCTTTCGGCGAAGGACCACGTAATTGTGAACCATGGTCAAGTGGCGTGGACGACACATGAGCTGGCACCCCTCTCCTAACTGCCAAACCACACCACACCAACGGGAGGACGTTTCAGCTCTCGACAGATTTAACGTGCATCGCTGCCCTACGCGGTGGGTCTTCAGTGATACAGGGCTCGAACTCATGACATGCCTGCCATGACCTTGATCACTGGGCTACCGCAGCCCTATTATCTGTGTACAACCTAATCTTAAGAAATAAGCAACTCTCACTACAAAGGGAGACTTTATTGAACCCAAAACCGATGGTACCATATTTAGTTCAGTTTTTAACGTCAAACTTTCTATAATTGTGTTTTAATTTCCACAAAGTATGCTCTTAAGTTGATACAAAAGAATTCAAGATCCGGAGAACTATAAATTCGCCCATCTATGCGTGTGTGTGACAGAGAAAGATAGAAATAGAAAGGGACATATATATATATATATATATATATATATATATATTTAGAGAGAGAGAAAGAGATGGAGGGGCACATAGATACATAGAGAAAGACAAATATATATGTAGAGAAAGAGAAGGAAAAAAGATGGAGAGACATAGATACATAGAGAGATAGAGATATATTCATAGAGAGAGAGAAGTATATTGACAGAAGAAAAAGAGAGATAGAGAAATATATAGAGAGGTAGAGAGAGAAAAACATATAGAGTGGTAGAGAGAGAGAGAGAAATATATAGAGAGAAGAAAAAAGAGAGAGAAATATATAGAGAAAGGTAGAAAGAGACATAAAAATATATAGAAAGAGGTAGAAAGAGACATAGAAATATATAGAAAGAGGTAGAGAGAGACATAGACAGAGGCATAAAAATATATAAAGAAAAAAAGAGATGGAAAGGCATAGAGAGAGGAATATATACAGAGAGCGGTAGAGGGATGTATATATAGAAAGAGAGAGAAATATTTAGGGGTAGAGAAACACAGATGGAATATATAGAGTGAGGTAGTGAGAGACAGACATAGACAGAGTTATAGAGGGATCGAGAGACATAGACAAAGACATAGAGAAATTAGGTTTGGGAAATATATTTTTAAAATCTAAGAAAACTCTGTTTTAGGAAAAAACTTTATTTTGCTTGCCGCGATTAATTACTTTACTTTCAAAAGCACTGATTCTGAATTACTAATGTATAATTCAATTAACTTCTTTAAATAAAGAATGGAATCCTTTAACTTTAATCCGGTAGTAAGAAAAACATTTAGAATATTAAATTAAAATAAATAAAACCATTTTTGTACAAGAAATTAACTTTTTTGAGCACAGGATTAAATGAAATTCAAAGAAGACAACCCACTTTGGAAAAATGTTTTCAATGGAAAACGAATATTATTGTAAGACGGAATTAATTTTTCTAAAAACCACCGTGGAAAGAAATATATTCTTAAAAGTATTACTTCTTAAAACATGCTACAAAGAAGACCAAAGGGATTATTTTTCGTTTTCTTTTTCAATCAATTATAACTCGTCAGGACCTGATGGTATCAAAAGTAGTTCGGAATTTCAAGATTTAAACATAAAACTAATTGGTTCGCGTGACTTAAAATTTTAAAAAAGGACTAGATTGTTTTGATAGAAAATGAGATTTTGCCAAGATGGCTGCAAGGCTGTCATGGCCTCCTGCTCTAAAATAATATCTCGTTTTGAAAATGAAACTTTCATAAACATGTTGCACCACATATGTGATTATGAAAGTTACAATTCTCTCTAAGGTGTTCAAAAAATTAAAATTGTTACAGCTTAAATTTGGATTTAATTTTTTATCTGCATTAAGGTATTACTGTAAAACAATTTTAAACTCGGGTTAAAATAGTTTTCCAACAATAAACTTCACTGCTCTTAAACAGTTTTGTTCTTTGGTATTAATATATAAAATCTACAAAATCTTTCTACGTAACAATATCAATGTAAGGATATTTAGATTAGTAATAGCATTTTTTCGTTATTTTTAGTAAAATTACTAATTTTTATTGTTCAGGTTCAGGCAATTGATACTTTATGATGAATGCCTTCAGTACCAACAAATTAAGCAAAACAAGAAATCTCAATATTGACAGTGACAGATTTCTCTATATTACGTTGCTTTGGCATGATGTTTTTGGTTGTGTTAGATCATTAAGATGCGCATAATCTGATCACTAAGTTCTGCATTACTATTTATAAATGTATTTTCAGAAGGAAATTTTTGTCACTTTTTTTCTTCTGGTATCAGTTGAACTGTTGCAATTTTCAAATAGTGTATTTGAAAGTATTATTCTAAATATACCAAAAAGTATGGCTACATTTTAAAATATTAATTGCAAATAAACATGCAAAGATAAGCATTTACGAATTTTTTATGTTCCATAAAGAAAATACTTAAGTTTAGTTACAATGTTTTATTCTGCTTCTTGTTTTGTCTATGGACTTAGTGCATTTCTATATTGGTCCAAAAGCCCCAATAACAGGTAAAGCCAGATCTGGAACTTGAGGATTGTAAAGAATGTCCTGTGGTGATGCATAAAGTTTAAAAAGAGATGTAAAAATGACCTTGCAGTCAAAAATATAGTCGGGAGTTAATTGAATTTGCGGACAATTTCTGTAGATGGGATAAGATCGGGAATTATCTGGAGTTATTTCCATACCATTGAAATGATCCGTGGGGAGTCTTGCTACTGTAGACGACAAATTTCTAGGGCAGTTGAGCTCTGGGATAATTGGTTTTTTGAAACGCTGGTTAGAAATTTTGGGATTGGTGACCACGTTTGCATCCTCCGAGGTAAACAGTGGATGGCTGATCCTTTTCCCGAGCCGCCTTAGCGAGGACGTCCACACCTTCATTATCCCCAATGTCCACGTGGGCAGGATTTCCCTTGGGTATACTTGGTCTATTAATCTACCTGAGGAGAATGTTAATGTCTTGTGTCGGATTGGTATATTCATTGCAATTGGCCTAGAGAGCTGATTTTGAGTCTGACAAAATTACGACACTTTCCATTGCATCCACCCGGAAAATATGATTCATAAAAAGAGAAGGCTTCCTTTACTGCAAGTAATTCACTAGTGAAGTGATGCTATTTGGCGTGTGAGAATTTTGAGTTCAGCGTTAGCACCGTGTGACGGGACTTTCATCGCGTTTTCTTTTAACTGTCCTCTTGGGTATCTTTAGGGCCGAAATGGCAACTATTTCCAACCAACTCGAAAAGAATAACGTGTGTATTAAGAATCTTATATATAGTAGAAGTTTAGCAATCACGAGATGGCTATGCGAGACCTATGTCTATGCTTAGAAATGATTAAGTAAAAGTTGGAGAAAATACCAAGTCCAAGATTTAACCTACCGGTACCTGTATAATCAAGTTAAAGGTGGATCCCCGTGACCACAAGGATTAGAGACAGATTGAAGCCACGTCAGTTAGGACAAACAAGGTAACTGTTTACTTAGGATATAGCGGTAAGCACCTTTGATTAAACTATAAGGAAAGTGTGTGTATTAGTGAGATTAGAATTAAGCTGTAAAGTTAGATATAGTGGTCAATTACGCGATTATTTGGTTATACGAGTTGTGTCTTCTCATTCCAGATCTGCTTACTTAGAATATTATTATGGTTGTGTATTGTGATTAAGTTAAGATCTTAATAAACAGATATTAAGATGGACGATTTGCGGAATTCTTCGTTATTTCCTACAGAAACAGGTCGTGTAGATAATGGAGAACAGGGGCACCCACGGGAGGGTGCCTCACAACCGGAAGGATGAATGAGTTTATTGAAGGATATCAATGTGCACACTAATACTTAAGCACAACACATCAAGTCTATGCGAGATTTCCGGCCACGTTCTAGAATATAGGATCCACATTTTGAATGGCCGCTGTAATTCGACTTTTGAATTAATCTTAGCAATATATGGTAAGAAATACTTCGCACTTATCCTTTAAGAAGTATTGGACCTCTTCTTCCCATTATCATGGCCAGGGGAACTTTTCCTCCCAAACCTTTCTCTTTTACGACCTCCAGTGTGGTGGTGCCCCACTTACGCTTCACAACATTGCTGATTTAAATTTGATAAACCATTCTACAACACATTTGCGCCTGTTCCAGTGATAAGGCCACTTTCAAACTAAAATGATGTGAAACATGGATAATGTTCCATTTCATTACTCAAAAACTTAGTTTTTTTCTTTATAGAACATAATAATCCGGAAATGAAATTTTTGTTCCCCTTTAAGTTATTTTTGGAAGTGTAGCCATATTTTTCTGACACCATCATTCTAATAAACGAGTGATCGTCATTGTCAAGGTATAAGTAAATATACAGGGTAAGTCAAAATGAATATAACGATTACAAACGGCTATATTTATTTAATGGGAAAGAATTTATTGATAAGATGTGAGCAGAATGTTGACGGAACTTAACACTGTTTTATACATACATTATAGATGTTCCCTGTGACTTCCCTTAATCACACGGTGAAAGGTAACGTAAATTGTACGGTTCTTTTCACTTAAGTGAATGAAATGTTACATCAAATATTTACCTTGGCATATTATATATATGCTTCAGCTATGGTTAATGCCACAGCCATACTTTGATTCCATGGCTTGCTCCTTTCAGCTAGATGGAGCACCCCTAAACTAGGGTACGAAGGTTGGCACATTTTTCAACCAACATCTTTTAAAGCGTTGAATTGGTAGAAGTGGAGATGCCGATGCTGTCTTTTGCTCTTGGTTATCGAGACCGCTAGATCAGATGATTTCTTATGGGGTTATGTCAGTGCTTCTCAAACTTTCAATATCTGCAACCCAATATTCAGTCATTTTTTTCATCGCGCCACCCTTCATGCAATAACAATGTACTGAATTCAATAATACTATACTTTGAAGATAAATATGCAATACAACTTAAACGTGTTAAGTGCTACTGGCGTACATAAACGTCGCACTCAGCCATAGTGTTAATTCCCCTGATGTATATATACGTCTTACCGAAATACAATCTTTTCTGAGCACTGCTATTCACAAAATTATTCTGAAGGCTTTGGAATGCAAAAAAAGACCTTGACAGTGTTTGCAAAGGATTTACTTCTTTCAGAGGATTTGCTTATGTATGCCTTTTCTTGCCCCTCTCCCCAAAAACTACATCCCATATGTACGCCTACGGGAAAACGGAGGCAATGAGGGAGCGAATCACGTATCTTTTAATCGGCACTCAAGGGATGTATTATGAACCGTATAAATAAGCATGATAAGTGTTAATTTTTGCATATAATTTTATATATGAGAAGCCCATGGAGTCAATGGTAATTATTAAACATTCTTAAGTAGTACTTCTCAATTAATTATAAAATACATTCTGCTGTACATTTATAAGCGTATTATATCAGTGGAAACGTGTACTTATTTCTTATTATGTAAGAATGTATTTTGTTTGTTTTGTTTCAGCAAATTAATAATTTTTTAAATAATCTTTCGTATTCGACTTTTCAATATGCTCACGCTCCCCTCATAGAGTTATCCCGCCACCCTGGGGGGTGTGCTCCCCAGTTTGTGAAACGCTGGGTTATGTGAAAGACATGGTGTATGTGCTTCCCATGCCCAAAACATTTGAAGAACTCATAATACGCACTTGCAATAACGTTTCCGTCGGTGACAGCACAAATATTTCAGAATGTATGCCGTGACATGGAGTATCGTCTAGATCAGGGATGGCCAACCCAAATGACCTCGCATCACTTCGGAAGAACTTAACAATCGCATGGGTCGCATATAAAAATATACATCTGTACATTAGATTTGAATCCATTATAAACATTTGTTCGATACAATTTAAAACAGACTGATATATTATTATTGTTTTCATGTATACAAACATAGATAGTATAATAATAATAATACAATGATCAAATAATGTTTAATTTTTTTAATTAGTGAGATATCTGTTTCTCTCTACTCTTTCACTTAGCTTTTGCAAATCGATCTCAATGCTTGTGTATTTGCATATCGTTATTGATGTTGCAGATTTTCATGCGTTAAGTTTGAGCATGATTTATGTTTGATGAATTTCAATTTAGAAAAAAAAAAGAGATTTCAACAGTAACAGAAACAAAGCGATAAAATAATAACGGTTATGGGATTTATTTTTTTAAAAAAAACTCTTAAAAAAATTGTAAAAACTAGTCGAATGTGGTAAAATTGTAAAGAATCTCGCGGGCCGCAAAATTATTCACGGCGGGTCACATGCGGCACCCGGGCTACGGGTTCGACACCCCTGGTGTTGTCCGTGTGACCAAGAAAAGTCGCATAGAACATCTATGCCGTATGTATATAAAATTTTGAAGTTTCTTCAACATTCTACGTAAATCTTATCGATAAATCCTTTTTCATTAAATAGTTATTACCGCTTTTAATCGCTGTATACATTTTGACCTACCCTGTATATTCAAATATATGGGTTGGATGACAATTTTTGAATCTCTTATTTTCAAACATTTCCCCACTACTTTATAAGACAAAAGGGTTAACTATTATTAATAATAGAGAATGATTTCATCTTCAAAAAATAACTATTCACTATTGATTTACAAATAAAAAAAATACCCATGACATTGTTTATTTATCAACGTGTAATCGAATTTTCCCAACCGAGAAAAAAAACGCCTACTAGGCATTTCGCCAAATATTGGAGTTAGTAAAGAAAGAAGAAACCAAAGGAATCATTACGATGAAAGAAAATGGATCACGGTAGAATTTTTCTTCGTTATCAAACAAACATTTTTTTTCATTTTTGTGCAATGGCATCAATTCTTTTTAGAACATATCATATGTAACTTTTCTTGCGTTCTCTGATACTTAATGAAGTAAAGTATCAAGAAGTTTTTTTGACATATATGTTGCAAAAAAAAATCGAAGTACTTCATTCTGAGCTATTAGTTACTTTGTATTACGTCTCTTCTGATTCCAATGTCAAATAAAAATCCTGTTTAAGTTGTGATACTTCTTTCCAAACATTCAAAATGATTCATCTTCGGACATTAGCACAAATATATAAAAGCTTTAAAAAACTAGAAAACCCGCTTTTATGGTTAATCGAACTAAAAAGTAAAAAGAATAATCTTAAAATAAAAATTAAAAGATTAAAAAAAAGGGAGAAAATTATTGCGATTGGGACAAAAGCGTGGGATGCTCGATATCAATTGCTATAATTTCTTACTAGTTCTATTACTAAATCCTTAGTGTAAAAATGTAACACGAAGCACTCCACATTTTTACCCCCAATGACATTAATTTTCTCGTAAATCCTTTTATTCTCATATTAAAAATTATTTTTTTACTTTTTAGTTCGATTAACCATAAAAGCTTAAATGAGTCATTTTTTAGAATTTGGAATACTTGTTGGCGTCCTATCAATGCGTCGATACGGCCGGGTTTGCAAAATGTAGGATCAGCCAACTGAAGAAAATCTGGAAGAGCTAAGTTTGAAATATTTCGCACGAAAGAAGGTGTTAAGTCAATAATATTTTTCAATAAAAAGAGCTCAATATTATCTCTGTAAATTACATTTTAATCCGGTGACCTCTGAATCAATTCTCTGCTGTTTTGGTAAAATGAATCAATGAATAATGTTTCATTTCTCAGATCCGACTAGAGGATTTAGAAAAAAACAGACTTTACAAGCAAAAGTATTTTTTATTGCTATTTTCAGAAAAACTAAACAAATTTGCTTATGTTATGGTAAGAAATAGTTTGTGCGTATATTTTCTCGCTTTTTTAGGGCTGTAACTTAATATTTTAGTCACATCATCTGAAAATGGGATCTTGAATTAGTCGCCAAATCTGGAGATAGTATACGGAATTAGTCGCCATAACTGGAAAACATATGGAATTAGTCGCCAAATCTGGAAACAGTTATTTTTGACGATCATGATCAGGACAATAAAAAGAAATTATGAAGTTATTGTAATGTCATCGGTCCTTGTGACAAGTGTGCAAAATTTCGAATTAATCTGACCTTTTTAAGTGCGTAAAATTCGAGTTCAAAGATTCTGTTACATAGAAGTGAAACTTATAAAAGCGTGTTAAAAAATGTAGTTTGAAAGTTATAATACCATGTTTCAAACAACCAATCAATCAAAATGTCACTTCGAATTTTTTTCATAAACTTCTCCCGGATTGAGAAAAGTGGGATATTTTTTTAATAAAATTATTTGACGTTTTTATTTATTTTTGCTTTATTTACTACTCAAACTTTGCAAAGCTTAAAAAATTGAATGCCCGTTAAATTTACAGGAAGCAATGTAATAAACATTAATTTAATCAAGTAATAGATCTGATGTTTCTATTTTGTTTGAAAGAAGGGTTTGCCACAAAAACTTTCTTCAACTTATTTGGACGAATATACAAAGTGCTGAAATGAACTTAATTTTGTAGTGTTAAATATAATGTTGTTGTTTTTTTACACTGTCTCGTGAAGTTGTCCATCTACCCCCTACACACCCTACCCATTGTTCGGCCTGGTGGCGAGAATCACCCTGTATATATTTTATGTAAAGTATGTGAAAAAAACTAAATAAATTAAACTACGAATCTCAAATTCAATTTTTACAAAATAATTTATTCAAAAAAAGGATCAATTTACTATTTTTGGATTCATAGCAAGAAAAAAAGGATTTAATTCAGTTTTCGAAATAAATGTTTTCTCATAAGTCTTAGTATTGAAGGAGAATCATACATTGGTAATTTATCAGACAAATATGAAATTTTCGCAGTGAATAATGTAGCACAAACCGATGTCCCAGACATTTTTTTTCTTTTTTTTTCACTTACATTTACGAATGTTTTCATAAACTTATGTTTCCATATTTTGAAGCACTTTCAAAGTATTTCAAATATTGAACATACAATTTATACAGCTTTTTTTTGTTTAACAATGCCTGAATATCCGTCTCGACATGTGATTTAAAACTTTATAAAGCTGTTATATGCGCAATAATATGAGTAGGTAGAGAGTTACAATAGGTAAGTGAGGATTTTATTTTCATAGAATGATTTTCATACCCATCTTATTTCCATTTTATGAAAGAATATATATATATATATGTATATACATATATATTTTTTGCATATATATATAGATAGAAACATCTAGTATAATAAAATAAAATAAGACACAAAGTGAAAAAAGTTGTATTACGTAAAGCAATACACTCACACACACACACACATATATATATGTGTGTGTGTGTGTATTTTGATACTATATACATTATATATTACTTATATATATAGTATATAGGTGTATATTCTATATTTAAATATATTATACATAGGTACATATTATATATATATATATATTATACATTTGGTTCCCGATTTAATGAATAATTTCAACAGCTAAAAAAAAGTTCTATATTAAATTGTGTTAGGAAAAAATTGAATTTTCTTTCAAATAACATAGTTTTTGTCCGGAACAGAAAAAAAGAATTTTTTTTGTAAGTAACACATTTCGATGCCCAAAGATGAAGAACTTTATTAAACTTTAACGATGCAGATGAGTCATGAGTGTAACCTATCGTGTGAGTTTTGCATAGGACAGGAAACTCTTTTCTTATCTCATCCCACTCAACAATACAGAAGAATGTTTTAAGATATGTTCGAATATGTTAGATTTGCTAACGGACTTTCCATCTGTGCAAATGAAGTCTGGGAATTTGTTGATTTGTTGGAGAAAATGAAAAGCAATTCTGATGCAGAAATTTATAGTGAATCTCTTATCAAAACTGTTACTTTTTCGAATGCTTTACAATGTTTGGAGACTGTGAAGTCATTTCTTTCTAATATATAGCTGGATTTAAATGACGCAGTATTTTCTTCTCTGCTTGAAGTCGAAAAAAGAATTTTGAGTCAGGAATCAAAAAGAGATTTTTCAAGTAACTATCAGGCAGTATTTTAACCCTTTATGTACCGCATTATGATTTATTGCAGTTTTTTTCGTACAATATATTTTTTTGAATCACTACATTGAAAATTAAGGGATATACTTAAACACATGACTCAACTTTGGGAAATATAATCCGTTAGAGCTAATTAATTAAAAATATCCAACTGTAAAATTAATTATATACACTGTTCACTTAAATTAAATAGTCAAATCGTTTTCTGAGTTTTTCATTAACATACAAAAAAAATAAAACACTTACATTTTGACATTAACTATTTTTTTCGGATAAAAAATGGCCAACTCCGCAATTCGCTGAAAATGCCGTCAGCTGAAAACGAAATTTCTACTCTAAAACTATTCGCCTTCCCCGCTAAAATACTCATCATAGAACTCGTGATGTCATATATCATGGAAGAGTGGATTTAAAAGAATATCCCTGTTACGTATCGTCAGAGTATTCGTAAAAATGGTTATTCTATGTAATTTTAAAGTGAGTGGTACTTATAAATACGGTTGGTAGATAAAAAGGGTTAAAACTTCCAATTATAACTATTGCGTAGTAATTCACTAACAGGACTTTTAGCTGTTGAAAATTGTTTAAAATTTGCAACTATGGATATTTTTTACGTAATTTCTTATTGTAGTATTTTCAAAATGTAAATATAAAAAATTTGTATTTTATTTGGGGCCACGACATAACGAATAACCCCGATTGAACGAACAAAATGCTCGGTCCTAAAGAATTCGTTCAATTAAGGTCCGACAGTATATATATATATATATATATATATATATATATATATATATATATATATATATATATACATATACACTGGCCTCAAAAAGTTAAGGTACAACATGTTTTTCGAAGCTCACCATAAAAAAAATGGCAGTAACAATAAAATGCATAGTTTACATGAATGATAATAACGAACTTTAAAAACATTAATGCAAAAACGATTGCTACCACTTTTATTTTATAGAAAAGAACGTATATTTATGAGTGAGAGAAAAATATGCAAATATCAAGCTTTCGTACTTTTGTGTGTAAGTTGTGTTTATTTTCAACAGTTGTTGGCAGTTTCGGTGACAATAGTCGATAGAGTTTAGAAAATGTCTCAGAGACGTCGTTTACCCAATTCGTTAAGGTGGCGGGCAGTGGAAGGATGGAAATGGGATTGTCGCAGTCTGATGCTGCTAGACGTCTCAATGTGTCTCGTAGTGTTGTTCAGCGACTTTGGGATCAATACCAATCCGAAGATTCTGTGTCCAGAAGACCTGTTCCAGGCTACGAGCTACAACACCTGCAGAAGACCGTTTTCTAGCTCTTTCGGCACGAAGGAGAAGAACCACTACTGTGCCGCAGCTCGTTGCAGACCACTTTCAAGCATCAGGAAGAAGAATCTCCGCTACTACGGTGCGAAATCGTCTTCACAATGCAGGTCTGTATGCAAGAAGACCAGTTGTGTGCGTTCCCCTCAACGGAAGACAGCGAAGGAACCGCTTATGCTGGGCAAGAGAGAACATGTTTCTTGGACGCAGCAACAATGGGCTTCTGTGCTGTTCACAGACGAATCCAGATTTACAATGGAGAGTGATTCAGGGCGTTTACTGATCTGGAGGGAACAGCGCACTAGATGATGACCCTCTGATGTTCCCTGATCAATCCAACACTGTTGAAAGACACAGTTATAGAGGTGGTGGAATCCTGGTTTGGGCAGGGATCTCGCTCGGTGGCCACACTGACCTGCATGTGTTCCATGGAGGAACCGTAACTGGTCTTAGATATCGGGATGAGAACCTTGATCCATATGTCCGCCCATATGCTGCTGCTATTGGTAACGACTTCATTCTGATGGATGATAATGCACGACCTCACCGAGCTCGGATTGTTGAGGAGTATCTGGAGGATCACGGTTTGGAACGAATGGAATGGCCAGCTCGATCTCCAGACCTGAATCCTATAGAACATCTTTGGGACTATCTTGGCAGAGAGGTTGCTGCTTTAAATCCTCCTCCAAGGTCGTTACATGAGCTGAAACAAGGCTTACTCTGTGTCTGGTCTTCGCTTCCTATTCCGGTGTCCGACAACTTAATAAACAGCATGGGAAATCGATGCCGCCAATACATTCAAGTTAGGGGTGGACACATTCCTTATTAGAACCCATTTTTGTATTGTTTTTATGCCATTTTACCACATAACACTGTGATGTGCTGTTTTCTCTAAGAATGGACTTTTCCGCAGAGATTGCTTTTTTTGTTATAAATCGTTTTTGCAATACACTTATACAAATTTCTATGACGCATTCAATAAAAAACTATTTAATGCACATATCCTCCAAATTTTTTTGTTTCTACATTCATTCATTTGCAAATTAGACACAAAAACCCGGTTGTACCTTAACTTTTTGAGGCCAGTATATATATATATATATATATATATGTATATTATATCCAATTTTCTCCATACCTAAAAAACATTTATAAAGTGCTATTTTTATCGAACTGAAACATATATCTTTCAAATGAAATTTTATGGAATAAAACTAATTAAAATCATGCTATATTTTCCAATTTAATTATTCAACCTATCAGCATACATCAATGATCAATCATAAGAAGTTTCTACCAATAATTATACAGCATTAATTTATCTGTTTTGATTTTAATATTACAAACTTTAAAAAGTTGCCTACTATTGTGTCTCTGTTTTTTTTTAAAATTAATTAAAACAAAAAAGGGTACTTACGTATTACCGCAACCCATTGACGACATTGTATGAATCGAAGCACATGGTTGCCAATCCAGCGCTTGCGACACATAGGAAATCAGGGTTGCAAATTTAGTGAGTTATTAATAGAGTTGACGATTGTTGCGATAATACAAAAGTACCAAATAAAATATTGTAAAATAATTTAAAAATTAATTCTCCTGGGCTAGAGAACATCTATTTTCTACAAAACATTAGTAACATGAACATACAAACAATATGAAGTTTTATTAATTAAGACCTGAAGGAGAAAATGAGCATAATGTTCTATCATTTGAGATTTGGTAACCCTATACGATGGATTGCAAGTAAAATATAAGTTAACCGCTTCAGTTAATTTAACTACTGTCATTTAAAACCTTTATCGAGTAGTTGATCAACAAACTAGAAAGATGAGCAAGATGATGTAATTTATACTCCATTATCCAGACAAACTTCCTGTTCATCTAATCGTGATGAGTAACATGAGACTTCAATTTCGTCCACAAGGGAAAGTCATCAATTATGTAATCGATAAGTTTAAGAGATTATTATCCGTGGATTAAAAGTTATGAGTAAATAAATCATTTAACTGGATATGAACTAAGTTTTTCATTTTGATATTGTTCTGAACGATTATAACCGTTAAGATGTAACCATACTGGTCGCATAACGTACTTAAACAGTGAAATATGCTTCACGCGAAAACGCTTAAGACGAAATATTGGTTAACACAAAATAATACAACAGTCCCGACAAACTACTATTTATTTTCATGCATTTTTTTTTCTCTTAGCACGAAACTAAAATATCTTAATACGGAAAAATTTCTTTTCTGGGAATGAAAGAAATATGAAAAGCACCAGCCGGATTGGACAGACTTATTGCATTATCGGAAGATAATTCATTGCAGTAGTAGATGATAATGCGTATAAAACATCAATTATGGCAGACTAAGACATTTGGACAAAGCTTAAAAAATATCATTCAGGCAGATTCCAACGACGAAAGTGAAATGAAAAATGCAGCTCCTGTTCCCACGTCATCCGAAATGAGGAACTTCATGAAAAGTATGCACAGTTATTTAGATGCATATTCCAATGATCAAATGAATAACATCAAACAATTTGTTGACAGTTTCATGCTAAGACAGCAATGCAAAGGAAAATATCAGATTATTTTCCAAAAACTAAATAAATGTTTTGATTTTCGAAAAATTTGAAAATTTTGTATTAAATTCTTATGAATGTTTTTGTTTCATTGATTTTTATGAAATCTATGCATCTATACATAGTTAAGCAAATAAATTTAATTCTAGTAAATTTAATTTTTTGATATATCGATAAACCATTTTACACTATTTTTCAATTTTGACAAAATCTTGTTGAGAATTTGGGGTGCGGCTTAGAATCGATGGTGGCTTATAGTCAAATAAATACGGTATATATAACTATACTAGCTGCATATAAAAGCGTTGCACGGGCATCTCTACTTTTATAAATTTTTTCCATTTTCTTCACACTTCATTATGGCTTACTCTTTTTCAAAATGATTTCCACCTCCCACCTTAGCCCGGCGTTGCTCGGGCTTTTACCAAGCTTATAACTTAAAATTCCCTGTTTCGAAATTTTTTCACTTCTTTACCTCGTCAGACAGGTTTATCCCCCCCCGGCGTTGTACGAACGGTTTTAGATGCATAACAGATTGCCATGGAAATTCTCCTTCCCCTCTCGCTATCAGCCGTTCCTGCTATGTGTGTGTGATTTCTATATTAACGTCATTACAAAATTTCCGTAGTAATTTCCCACAATTAATTATTACTGCCCTTTTAAAATTTTGACTACTGCCGATGACCTGCTGTTGAATCGGTCGGGAGTTTAAACGAAATAGCGTTGGTGCGGTATGGTAGTTAAGAGAGATGGGTGCGAGCTCAAGTCTCATTCTCGTCACTTGACAATGGTTCAAAATGTCGAGGTGCGTCGCCAAAAAATCTCGAGTAAGTGAACAGTAGAACTTTAATATTCACTCATTCACTATGCAACTTCTTAGACACCGGAAACAAAAATGTACTTTTTAAAACTAGTTGTATGTTGAAGAAGTAGAAATTTTTATAATTACAAAATATTACAACTATATTAAATGTTGAATTAAAATTGTGAGCAATTTTTGAAATGTTCCATACACGGGGGGAAAGTTCAACGCAAATGTTTTTTTAAAAGAAAAATTTATAAAAAATTTGAATTTGATAAGTAGTTATTATATAAATATTTAAAATTTGAGATTTTTAAAAAAAAATTAATAAAAAAAAAGTTTGGCATTTTATTTTTTAAATCACTAACTCTAAAAGATCAAAGTATGAGTTTTTTAAAAATCAATTTCATATAAACTCATCGATATTGATTTATTTTAGGAAAAATCATAAAATATGTAAAGTATCGTTGTTTTGTAAAAAAAAACATACTGTATCGTGACGAAATAAACTATCTTTCCAATTACAAAAGTGCTGGCGAAATTATTTAATGCGCAAATAAAGTTTTGAATATTTTTTAAAAAATCATAAAAATTAATTAATGATGTTGTTTTGAACCAGGAACAAACGGCAGTCATCAAGTGTTCTTCCGATCGCGCCACGAAATCTTCGGAAATAAAAGAAGTGAAAAGACCTTTAAAATAAAAGAAAGAGATATTCAATTTCGCCAAATCTGGTGATTTTCAATATTTTTAGCTGCATCTTCTTTTCTAGTGTAATCATTTATCAAACGTGACGGGCACAGAGTAAAAGTTTCATTTGGCACCAAACAGGTTTTCGTTGCCAAACCCTTGACTAATGTAAAACTGCGTTATTTGTTAAAGTTTTAATTCTTTTTTCGGGCTTTTCATTCATTTCATCATTTTTATAAAAACATATCGATTTTGACACATTTCAGAAAAAATTGCAAAAAATCGAAAATATTATTATTTTATAATATAAATTATACCATATCGTGGTGAAGTAAATGATCTTTCTGATTCAGTAATTATTTTTTTGTCTGAGTATCATAAAAAAATTAGATCGTGTTTTAAAAACATCGAGAATAAATAAATTAAAAAAAACGTCTAAAAATTTTAACTTCGCCGCTGAGAGGTAAAAAATGCTCACAGGGTTAAAGTAATTGCTTGTTTTATGGTTATTAATCAATATCTTTTTTAACTAATTGCAATTTCGAAATATAATTGGTCAAAACGGATTTCTCGAATCATTCCCGATATTTTGGTACCTTCGGCGAGTTTCTGCGTCGTGCCGTTTGTGAGAAAATAGATACACCCGCATGGTCAGATAGATAGATACGTTTGTTTACCTACGAATTTTATTAGTTTAGATATTTCTTTACCTCCATATGATGGAATAATTATTAGGTTTTAGTTAAGGCGGTCATTTCGAAATATTTTTGCGGTCCACCGGCCGATCAACTTAATTCCCACTCCAGGTGTAAGGTATAAAGATATTTTTTCCTACGCACCTAGGATAAATCTTTCAAATCACAAGGTTTAATTCTTTGAATAAGGAAAATTAGAGGAAATAGGGGGTCCTAAAAAATTGTATTCGTAACTAAAATTTAAAGAAAAAATATATAAAAAATTATAACTTATATAAAATTATACATATATATATATATATATATATATATATATATATATATATATATATATATATACACTGCTAGACAATTGCTAAGGACGGATAAAACTATCATCCATAGCAACCACAAAATGAAAAAGGAAGCAAAATGTGGAAAATTAGAATGAGTGCGGGATATTAGTAAAAGTATGAGTATGCACAAATTTTTTCCGGCGTCTGTTCATCCTGTGATAGCGTTCATAAGAGCTTTAAAGGTTTTGACGCGTATGGACAGTTGTTGTTTCAAGTCAAAGTTTTACAGGAAAGATTTAATAGACAAACTTAAAATTTTTGGCATGTCTTCTCGACATCATCTAGATGATTTTATGCGTGGCCGAATTATTGGATAGATCGAAGAAGGGCGAAAAATAACAGATGTTGCCCAGGGAGTTCGACATCGCTCACAGCGTTGTTTCACGGCTGTGGAAGTCATTTAAAACTACTGGAATGTGTAGTAGACGGCACGGGGGAGGTCTTGTTAGAAGTACGACGCCTGCAGAAGACACATATATCGTCCTATCAGCAAAAAGGAACAGGCGCACCACAGCTCAGCAGGTGCAAAATCAGTTTCTTGCTGCCTCAGGAAAGCAGATCTCCCGAAAAACTGTTGCCAGACGTTTGAGGGGAGGAGGACTATACGCTCGCAGACCTGTTGTGTGTGTCCCATTGACCAGACAGCCCCGTACTGCCCGTTTGCAATGGTGTCGTGAGCATCACAATTGGACTGAACAGTACTGGGCATGCGTACTATTCTCAGATGAGAGTAGGTTCAGTCTGTCATCGGATTGTAGACGCCAACTGATCCGGCGCGAGAGTGGTACTGCTTATCGTCCAGAAAATATCCAGGAAAAGGACCGATATCCGAAATGCAGTATCAAGGTGTGGGCCGGCATCATGATCAATGGCCGCACGCGCCTACATGTGGTTGCGAATGGGACTATGACGGGCCAACGATACATTGATGAAGTTCTACTTCCTCATGTTCGTCTTTTCCGTGGTGCTGTCGGTGATAAATTTGTTTTTATGGACGACAAAGCAACATGTCATCGAACACTCGCTGTTCAGGATTGTCTAGACAGCGAGGGTATTCAACGTGTCGTATGGCCAGCGCGTTTTCCAGATCTAAACCCCCTTGAAATGTGTCGGGTGCTTTGGGGAGGCAAGTTGCTGGTCGAAACTATCCTCCGACAAACAAGAACACCCTCATCCGTGCACTCACAGAGGAATGAGATAAATTGCCTCAACAGCTGCTGGATAATGTTGTGCAAGGTATGGTACGACGTGTGGAATGTTGCATCACACTCCACGGTGGACATATCCTGTACTGATACCTTTCTTTAAGGTGCCTGCTGACTTTTAGATGCATTGTTCCATTTCTCCGTACGCAGATCAAATGAACATTTTTTTTCTTTCAGATTTTCACAGCTTTTGTACTTCCCAGAACAATAAATTTTCTTTATTCTAACGTCTGAACAGTGTGGCAACTATATTTTATCCTACTAGGCCTCATGTCTCGCTTAATGTTATGTTACATAGCAATTTGCGATCCGTCCTTAGCAATTGTCCAGCAGTGCGTGTGTGCGTGTGTGTGTGTGTGTGTGCTAGAGGGAAAGCAACCTAAAAGGCAAAAGTTATATTATAACTTTGTTGCCTTGAAAATTTTTAAAAATATGGAAAGTAAATGTATTTCTCATCAAATATAAAATTATTACAAAAATTAGATGAGTTTTAGATGAAATGTTTTAAATTATTAAAGAATATCTTCAAAACATTTACTGCAACTTGTTAAAAGTACTATTTAATGCATAAGCAATTTTTTGGATGAAGTAATACAACAGTAAATCTAAACATCGATCTCATTTTGAAAGAAATCTAAACGTCGACTCTTTCACAACTGAAAATAAATTTAAATCGTGTATCCAATCTATATATGTCATTACAATAAGTATGCTTTTCATCAAAACGTAAGAAAAATTCCTTTCCGTCAACTATTTGTAAAGTATTTACATCAGTTCAAAGATATTTCCTCGTTGCGTCTTCTAAAATATTCATAAACAATTGCTTCAATTTAGACTTGAAAATAGAATGCATCAAATGTTCAAATAATTCTTTCTTTTCCCTGCTTGATGACACTGCTATTTGAAAAAATTATTTCTTCAAAGAAAGTAGCTACTTTACTTTCTTTTCTTCTTTACTTCTATGGCTTGAGAAGAGAAATTTTGAGCTGATTGCAGTATTTTCAAAATATTCGATATATTTTTCAATCATTTCTTTCGGGGGGGGGAGAATCATTGTTTTCTGCACAAATATTTTGACATAACTTTTTTCTAAAGTAAAGAAAACTTATTTTTTAGTGTGCTGATTCCTTTCTTACTAACAATATACATTAATTTTTGTTGACGGATTTATGTTACTATTTTCCTCTTTTGAAGAAATGAAGAATGTTTCAGAAATGCATTGATATAAAATTTTTAAATCAGAAAAAGCTTGTTTTTTATGTTGAATCACTTTGTACAATACAATATACACTCATAGACAAACAAAAAATAGCGCACCAAGAAGAAGTCGTCAAAATGAAACGAAATTTTACATACGTAATGACTACTTTGATATAAGTAAATGATTAGAAAATCAAAGAAAAAAGGGATCATTTATTTCTTTTTCAGAGAAAAAAGCAAAAGAACGGAGGATTTAATACCCTGTTGAACCCCCTCTAGCGCGAATCCACGACGCGATACGATCGGGCATTGATGCATACAAATTGTCTTGAGATATTTCGTTCTGTATTAGCTGCAACCTCGCCTCTAGTTCGTTCAAACTCGTAGGATGACCAACTCGCCGTCCCAAATGATCTCAGATACGCTTGATTGGAGACAAATATGGGGATCGGACAGATACCAATGAAGGGTAGTAACAGTGCGGAGACAGTCTTGTGACACCCTTGCCGTGTGAGACTGAGCATTGTCTTGTTGAAAAATAACTCCTGGAAGCAGTTGCAAATGTGGCAACACATGTGGTTGCAGGATGTCTTGGACATACCGCTAGGCTGTCATGGGGCTATGGATCAATACCAGGGGTGACCGTGTATTATAGGCAATGGCACCCCATACCATTAGACCAGCTGTGGGAGTGGTGTGTGACTGTGAAGCAGAAGTAGGATTGAGACATTCACCACGGGATCTCCACACACGAACACGTTTGTCCTCACTGCTGAGATTGAGTCTGGATTCGTCGCTAAAGATGAACTCGTTCCTTTCCGCTGCAGTCCAGTTTCCTCATGCACGCACCATTCCAAACGGAGGCGTCGATGGGTGGGCGTCAAGGGCAGCACACGTAATGGGCGCTGCGATCCCAAATGTCCTACAGCCAGGGGCCTTCGTATGGCTCGAGAAGACACGGGGGCCTCTAGTGAAGGTTCTACTTGTGCCTGGATAGCGGCCAAAGAAGCAATTGGATGTAAGCATGCATTTCTTAGATGTGGCGGGCTTCTCTACGACTGGTCTGTCGAGGGCGTCCTAAGCATGGTCTTCTTGTAAATGACATCTCTCGGATCCACTGGTCCCAACACCTCCTCACAACACAGTCAGAGCGGCTTAATTGACAAGCTACTCGCCTAGCTGACCACCCAGCTTCCATCATGTTGATGATTCTCCCCCTCTCAAACTGCGATAGCTACTTATATTGTATTCGAAAACGACGTAATGACATGTCTACCTCAGCTATTCCCTTGTAAAAGGTTCAGCACACTCAAACAGGCTTTGGTTACCTGTTTTATACTCCACGGAGAACGACGTTAAACACTCTCTACCGGCCATACGTAGGGCGCAATCACGTTGCATTTCTAATCACATTTGCATATATCTCGCGATATTTACCTTCTTGCCAAGTTTCGTTACGAACTTGGTATGACTTAATAAACTTCTAAATATTACGTGAAAGGTTAGAATTTAAGCCTTATAGATGCAAATTAACCCCTTAAAATTTTCATTTTCTTTCCGAATTCGATCCAAAAATGTCACATTTTATAATTGCATTTTTGATTAAGTTCACAATTCTAAATGGGAAAATGTTATTAAAATTAACATTTTAAATTGTTTAAGCATTTAGGTGGACTTTATAATTTTATTGAAATTAATAGTATTTTCCCAATTAAGTTATCTTTTTTTCCCTACATGAATGCTTAACAGGGAAGCTACAGTCATTGCTGCAAATATAAAAAGTGCATTTATATTTTACAGTTTTATATTACCTTTACTTAACCTCTTAAAATGGACTATTGCCATCCATACAACTATAATTTAATATTAATGATGGTAACGATACGGGCAAAGTGGTACGCAGTTAGAGAAACAAGAATGCCCGGCACTGTACGGGCAAAACAGCAGAGGAATGAAAATAGTACTTGTACGGCGTACGGGCGAAATAGTGAAAAGGCATATCTGCTCCTAAATTAGAAATAGTAAATAATTAGTCGGGCGTGATTCTAGTAATAAATCTAAGAAAGCAAACTTTATCGGTTTTATATAATTTATGCCTCTAGATTTGGAATAACTGTATGCAAAAATTGAGGTTAATAATTAGTTTATTCATTTTTAGAAAAGTTATATTTATATATTAGTTAACTAACGTGCCAAAATAGTATACATAATTAAGAATAACAGCTTGATTTCACAAAGCATAATTTGAATTTAAAAAAAAAATACCGTGATGGGTTCTTTTTGTCTGATAGTACATTTTGTAAAAAATTAATAAAAGAAATGGCTTTGAAAGGAAGAATAACAAAACAGCAGTTTTTTTCAGATCAGTCGCTTCACTTCGCTTTGTTTTATGTAGCACATTTTTCCTTCTTTGAACAACTGTAAGCAAAAGAAATTTCCATTTCACTTGATATGAAAGTAAATTTTCCGGTACAAGAATTGCTAAAAGAGGACTGGTATTTTACGATACTAAAACTGCTGAATAAAATAAATTTCCATACAGAATGCGTAACAGTTTGATAACAAGTGAAGGACAACACATACTTAGAAAGTTGCTTTCAAATGTGCTTCACACATTATGAACTGGTTTGTTTCTTCTGTTTTTTCACTTCATTTTTACTACTTATCTTTTGCTTGTGTTTTCGATTTTCTTTTCTGTTTGTTTATGAAGAAATGCGTGTTTTTCTTTCTAGTAATATTTAGCAAAATGAGATGAGGGAATTGGTACTTTAATACATGTTGAACCCTACAATTCAGTACTGAGTCTGATTATGCTAAATTAAATACAAGACTCTATTTTGCTTTTGGATTTCTCATGCGTAAAAGTAAAATGAGTTTTTCTTTTTGTATTTTCCTTTATGTATTGATCTCTTTCTGTACTTGTGCTTATGTTTACATATGTACATTCACATAATATACAGTTTTTATATGCTTAGATACTAATTGAAAATAAAGTAATTTATGTTTAATACAGTAAAAGGTTTTCCTCTATTCCACAAAGAAAAATTAGGCTTAAGAATCGAATAATCCATACAATTGGAAATAGTAATAAACAATACCAGAATCTTCTACTATTATTTCCAATACCTTACCTTAAGAATATCTATCTAAAGTGATACCATTTGAATGCAATTTCCAGCTGTTCATAAACTTCAGACTTTGAGAGAACTTAAATATTTTATCCGATTTATTCCTAACTCTTTAAATACAACGATGTTGGACATTTCAAACCGAGAAACTTCCATGTATAAACATTTATATTCACAGTGTGAATTATTCACATAAAAATACATATTTATTCCACTGATATCAGACTTAGAAATAAATCCTTTATTTGATTCCTATAAATTTAAATTAGCCCAGATTAGAAACTTAAGTCAAACAAGTTCTTTTGGGTAAACATATGTAATCACAATTCAGGTTATCAAATGTATCATTTTAAACATATATCTATAATGATACATTTAAGTTGTTTCTCGGAATGAAAATGGTAGATTTATTAGATTATATCTGTTCAATAATTAAACATTGAACCATGATAAGCGTAATTGTAAAAGCTCGCGCCTGTATGGTGAGCATCTGGATGTGTGGGGGGAAGGGAAGAAACACTCGACATGATCCAACTAACATCTATTTCTGTCCACACAAAAAACAGACACAATTTCAACTAACAATTGTAAAAGGATGTCTCAATGTTAAGGTATCCAACTACGTTCGGAACCGTGATTTTTCAAAAGCGTATAAATGGATAATATTTATGATATTTAGTGTCACTTAGGTTAGAAAATGTAAATAAAATTGTCTTAAAAATAGTATTACAATAAAAAAATTATTTAAGTACAATACTTTGACAAAAAATGAACATAGGATGACCCATTTTCAAAATATTCTCCTTTTGTGAAAAATGCTTCTATTATAATAATATTTCGCCTGTATATAGCTCAGACCTCTGTACAGAGGCTCAACTAGAATTTTTGAAGTATATAACTTTTAAGTGGGTTTATCCATGTTTTACGACAACAGAGGAGAGAAATTTGAAAAGAAAAACGCCGATAATTATTTCAATTGGCTGCAACTCTGAAAATAATGTGAATTTTTCAAAAATCATCGTAGACCCTCTGTACAGAGGTCTGAGCTATATACAGGCAATATATTATTATAATAGAAGCATTTTTCACAAAAGGAGAACATTTTGAAAAAAGGTTATTCTTAGTTAATTTTTTGCCGAAAAATGGTATTTCAATATTTTTTTTGTCAAAATGTCCTTAAAACAATTTTATACATGTATCCTAATCTAAGTGACACTAAATATCAAGAAAATTATCTATTTATGCGCTTTTTTAAAATCACGGTTCCAAACGTAGTCGGATACCTTAACCGTGAAAGTGGAACAACGATAGTAAAACGTGAGCATTCAGGAGACTATCAAACTTGATCCTTATCTTAATTAAGAATCTAACCTATTATCCGATTTAATTTAATTTCAATTCAGTCTTAGTGAACAATCGTCTCTTTAAAGTTTCCTCCTAATAAGAATCAAATCACTATAATTCTAATATTATACCTTCAGTAGCAATCTCACCTGGCTCGAGTATATCTTCTCTTCTCTCTCCCAAGCTAGAAAACCTCACCGATGTATAGTAAGTTAATTTACATATCATGATTCTCTTCTTGCGAAAGGTTGGTTGTGAATAACGTGAATTGATAGCCCAAAGATTTCCCAAGAGTATTAGTTGGAAAAACGCGTATAGATCCGTCACATACTAAGTATTACTCCGTCTAAAACCCCTTCGCAGAGTTAAAATACAATAATTTCTGTTACTGTCTTGATAATAAACATTAAATAAAGTTACCCAAAGAAAACTATTTTTCAGAACTAAAGACATCGATTTTTTTTTCCTTTAATTAACTTATTTTCAAAACTCCTCATGTTTCCACATTGCATAACATGAGACTTACAGACGTAAGTGGTAACATCATTATATAATTTTAAAAAAATAAAAAAATACATTTAAGATACATGAATAAAATAAAAAGGAAGGGAGGAAGTACTCAAATATAAAGAAGGGGAGGTACCTATAAAACTTTCAAAATCTATACAGTAAAAAAATTTTGTTAAGACACATTAAGGATTTCAGTACAATTGACCAGCAAAAGACAAAACAGGTGGTCAGGAAATACCTAAGCATTTCAACTCATTTTTTTAAAAAAATTTGATTTTACAAAAATATAGGTTACAATAGAACAAGACATGTTCCGCAATTTCCGCATCCTGATCACAAGAACAAATATCACTACCAATTAAATTAAACCTAGACAAATAGCTCTAAAAATTGTCCTGTTAGAATCTGGGATAACTTAAAATAAGTAACATTTTTTTTTTTACATTTTTAGCCGTTGATAAAAGGTCGGTAAAAATTTTTAATCTACAGACTTCTTGGTGAGTCTAAGAATTCGATGTTCTAGGCTGAAACAGTTCTTTCTCAAGCTAAAGGATTTCAGTGGGACAATGGCACAGACATCGAAATGTTAATATCTTGGCAAATTGCCTCTTTGGCCAACTGGTCCACTCTATCCTTATAAAAATTGTCGTCTTTTCTATTACAAAATTTCAAAAAAATATATTTTGTAAATGCATATGTTAATTTCTCAACATACCTGCATAAATTTGTACTGATTTACATTTTTTTGTTAATTTCAATATAAAATCCCCCCTCCCATAAAAAATATCTCTGAATATAAATATATGCTCCAGCGCCCTCATCTAAACTTTCTTGTATTAAATACTAAAAATTTTAAAAACCTTTCCTTTTCCAAATCCTGTTTAATTCAGCTGTTGTTGACAGAAGATATACTATTTCTTGTATTTTGTAAATAAGTTTTTTTATTCCAAAAATAAAAATGTGCCTTCAATTATTACAAATGAAAACTTTTAACACTAAGAGTTTTTCCAATGTGTACTATTAACAATTATTCCTCACTTGCTTACAATGCATGTTTAATTAAATCTATAAACTTAATTTTTCTGCTTTATATTTAGTGAAAAACATGTAAGTATTAAATTTCCTACTTAAAATGTCTATACATTATAATCTAGTGCATATTTTTAATATAATATCTTAGCATTCAAAGGGCTTTGTATTCTTTTTCAATTCCTACTATTAACTTTCACTCTCTATTTATTTTTTTGTTTATTTATTTATTAATATTGGTGGAATTTTCAATCTTTAATAAAATACATTTTAAAGCACTCAATTGAGCTGAAATTTTATACACATGATTATTTTGGATGACAATACAATAACTATAAATAATGAAAATTAATTTTTTTTTTGACTAAAACTAATTATTTAATGAATTACAAATACAACCACATTAGCATCATTTTTGGCGACTTGTGTCAAATCTTGAAAAGGTTTCTTTCTCATGTTTTAAAGCACTCAGTTGAACTCAAATTTTATAGACACGATTGTTTTGGATGACAATACGATACTTTAATGATAATTAATAAAAATTAATTACCACTTAACGTTGTGATTCGGTCCTATGTATATACATCGTTATATGAATTGTAACTATTTAATAAAAAGTAGCTAAAATAAAAAATTTCTATTGTTGATCTAAGCAGGAATTGACTTAAAAATTTTTTTCACATTACTTTTTTTTTCGTAGTTGGTGTAAAAATCACATGAAATAATAACAATAAATACGATATTTAACAACAATAAATATACTATTTTCGAACCTATACCTAACCCAGAACAAGACACCAGAATAATTACAATAGAAAATATAAACTAAAATATAATTGAATTTTATGCTCCATATATTAAATTTTTCTAAGCAATATAAATTTTTCAATCCATATTGTAAATAAACTCTTAGGAAGATTTATATTTAAAGATGAAAGATGTCAGGGCTAGGTCTTATTTCCTAAAGTAAAAGAAAAAACTGATTATTTATACTAATGAAGTACTTTTTTACACAAGAAAAATAAGTATTAGCTTCATGGTAATTAATTTTTAAAAATTCCAGCGTAGTTTTTATTTCCCCCCAACGTCTTAGTCTGTTGTAAGGTACTTTAATGATGCAACTTAAGGACAATCTCAACTTTCTTCATTAATTTCATATACTGGACTTTTTATCTCCTTTCTGTGGTTTTGTTACAGACATCGAACGATTTCTAAAAGTTGTTTTTGTCGGTTTTGTAGGTTTAAGAGTACTGAGTTGTCTCGATAGCTATTTTTGACATTTTTTGTCCAATTACCGGTTGTTAAGCTATGGCGGCGTGCAAAATAATGATGGGATTTTTAATACGCTGAGTGAAAAAAAAACTAATCAACAAAATGAGGGTAAAATAAAAAGGTCTGAAAAAGGTAACGATTTTTGTAATTAATAGCATTGCATTAATTGTATTTCATCAGTTTTCAAAAGTTATGTAATCAGAGAAGTTGTTATTTTGGAATAATCTATTTTTATCTTGATTTTCATTGACAACTCATTGCTTAATGCTGTAATTTTAACTTTATTAGCATTTGAATTAAAGTGTCTTAATTAATTTTACAGTACTTCAAAATTAAAACTACTAAACTTATGTAAATCAATATACAGTTAAGCCTCCATATAACGAGCCTGTATTTTACGAATTTCTCTATTTTGGAATCAAGAACATTTTTCTATTTTCTTTATGAAATAACCTCCAAAAAGCGAAGTGCATTTAATACTTAACGAACTTTTCTTCTTTTAATTCGATTTTTTGATCCCTAATTTTAAAATAATTCAGGAAATTTTTCAAATCATGCTTTTTTTTTGCACATTTTATGGTGATTAATGACCTTTAATCTCATCTAGAGCAATGAAATTGCCATAATTTTTCTAACAAAAAACTCAACTAAAACTAACGGATTTTAGCAGTAATTTAAGGGTGCATGTGTGGTTTAGTATTCTTAAAATTACTCGTTATCAAATAATATACCTTTAAATTTAATCCTTTGCTTAAAATTAGGAAATGTCGTTAAACAATTCAGTAGTTTTAATGTAATATTATTTTTTAAAGTTGAAAATACAGTATATTTCAGGAAAATGTTTTTTTGTTAATTTTATTCTTGTAGATTTGTTTTTGATGGGTAAGATATATAAAATGAATACATATTAATTTTCAAAAAGAAGTGTGAATAATTAGTTTTGTAAAAACTTATATAGAGTGCTTATGCAACTAAAATTTATTTTATGTGGTTTTTGAAGTATATTATATGATGAATCTGTATCTAACGAATTCTTCATATAACGAATTTTTTTATGATCTAGCAACTTCGTTAAATAGAAGTTCGACTGTATATATATATATATATATATATTATTAGGACCTTAAAAACTTCTTGCTGTTTTTTAATAGAGAAATTACCAGGACTATCTGCATGTATTTTTTGACGGTAATGCATCTGCAGGGAAGTACTGTATGGAACCTTGATCTTCAATGTATGTTAGTTCGACGTAGTGTAAACAACGGGGTTTTTGTTGCTGATGGTAGTTCTAAAAAGGTCTAATTTTGCACTAAATGAAGTGTATTTGCGGGAAATTTTATTGAATTATTTTAATCTAAGGAAATCTGCAACTCAAGCACACAGGATTCTTCTTGAGACTTAAGGTTACAATATTCGGTCGGAAACGAGATGCAGACTGGTTTTGTCACTTTAAAAATGATGATTTTTAACCTGAGAATAAAGAACGCTCTGGAGCATAAAAAAGTTTGAAAACGAAGAATTGGAGGAATTACTTAATCAAGGCCCATGTCAGACGCTAGCTACAATGGTTTTGAAATGTTTGAAAGAGTTAAGAATGATCCAGAAGCAAGGACATTGGGTGCACTATGAGTTGAAGCCTAGAGATATCGAACAGTCTTTCCTCCTATGTGATCTACTGCTTCAAACGCAGAAAATGATAGGTTTTTCTGTACCGTATCGTTACTGGCGATAAAAAGTGGATGCTGTGTGATAGTCCAAAACGTAGAAGATTTCAGAGAAAGCCCGGCCTTGCAACAACCAAATATCCATGGTTCGAGTATTTTTTTGAATTTAAACCCCTTATCAGAGTGTAATATTACATGAGGTGTCCAAACCGAATGTGACTATCACTGAAAATCGCTATCGACTTTAACTGATACGTTTCCATCTATCCCTAAAGGAAAAATGGCGGTAGTTACGCATTATCCCAACAATGGCAACGTTCGAGATAACTCGCGGAGTTGGCAACCCCGAATACGCATGTGCCATACACACTAAATTGGTAACCATGTGTTTCGACTCATATAATTTCACTAATGCGGTTGCGATAATACGTAAGTACCAAAACGGCCATTATACGAACAGAGACACGACGAAGTGATTTTGTCCCATGACAACTCACGGCCACATGTTGCAAAACTATTAAAAACCTACCTGGAAACGTTTAAATGGGAAGCTCTACCGCACCTGCCGTATTAATCGGTCATAGCCCCTACCGATTATCGCTTATTCCGTTCGATGGCACATGACAATGCTATGCAGCGAACCAAAAAATAAAAATACCACAAAAAGGGTCGATTCTTGGATAGCCTTACAAGACGTATCGTTTTTCTAAAATTGAATTCATTTAGTGCTTGAAAGAGGGAAGAAAGAGGTCTCTAGGAATGGGCTATACACTAAATAAACCAGGACATCATACACATTCAAAAAATTAATTTTAAGAGTTGATGTATTAAACATTAAGTAACTATCTTAAGATTCTGCTAAAAAAATAGGTTCACTATATTTTCTGTATTATTTTATATAAGAGCAAAAAACATTTTGCATATTTACGAGACACTTTTTTTTTAAAAAAGGGTACCTAAACATAACTATGTGTTATGAGATCTCAAAAATTATATCCAACTTAAATTAAAGAGGAAAAAAAATTCACAAAAAAAATTATTTTGGTATTTCTTTAGAATGATTAAAATATTTTTATTAAGATCAAAAAAAAATCTAAGCTCTATTGTAAATTTTTAAAGATATATGCATCATAAACAGAGAATCTTAATTACTCTCTTTTTTAAGAGTTTATTCTCTCTTTCAGTATGTCCTGCTACCCTTAAGTGAAAAGTTTTCTAACCTTATATTTTAAATAAAGCAGTTATTTTGTCGGAAAGAAACAGCGAAAGAACTTATTTAAGGTCCTAATATATTTGATATTTAATTGAGTTTAGCATCGAAATATCGTAACATTTCAATGACTTTTATCAAACTTTTTATTTCTGAAAAATACATACCAATAAGCAAAAGATTAGATATACTAGATTTTACATTTCTTCCGCGTTACTTAAAATGTGTTGCTCCCGGCAAATATTCTTATCCTAATATCTTTTTTTGCAATAAACAAAAAATCGTAAAAATGAATAGTGTAATAAAAAAGGAACGTCTGACAAAAGCACGCACTAAACGTAAGGAATTATTCCCATTGGAGAGTTTCCTATACAAAGAAAATTTATTGTCTCCATTTTAAAATTCGGCTACCGTAACCAATGCGTGGATTTTCCACGGATGCTTTCTTGGGCGATTAAATTTTTTTTTCACCATCTAAGATACGGCAAAAACGATATACAAGGGAAAGCGATATTTGAATTCTTAAAATAGCTACAAACGCTTTTAAAGTTTCTTTAAATAAATTTTTATTTGAAGTTTACGTGCTTTTGTTTAGCTTAGGGTATTTATTTCAATAAGGTAAACTAGAATGAATGCCTTAATTCATTCTTATTATAATGCTACACAAAAGAGAAAAAAAAATTCAAGTAACTATTTATCCCGTTTAAAATATTCTCAAGAATTTTTTTAGTCTATAATATGTAAATATTATTTATCTTATTTTTTTTTTATCAAAATCAGATGAGGTAATAATAAAAAATACGAGGTATGTCACAAAAAAAACCATGACTGGTGCAATAAATCGTTGTATTTACAAAATCAGTTTTCTGTGACAGTATCGCCTTCAAAGGTAGTTCCCTTCAGCATTCACACACTTCTGCATTCGGTGCTGCCATTGTTGGTAACAGTTCTGGAACGAAGTTTTTGAAAGGTGCTTCAGGAGATTTTTCCGTTTTTGCCTGAAACTCTTCAACTGAGGTAAAATGGGTTCCCTTTAAGAGAGGTTTGACTGTAGGAAACCAAAAGTATATATACAGTCACATGGGGCAAAATCAGGTGAATAAGGAGAACGCTACATCACAGTAAATTTTTTGCTGGTCAGAAACTGCTTGACAATTAGGGCAGTGGGAGAGGGTGCATTGTCTTGTTGCAACAACCATCCATCATTCCTCAATTCTGGACTTTTTTTTTCTAATTTTTTCACGAAGTCTTTTTAGTACTTCAATGTAGGAGTGCTGATAAATAGTCTGTCCACTGATGTGAATGGGAACCCACTCATATCCCGAATTTCGGCAATGTTTTAATCTTTAATCCCTGACCTTGTGTGTCCAGCAGGGCCATCATCTTCCACACTGAGCCTTCTCCCTGAAAACCTTTTATACCAGTGCTTCTCAAACTTTCAACGTTTGAAACTAATTTTCAATCATAGTTTTCATTGCGCCCTCTCCATACAATAGCAATGTATTGAATGCATTAATAATGTGTATAATTTGACACTAAAGCTACAATACTACTTTACATATAAACTGTACTAATTATCAAGTTAATTATTAAACTTTGTATATGACAAGCTCATGGGAGTCACTAGTAATTATTAAACGTTTTAAACTTAGTATTGATATATTAACTATCAAAAACATTGAGCAGAACGGATACATTTATAAGTATATGAAATCAGTGTAAATATTTATTTTATTTTTTGCCAGAATGTATTTTATCTTGCCTCCTTTAAGTATGTTAATTTTTTCAAATAATCTTTAATTTTCGACATTTCGCATCCCTCACGTAGGGTTATCCCCCCGGGAGCCTCTCCCCACAGTTTGAGAAACGCTGTCATACACCATTCGAACACATGTACACGAGAAAAAGTTTCATCTTCATAAGCTATGGTTGATACTTGAAATGTTTTCATCACTGATTTCTGAAATTTCACAATGAACTTGATGTTGATTCCTCATTTTTCAGGCAGAATGCAGTTGCACGTAGTCACTCAATGACGCAGTACTCCCAACTGGCGTGATCTATTAAAGCGAAACTGGTCACATGGATAGAGGAGATGCGTGGGATGATGTTACCAAAAGTTGTTGCCAACTTGTCTCATTTTTCAAGCTATACACTTAGTCCAGTTTATTAGTGTCACACCTTATATGTCCAAAATATCCATTTTTAATAATTTAATAGTTTAATACTTGATTGATTGTTTACTAATATCGCACATCGAAGAAACGTGAGAACTATTGATGCTGAACCTCATAAATTAGAGCCACAGTAAAGTGACGAGAACAACACTTAAGCTGGTACCTCATTCTTCAAATTACCATGATTTGAGTACTTTGCGCTTCGTCTGACTTAAAGAAGGCAGTCCATACACGTGATAGGTCTTCAGTGACAACACAACTCGACAACGCCGGCCACGAGTTCTTGAATGACCTTGAATATTCGTCTACTGCATCCCCACACTCTTCATTCGGATGAAGCTCCGTATTGTATTCAAAATGCTTTTGATGTTTCTACTCCAGTCGTTAGAGATATAAACCAATCCAGCAGTTTTTATAATGTTTACTGAGGAGATAAGGTAAAATAACAAAAGAAGATTTGAAGTACTACAAATAAAATATCATCATTTGTAAACTTTCCAACATCCGCATCATATTATAGTAATGATGCGAAATGTAATATTCATTATAAGGGACCCATTTGTTTCACTTCGGCTTTCTTTGATTAGGGAGGGGGCAGGATATTTTTATGAGATAACTCAGAAAATGAGAATTGTTCTTTGTTGTTTCGGTAGTTCACGAATTTAGTAATTGAAACACAGCCAATTAATTTATGAGTTAGTTGATATAACCGAAACCGGAATTTTCAAGAGTCACAAGTAGAGCATATGGTCACTGTGCAATTTCTAACGTTAATCTTCGCTAACAAAGCAAATGCATTAAAATACGCCACGAATGTTGTTTTCCCTGCGAGAATACTCTATTGGAGAAAAATTGGTTTTTACAGGCAAGGTTCACTTCCCAGTTATGTCAACCACAGGAGATGTCACCAGGATTACCAGATTGGTGAGTCTATCACTCGTGGTGACAAATTTAGCGAAAATATAATATTGCCAAGGAATCATCTAAAAGGCTCAAGAATCGATCCTTCTAGAAAGACCAAAGACATTTAAATTAAAGGTCCTAGGAATTCAGAAGAGAGAGCAGCTACAATCAGAATCTGTTTGTCCGTTGATTGCGATAAGAGAGACTTTTATCCGTCCGAGTTTCGGCTAGTGGAACGTTTCTCGAGAGCCGTTTCTGGAACGTTGTAAAGCTTGTTTAGAACGAGTTCATTTTGCACTGCTGTATATGTCGTTCGTTATTTATGATTGAATACGTCGATTTGTCTTCGCGTAATCATTATTTATCCTTGCCCATTATTAAATCAGTTATTATTCAAATATCTGGAATCATCGGGTGCTTATCAACTCACAAGTTTTGCAACAAGTGGTGTCAGAATGTCTAGAAGGCTAAGAAGTACAGATGCTGACCTCATAATAAGCGTAGTTAGTTTATAAACACTTACACAACCTCACGCAAATTGACAACAGTTTACAATAATATACAATTTCTTTGGCAAATTTTTAATTTATTTCAAATATTTAAAGGGCGACACCTGTATTGCATTTCCTTCCATAATATTGAACTTTCGAAAAATAAAAAAAAATTATTAGTTAAAAGGAAGAATTAGAACTCTAGAAGAACTAATATTGGTTTTTAAAATGGAAAAGTATATATATCTACAGGTTCATATAGTGCATTGAAAATAAAACATATCTAAAGGAAATTTCTAAAGAAAATTCCTTGGAATTCGTTGAACGAAACAAATTTTTCTTGAATATTGAAATTTCGGTCCCTATGACCGTAATATCTGAAATAATTCTATTATTGACAAATAAGTCAGTATTTTATGACATCGAATTTACATTTCCGCCAAGAAATCAAAAAGTATTTCGTAACCATATCTAGAAGTTATCAATAAAAACTTTTTTATATTATTTTTTACTCCCACACGTCTATAAAAAGACTTTTGAAACAAATTTTAAAAATATCACTTATCAAATTTAAGTCTGGTTTCCAAAGATTTATGAAGTATTGGCTTATATAATTCAAAAAAAAATACGTACACACTCACATAATCTGAAAGAGTTGATTTTTGATGCATAAATAATAAAACATTCATAAAGTCCTGCTTTATTTCACTCACGGACAAAAATCAAATTATACCACCTGCATGACCCGGCGTTGCACGGGCTTTCTCTACATTCATAAATTTTCCCTTCCCTTCACAACATCAGCTCTTCCATTATTCTTTTTTCAAATTAGTTTGCCGGGAGACAACTATAAAGAACAAGTTTCTGCTTTGAATCATCCAAATATTGTTTCTTGTGATGATTGACTGAAATTTACCAAATTGTATTACATTAGTTGTAAATAAAAGTCGGTTATAGTAAAAGTAATTATGAACTATATATTACAAGAAGATGATCGCATAGTATTTATCTAGCTCCAAACAAATGGGGAAAAACCACTAACCGTAATACAAATTTATAGATAAAAAGGAATATACAACTAAAATTTTACCCATGATTTTACAAAATATAAATAATGATAAGTTTAATATACGTAAGAATAAAATAAATACACTAATAAAAAATAATTACCTAATCGTAAATGCATAAAAGGAATAACTGCTAATCCGTAATTCTTGTTGCTATGGTTTCTTATCCCAGATTGAGTAGCTCAGCTGCATCATCTTCTCTCATAAAAATAAAAATCTCCAAAAAATCCAGAAATAAAATAGGATTTCCTAAAACTTCGTCAGAAGTAATAAATGACTGGGAGTGGCTTGATCAGCTTCGCACCTATGGCACTCTGGAAAGACTTTCCGACCCGGTTGAAAAGTAAGAGATTTGTTGCAGCCACTAAAAAAGCGCGATAGAGCCGTCTGCTGATCCCCAGGAATATTAAGTTGGTGACACCAACGAGATTTTTCCCAAAATAACAATAATTTCTAATTCATAAATATAAAACTAAAGGGTGTTTTTTTTTAGAGGTATAGAACTTTAAATTGCAATAAAACAACGATGTATTATTCGATTGACATGAATTTTTTTTACTCGAAAGATAATCTTGTGGCATTACATTTTAAATATGATTTCTGGCATAGGACTGCCACGGCTGGCTCGGATGTAGTCCAATCTGGACGTCCAATTTTCGATGACTTTTTCCAACATTTGTGGCCGTATATCGGCAATAACACGGCGAATGTTGTCCTCCAAATGGTCAAGCGTTTGTGGCTTATCCGCATAGACCAATGACTTTACATAGCCCCACAAAAAATAGTCTAGCGGTGTTAAATCACAAGATCTTGGAGGCCAATTCACAGGTCCAAAACGTGAAATTAGGCGGTCACCAAATGTGTCTTTCAATAAATCGATTGTGGCACGAGCTGTGTGACATGTTGCGCCGTCTTGTTGGAACCACAGCTCCTGGACATCATGGTTGTTCAATTCAGGAATGAAAAAGTTAGTAATCATGTCTCTGTACCGATCACCTTTGACTGTAACGTTGTGGCCTTCATCATTTTTGAAGAAGGATTCCACCAGCCCATAAAGCGCACCAAACAGTCAGTTTTTCTGGATGTAACGGTGTTTCTACATACACTTGTGTATTAGCTTCACTCCAAATGCGGCAGTTTTGTTTGTTGACGTAGCCATTCAACCAGAAGTGCGCTTCATCGCTAAACAAAATTCGCTTATGAAAATCGGGAACAACGGCAATCTCGTTTTGGGCCCATTCGACGAATCTACGCCTTGCTTGATCATATTTAAAATGTGATGCCACAAGATTATCTTTCGAATAAAAACAAATTCATGTCAATCGAATAATACATCGTTGTTTTATTGCAATTTAAAGTTCTATACCTCTAAAAAAACACCCTTTAGTTAAATGATGGTATTTATCTAACCATAAGCTGAAGATAATTAGCTGGTTTCAATTATCTTGTGGTTTAATATATGCCTCAGGAGTACTTCACATTAATATACAATATTCAGATTGTGTGTTAATTCTTTATTGTATACCTTTCATATATATCTTGTAGCATCATAATACTACACTGGGGTGTGAAACAATTAGTAGAAGATTTGTAAACAAATTTATGTGAATACTATTTGAATATAAATTCAAAAATAAGAAGCAAAATTCTTTTTGTAACAGACATGTTGTTTTATACAAAGAAACATCAAAATATATTCTTATGCTATTCTAATTTTACCCAACTCTTGAAACGACGTATTTCCTCTTCATAATACTCAAAACACTGAAACTTTCTAGAGCTTCATTTGATATGCATATCACGTTAGAAAGTATTTACACAGGAAATTGGTATCGAAATTGTTCTATCGTAAAATGCTGAAAATTAAATATTCTTACCTGGATTTCCTAATTTTGATTGAAATGTAATCCCTAGTAAATAAACAAAACAACGATGAGAAAATGGAAAATCCGGAGAACACATTTAAGATACGAAAGGCAGTATTGAACGTGCGGTGATTTAATCTTAAAAAATAAATAGGAGATTGTAAATATAAATATGACAAAGTAATCCCAAATGAAGTCATTAAATTTCCATCTTCAAACATTAAGTGTATACTATTCACCAAATAATCTTCAAAGGGATCTTTAAGAATAAAGTGTTGAGAGGAAGTGATTTTTATTTCAGAAGTTCCTCTTTTACAACAAATTATTAATTTTCTTTAAAAGTCATTTTCCTCTCGAGAATTGCTTTGATAATAATGTATTTACTATTTCACTTTGTGTTCTGAATTCTCTCCTCTAGATAATGGAAAATAGTAAATATAATCGACGTAAATTTTTCTTCGACATTAAATTCACCACAATCAATTTTAAAAATAAAATACAATAAAATTTAGATTTTTGTAATCGTAGATGCATGAATTTTTCGATAAAAGATTAGCTTAAGATTTGGTAATATTTGTTTGCTTTGTCGAATTTTCAAAGCTTAGTTTCGGAAATATTTTCATTGCATATTTTTAAAAATGTGTTTAAAGATTACATGTAACTGAGAAATTCAACGTAGAAATTATTTACTTTGAGTACAAAGTAAATAATTATTTTAAATACGAATTTCCCTAGAGCAAATAAAGTATAATATTTGCAAAAGATTATTAACACTGGTTGTTATACAAAAGAATATTTAACAAAATGATTTTATTTTCAAATCGATCATATTTTTAAGCAACATATCTTGATATTTAATTTATGTTTCCAATATAAATCCGGTAGAATCTTTAGTAAAAAGTTTATCATCATTAACATCATAAAATATTTACCAGGTTTGGAAGTGTGTAGGGAAACCTAATACGCATGCGTGAATTTTTGTCTACCTACAGAACTTCTAAGTCGTCAGTAAGTGCAAATGATGCCATCGGATTTTCGTTTTGGGCAAAATGTGGTAGAAAAATTTAAACAATTCAATTGTGCTAAAAAAATTAACTAATTAAACTTAATTTAGTTGATCTTGAAAAAAGACGCTATATTCAGGTCAAGAGAAAAAGATATGTAAAATGCGACGGATCAGCTAAACGTTATCTCGAACGAGACATTCCAGCGTTGCTTCTCACAATATAATTGTGGTCAGCTGATTATATTTTATTTACAAAAGGCCGAGAGTTGTTAGAATACTTAATGTTTCTCTTTTCTCAAAATATGGACGATATTGTAAACTATTACTTAAACTTTTTCATTTTAAGTATATTAATGACTTTTTTGTCTTTATATTCCTCTGGTAATTATTTTTTGTTATATTATTCCAATTCCGGTACACTCATGCATAATATATTCAATTATTTGTTCTTTGTTATGTCAATTACAGTGCTTATTCTGATATTCAGCCACGCTGTGCCTTTTCCCGTTACTAGGAAAACATTCTGGTAATAAATAAAAAAATTCCCGTTTTTTGGAACAATTAGACGAGCATACTTAAAATATTTTTATAAATATGTTTTTTATTCATTTATTTATTTATTTTTGTTGAGTAGAGATTCACTAACAATGGATTTTGCTGAAGTCGGCTCCCAAGGACAGGAGAAGGTTGCAGGTCCATAAATTTTTTTTAAAAATTCGTTTTTGAACCATCTTATTTACATAGATAAAATTTGCCAAGGATGTTGCTTTTCTTGAGCAGATATCGACAAAGAACGGAAATACTCTAAAAACTGTGTACAAATATCTACAGATTTGACTTGGATAATATGTTTATATATGGAATGCGGGAAATCTCTGGAAATTTAGTTACATTTATTTATTTGACTTTGTTCTTTGTTTACTCCTTTCCCCGTGGAGTCTAATTTGCAATTCATTTAAACTTATTCAAAATATGAATTAAATTTTGATCTCATTAAAAAAATTTTTTATATCCAACCATCTCGAATGTTATTTTATTAAATTCACCATTGCTAAGAACAAGGGTACAACTGCAAGCATATATATAAATATAAATATATATATATATATATATATATATATATATATATATATATATAACAAGATATAATATATTTATATATTAAATATATATATATAGCCGGGCCATATATATATCAAAAATATGAAGTTCTCCTGTATATATATGAACTTTATATATTATATATATATATATACCTGAATTATATCTTCTATTTTATATATATATATATACACAGAAAATACCTCTTGTTGATCAACTTTATATATATATGGCTGTTTTTATAATATATAAATTATATATATAATATAAAATTCTTATATATATAAGTATTGAACCCATTTGTTACACTGCGGAATTTGATTGGATTCTTATGAAATTTAGAGTCAGAAATATATGGGGATATATAATTTTATTGCTAGAAATATTTTGGTGTTTACCAAATGCAAATAATCTGTTGTTAATTTCTTTCATACTAAATTTATACATAGATAGATAGTTTAATTCTCTACAAACTAGAGATGAACATCAATCACCCAAAATCGATATATATATATGAGTGTGTGTTCAGAGAGAGAGACAGATCGTTATTCAATAATTTGATTTAGAAGATAAAACTTCTGGAAAAAAAATTGAGAAGAGATATAGATAACGTGTGTGTGTGTGTTTTTTTTCTTGATAATGCAAATAATTATCATTTGCTATATTATTATCAATGAAAATCAACACTACTAAATTTTAAAAAAACACGCATCTAGTTTGCATTTCAACATCACAAAATCATTTAAGTAGTACTTAGAATGGAATTCGTAAGATTCTAAGCAAATTATAAACCCATCAGATCTGAGCAAATATTTTTAAGAAACCGATAAACCCAAACATTTCCAAGAGAATCCCACAGATCTCAAACCTTGTCACCTCCAGTTCAATTAAGAACGGCGGCAGTTTCTAACCACCGAAACTTCCGCCATTGAAAAGTGCTAAATATAGAATGCTGTTTGACATCCCATTCTGAAAGGAGACACTTCATTTATATACATTAGAGTGTTCCTCAAATATTTTCTTAGCGAGTATTAAAAAAAGTAAAAAATTACTTTCTTTCACTTGGAAGGCAATTAAAATAATTGCATACTTGCAACAAGGAATAAATAGTTATTCACCTGCGTAAGATTGAAATTTCAATAATTAATTGCCTCGGTCATTATCAAGAGAATCTTGCTAATGGAAAGAGGAGATGATATTTTTTCAGAGGGTAAAGTGTTGCATAGTTAATATAATGGTTCCTTATATAGGAAAGGGTTAAAGTATTACATCAATATGGTACCTAAATTTAGCTAGATAGCTCAGTTTTATTTGTGTTTGTTGGGATCCAACTTAATGATTAAAAACACTATTTGCTTCAGATAGGATTTTTTCACTCCTTTAAAATTCAATAAGAAGAAACATGTTAGGTAATTTATGTTTTTAATTATTTATATTCTTTATATAAGTCTTGGAAAACAATGTCTTAAGGTATCCGACTACGTTCGGAACCGTGATTTTAAAAAAGCGTATAAATGAATAATTTTCATGATATTTAGTGTCACTCAAATTAGAATACATACATAAAATTGTTTCAAGGACATTTTGACAAAAAAAATATTTAAATATAATATTTTGGCAAAAAATTGACTTAGAATAATCTTCTTTCCAAATGTTCTCCTTTTGTGAAAAATGGTTCTATTATAATAATATTTTGCCTGCATATAACTCAGACCTCTCTACAGAGACTCAACTAGAGTTTTTGAAAAATTCGCATTATTTTCAGAGCTACCACCAATTTAAATAATTATTGGCGTTTTTTTTCCTAAAATTGCTCCCCTCTGTTGTCGTAAAGTATGAATAAACCCACTTCTAAGTTATATATTTCAAAAATTCTAGTTGAGCCTCTGTAGAGAGGCCTTAGCTATATACAGACAAAATATTATTATAATAGAAGCAATTTTCACAAAAGGAGAACATTTGGAAAACAGATTATTCTAAGTTAATTTTTTGCCAAAATATTGTATTTAAATAAAAAGATTTTGTCAAATAGTCCTTAAAACAATTATTTTATGCATATATTCTAATCTAAGTGACACAAAATATCATGAAAATTATCCATTTATGCGCTTATGCAAAATCACAATTCCGAACGTAGTCGGATACCTTAAAAAAACTAGATCATAAACATTAAAAAAATTAATTTTTTCAATTTAAGTATTAAAAATTAGTGCATATTTTTCTGAACCTAAAAGTGTATAGCATTAAAATGTTCGTTGATAAAATAACCTTAAAATGCGAAAAAAAAGTAATTGATAAAAATGTAAACAAACGACCATGCCATTTTGACACATTTTAAAAGACAGTTCCTCTTGTGCCTAATGTATGCAAACCATTAATTTGTTTTTACTAGAACGGAACAATAATATTTTTTTTCTTTTTAATGTCTATTTTTTTTTGAAAAACTAGTTGTACATGAGAAAAAAGAAAAACATTCGAAATTTTCCAACCTTCAAAGTTTTACAGTTTTTTCACAGAAATTATGCAATAATTTTATCAAAAACTATTTGAGTATATTTTGTTCATTGTTTTATATTTGTTTGTAAAATATTTAGTATATTCAAGATACATTTTTTATAAAAAATGGTACCTAAACATAAACATGTATTATGATATCTCAATATATATATATAACTTAAATTGAACAAAAGAAAAAAAAATTGGCCTAAAAAATTATTCTGGCATTTTTTACAGGATGACTAAAATATCTTTATTAAGCTCACGAAAATTCTAAGCTCTTGGATAATTTTAAAGATATATGTCATAAAGGGTGTTATTTTTTTAGAGGTATAGAACTTTAAATTGCAATAAAACAACGATGTATCATTCGATTGAGATGAATTTTTTTTATTCGAAAGATAATCTTGTGGCATTACATTTTAAATATGATTTCTGGCATAGGACTGCCACGGCTGGCTCGGATGTAGTCCAATCTGGACGTCCAATTTTCGATGACTTTTTCCAACATTTGTGGCCGTATATCGGCAATAAGACGGCGAATGTTGTCTTCCAAATGGTCAAGCGTTTGTGGCTTATCCGCATAGACCAATGACCTTACATAGCCCCACAGAAAATAGACTAGCGGTGTTAAATCACAAGATCTTGGAGGCCAATTCACAGGTCCAAAACGTGAAATTAGGCGGTCACCAAACGTGTCTTTCAATAAATCGATTGTGGCACGAGCTGTGTGACATGTTGCGCCGTCTTGTTGGAACCACAGCTCCTGGACATCATGATTGTTCAATTCAGGAATGAAAAAGTTAGTAATCATGGCTCTATACCGATCCCCATTGACTGTAACGCTGTGGCCTTCATCGTTTTTGAAGAAGGATTCCACCAGCCCATAAAGCGCACCAAACAGCCAGTTTTTCTGGATGTAACGGTGTTACACTTGGGGATTAGCTTCACTCCAAATGCGGCAGTTTTGTTAGTTGACGTAGCCATTCAACCAGAAGTGCGCTTCATCGCTAAACAAAATTCGCTTATGAAAATCGGGAACAACAGCAATCTCGTTTTGGGCCCATTCGACGAATCTACGCCTTGCTTGATCATATTTAAAATGTAATGCCACAAGATTATCTTTCGAATGAAAAAAAATTCATGTCAATCGAATAATACATCGTTGTTTTATTGCAATTTAAAGTTCTATACCTCTAAAAAAATAACACCCTTTACCATTTTCGTTGAAGAAATAATACCGAAGCACGGACCCCTTAGAGAAATTATAAGTGACCGAGGACGTTTTATATTTTTTACCATTTTATAAAAACTTCAATCAATTGTGCCAGACATCTCATCTTCTAATGACTGCCTACCATCCACAAACCAATGGCTTGACGGAAAGATTTTATAAAACGGTGGTAGACATGCTGTCAGTATACGTAAGCCAGAGCATCTGAAAGTTTCAGTATTCGCGCCCCAGTATTCAGTCATGATTTTCATCTCGCCCCCCTGATGCAGTAACAATGTATTGAATTCAATAATGCTATAATTCGACGCTAAAACTTCGATACGACCTTAACCTTTTAAGTGCCACCGGCGTATATAAACGTGTCAATCAATCCAATAGTAAATTTCCCCGGACATATATATACGTGTTTCCGAAGTAAGATCTTTTCTCTGCACTGATATCCATAAAATTATTGCGGAGGCTTTGGAATGCAATAAAAGGACCTTGACAATGTTTGTGAAGAATTTACTTATTTCAGAATATTTTGGCTTCTTTATCCCCCCTCCCCTTCAATACATCACATACGCCCGCCTACGAAGGAAATGGTTGGCATTGGGAAGTGAACCACGTAACTTTTAATCGGCAGCTAAGGGATTAATTATAAACCCCTTGCGAATCATAAAGATAAGTATTAATTTTTGTATATAATTTTTTATATATGGCAATTCTATGGCGTCACTGATAATTATTAAATTTGTTCTTAACTCAGCATTGTTAAATTAATTATAAAATACATTTGGTAGCACTGATACATTTATAAGTATAATATAACAGTGTAGATGTGTATTTATTTTCTTATATCAGAATGTATTTTGTTTGTTTACTTTCAGTAAATTAATAATGTTTTGAAAGAACTTTTTGTTTTTGACTTTTTAATATGCTCGCGCCTCCTCGTAGAGTCGTCACGCCCCCAAGGGGGCGCGCCCCACAGTTTGAAAAACGCTGACGTAAACGTCGAACAAAGAAACTGGGATACAATCTTATCCTTAGTGACGTTTGCCTACAGTTCGGTGAAACAAGATACCAATGCATTTAGCCCATTCTTTTATGTTCATGGCAGAAATATCGAGACTCCTCCTGGCGTAATTTTTCCACATGACACAGAAAATCATTGCGATAATTATGAGCAACAGCTGATCACTAGGGTTGAAGAAGCTAGACAACTCGCAAAACTTCATATTCTGGACGTTCAATCTTCAAATAAGCAACGATACGACAAGAGAAATGGACCAGTTAATTATAATGTTGGTGATTTAGCTTGGGTCTTCCCTACAGTGGGAAAAGTTGTACTTTCCGAAAACCTCTTGAGGCGTTACTTCGGTCTTTACTAAATAATTCGATGCCTTTCGGATGGAATGTATGAAGTACAAAATACGGAAGTGAATAATAGTATATTCGACCAAATCAAAATGATGTAGTCCACGTCCTGAGTTTAAAACCCTACCTTGACCCAAAGAAACAACTAAATGAGAGAGTACACAGTATTTATTCCCCAGTTTCTTCTTAAGGAGAGAGAAATAGGGCAAAAATAATTCACTTCGGTTGCCATGGACACGATCTAAAGCTCGGAATCACGACCCCAGCTGCGGGTGACCTTCCAAAAAAAAATTTTATGTTCTTTGTATTGGCTTTAGTTTCTGTATCTCGTGCGTATTTTTATTAATTTTAATTCTTTCTTTCTCTTTCGTGCTTTTATTATTATTAACTGTAATTTTATTTATAAATGTTAAGTGTAATTATAGTTATGGAAAGTTCTAGAACTTTCCTTGGATGTACATAAGTTAAATAAATATTCAGTTCATGGAATAAAGTCTTGGGTTGTGTGTGACTAACGAGAGTTTTATCATTTCACTTAAGTATTCAATAACCACATCAATTTAATCAACGTTACAATATCAAGGTAACCGTATTGTAATGTTATCATCCATTTTGTCGAACATAAACAGCTACTTGGTACGTAGCACTCAGATGTCAAATAAAGGTTTGCAATGACGTTTTAATTTATTCATATTTTGTTTTGCCTTTTCTACTATTTTCAAAAACATTATGATAAACATTAGTATTTTAAGGCATTGACAAAATATAGTATATATTTAAATAAGAATAAATAAGAGAATATTATTAAGAAATATGAACACCCAAGCATTATCATTTATTTTGATGTTAATATATTACAATTTCTCTTTCTTACAAAAGCATATTTTTGCCTATATGTTATGCACAAATTTATCAATATTTTTTTGCTTAAAATATATTGACTATTTCATGCAGTATACCACAAAGTTAAGTTATATTTATGCTTTATGTATCAAAAGGAAAAAATACTTTTTTTAAAAAAAAAATTCTTCTACATTTTAAGAGCATGGTAAAATAAATATGTTATTCGAGGCTAAGAATATTTACGAAAGCTAGAGACATATATATGTCTGAAAAGGAACTTTAAGTTTGCGTTACAAAATTTGACGTCAAATTTTGAAAACGTACTCTGTCTGACCTCCTTAAATTAAGGAAAAAAATATGCTTTATATATATATATATATATATATATATATATATATATATATATATATATATATATATATATATATATATATATATATATATATATTTACCCATGCAAAACAATATATTCAATTCATTTTTTCAGTTTTCTGTATGTCTACATTTATATTTATCTTCCATGCCATGCAGCTTCTGTATGGTATGTAGAATTTGTTGATTTAAAATTCTGTACCAGAGACACAGTACAGTTACCATACATTTTCATATAGATTTTGTGGAATAGCTTACTAAAATATTCAATTTCCAAAAATTGTTATTGCTACATTTTTGACAAATTCATAGTATCTTCTGATAAAATATGCATTTATTTTGTATTCCCACTTCATACAAACAGAAATATGAAAACATTCCTTAACGTCATGTTACAGTCATTTTGCTTCCTTCAGGAAATTTTGCTGAAAATTTTATAACACTCCACATCATACATAATAAAACATATAGTTTCGAATATGTACAAGACAAGTTTAAACCAATATTCGAAATGTATTTCAGAAAAATTGTATATTTACATATAAACCATCAAAGTAGGTTGGGAAGAACCTAAAATTAATGTTCGAAATTCGTTCCATACCTACATATACTGGGTGTATCAGTACAGTGGTTGTGACGAATCTGTACGGAACCTTTCCACTAATATTCTTAGGCGTCTTTTTGGGTATTATAAATTCGCGTATATTTCCAATCAACACCGAGAAGCGAATGAGATATGCAAAGTAGATAGGGTATTTAAGCAGGGTGTTGTAAGCTAGCAAGGATGAAGGCTATTGAGCCAGCAGCAGTAGCCTCAAGTTTGGAGGATTCAATTGGATTACGTTAGTGAAGCTTTACTGCTAGTACTCTACGAAGGCATCTTAGAAGCTAATATACCTGGGGATATACAATAGTTAATTATCGCTTAAAACAAGCGTTAGTTTAATAAAATTAATTTAAGTTGATGAAAGCTAATAATTCGAGTTGCGTGTATTTCTCATACCTCCTATTTTGGTAGACCCTATTGATCTTACGCGTAGTCATTGAGTGATTTCATACTTCGTAATTTAACTTAATATTAAAGGTAAATCCCCTTTGTTTGACGTAACATAAAAATATTATATGTTATTAGAGTTTCTAATATTTGAATCAGTTGAATAAATATAAGTTATTATTATACAAATGGTTCTTAGTGATTCTTTGCCTCAAGTTAATCTTGGTGTCCAGGGTGGAACCCAGGGGGGTTCCCACACGGTTACAAACTTTCTCGACAGATTCTCCCATCTCGAAGATCGTAAACCACATAGGAATACATGGTCCGAAACGCTTTGCTATTGTGGTAGTCACAACACAAAACACGAGAAAGAAAGAAAAAGAAGAAAAATATGTTGATTATTCTTAGTACATCAAAAATGCTCGGAAGTCTTTGGTTGGTGTTCGTGATTGACAGCGCTAGGAAAACCAAAGCATCAGATGCTGGTGCATGAGTACGCGCAGTTTTCCTATCGTTCTCTCTATGAAGCTTAATTTCACCTACAAACTGAATGGCAGTACGATAGAACGTTAGCCGAACCCTGAGCTGGCTGATTCGCATTTGTCATATGAGGCCACTGATTGTGATGAACAACACGCACAGCAGTTGTATGCTTAACGTTACCCCAGGAGTCAAACTTCTAGGCGTGTCTTCTTTCGGCGCCTTGCACCAGAGATAGCCTGACAGCGAATCCTTTATCGTGGACACACAAGAGCGTGAATGAATAGTAAGAACATCAAACAACGAGGCAAATTCTGTACTCGGTACAGAACAATCCTGGTATCACTTTTGCAGTGTTTCTCAAACTGTGGGGCACGCCCCCCTAGAGGGGTGTGATAACCCTACGAGGGGGGGTGCAAGCATATTGAAAAGTCGAAAACAAAAGCTTATTTAAAAAAATTATCAGTTTACTGAAAGTAAGCAAGTAAAATACATTCTGGCAAATAAAAAATAGAATACACATTAACAGTGATATAATACACCTAAAAATACATCAATACTACGCAATACATATTATAATTACTTTAACAATACTATGTTAAGAACAAATTTAATAATTACCAGGGCGCCCATGGATTTGCTATATGAATAATTATATGCGAAAATTAACACTTGATAATTTTTTACGGTTTTTAATTAATCCCTTAAGGGGACTTGGCACCCTTTAAGCAAACTTCTTTATTTACGTATTTAAAAATTATATTTTAGCATTTTATACAATGTTTCTATTCAAGAGAATGTTACCAGATGAAAATTTTCATATATTATTCACACAATTTTAAAAATTTTAATTTTTTTGAAGAAAATTGGGAAAATTTTAAAATCCTACTCCTTTTTGTAAAAATTAATTTTTTGACCTGAAATTTTTTTATAATACTCTTATGGATGATCTAAACAACTTTAGGGATCGATTTTAGAATAACTTCATTCGTTTTCGAGAAAAAAAATAAAATGTTGATATACAGGCTAAAAATCAACGAAAAAGCCAACATGTCTTACATTTTATTTTTTTTAAAAAAAAGTATTCAGTTTATAGCAAAACGGATCCCTAATTTTATTACATGTTTTATTTTCAACATGCAAGAAAAAAATGGAAGTGATTGATAAATAATTGTCGAAGGAGTAGCATTTTGAATGCATTAAGGTTTCAAAAAACACAAACTGAGAAAAACAGGTTTAAAGTTTATAATTCGGAAAAAATAATTATTATAAGCTTAATAAAACTTAAAATACTACTTTAAGATATTAGTTATACGTTTTTCTTTAAAATATTTGCATTTTCATATTTTTTCAACCCACACATTTTTATAAATGATCAACTTTCAGAGAGTACTAATTGCCCATGAAAATTCAAGAAAAATGTTAAAAAAAATTTTTTTTCTGTCACGACAGAAATTTTAGCTGTTTTTCTTCTTATAATATTAAAGTATTACATTTGTATGAAAAATATATCAGGAAGAAGAACAGAAATTATAAAATTATTAATATAAAATACCTTAATTTAAAAATTTTACATGCACACATTTCACAAGGAAGAAAAATTACATTATTGCCTCGGAAATATTCTGCTTTTAATACTACACATTCTTTTTTATAGTTATTATTTCTATTTCTAAAATAGATTTTTTTTTATCATAAAGCATTTTTTAGCTTTTTTTCTAAAAAGGGGGTGTGGCTGAATTGCCTAATTTGTTTTCAAATGAAGTTATAGTCAACTTCTAACTTTCCGACATGCACAAGTGATATATCAATCGAAAGATAATAATGCAAAGAATAAAATTAAAGGAGAATAAAAAAAACGATAGGTTTGTGATTTTTAGGGTACCAAGTCCCCTTAAAAGCGTATAGAAAATTATGTGATTCGCTACCCAAAGCCACCTTTATAACACGTAGTCGAGTGTATGTGGTGGATTTGGGGGAAGGGGAGGTAGAAAGGAAATAAATAAGCTAATACTTTGAAAATAGTAAATCCTTCGCAAACACTGTCAAGGTCCGTTTATTGCATTCCAAAGCCTTCGAAATAATTTTATGGATCACAGTTCACAGAAAAGATCGTTCTGCGAAAAGACGTATATATGCGTCTAGTGCAACACACTGGCCAGCGAGACGTTTATATACGCTTGCGGCATTTAAGACGTTAAAATAGTGTTGTAGGTTTAGCGTCATAGTACAGTTTTATTGCAGTCAATTTATTATTATTGTATGGAGGGGGGCGTGATGAATATTATGATTAAATATTGGGTCACAAGCAATAAAAGTTTGAGAAGCACTGCAGTATGGGGGCTATCGCTAGTCATGTCGAGTTTTTCCACATATGACCGTTTGGTGGATCTTGCATACTAATGACGTGCACCCATATCACTCATGCATGCCCCCTATTGTCCCTTTAATGTTTTTCTTTAGTTTTTTGTTATACTAAGAATAACATTATTGTTTTCTTTTCTTTTTCACGCGCTGTTTTTCTTGTGTTTTGAGTCATCACTAACGCTCCAGGAAAGCGTTTTCGATTATGTATTCCAATGTGTTTGCCCATCGTCTAGGTGTACACAATCTGTCCTGAAAGTTCGTATACCCCTGTACTAATACAAACTGTATACATACATGTCTGTGAGTACAGAAATGCTAGCATAGTTACATATAGAAACGTTAGATATATAAATCTGTAATTAACTAAATAAATAAGTGTTTTATGTTATCTGTGTTCTGTTTAAATATTTAGTCTTTTTTCTCCAAATCACAGTACATCAGTGCTTTTCAAATTTTCAATATTTGCGAGCCAATTTTCGACCATAATTTTCATCTGCCTCCTCCCCCCACCCGTGTACAATTAATGTATTTAATTATGGTATTAAATGCAATATTAATGTACTTTGATGTAAAGCTGCAATATGACTTTAGTACCCTACAAATTATTTTGATATGTATAAAATTTTGTATGTGTTATTTCTGGGTAATACATGTTTAAAAAAGTTTATTTTAAGTAATAAAATATGTATTATATGTTACTCTTTTTTATTTCTAATTTTAAACTGAAACAGATTGTAAAATTATTTTTAAATAGGCGAAATATTTATTTCTTGAAACATCCATATAGATCTCAGCTAAATATAGAAAAAGAAATTAGAATGTCAATTTCTAATATTAAAAATTTTTTTGAAAAATTTCAATCTACAAGTCGAGCCCATGAGAGTTACTAATAATTATTAAACTGGTTCTTAATTTAGTATTGATAAGTTAATTAGCAAATACATTGTGCAGTACTGATATATTTATAAATATTTTATATCAGTGTAAATGTTTATTTTATTTTTTATTATGTCATAATGTATTTTGTTTTGCTTTCTTTGAGTGAATTAATAACATTTTATAAATAATCTTTTATTTTCGACGTTTTGATATTTTTGCGCTCCCACATAGAGCTATTACTCCCCTCTGGGGTCACGCCCTACAGTTTGATAATCGCTACAGTACATGCTGGGACTGATCAGTACCCTCAGATTTTTTAATTTACTCGTATAGACAAAGAGCTGTACCAGAAACATTTCTATGGGTGCCGTTGAAAATAGTTCGTATCTGTCTATCAGTGTTAAACGTTTCATCAACGACGACGACAGAGGACGTCATATGAATACTTACGACGATTAAACGATAACTAATGTTTAAACACTGCCGACGAATATTTTAATCGTGCAACATCAGCTTGTTTGCGGCATAAAAAAAAATGTTCAAGTCAACTGAATGAGTCAGAAATTTGATATGAAAGATGAAAGTTTACGTCAACATGAGATGCAAAATAATCACATTCTTCTTATTAACTGAAATATCTTATAATTTCATCTAGACAGTTAGCAGAATATAGGAGCCTAACTACAGGTGTGTTATTGCCAATTATAGTTTTTACGTCCTTTGCTGTTATTTATAAATATTTTCCAGGTAGTTTTAGTTTTCAGTTTAATATTTTAAGCACTAAATTGAGGTTCTTGTTAAATCTTCTTGGAAGGAGTTTTAGACTATCGTGTATTTATATTCATGAAGTTATCTAAAAAAGTAAGTTATGAAACAATAATCACGATACTTTAAATTACTAGTATTTGTTAAAGAATGTTCTGTCTTAGAGTACAAAAAAGGCTAAGAAAGTGATAAAAAACGCATGATAAAAACATAAGAACTCCATAACCTTTCAATTAAGTTTATATACAATTATAAGGTTATCATAATTGAGAGAGATCATTTACCCAAAGCATTAATCATGGCTTCAAATTTCTCAAGATGATTAAATCAGTGATTAAAGTTTCTGATAAAGTCTTTATTGACAGTGAGATTTACCATCTTAATCTGATTAATCTTCCTAATATATCAAGGGATACATTTGCATCGTTGTGAAAATCTTCACTTAGATTGATGGATATTTCTGTATCAATTCAAATGTATCTTGATATTTATATCATTAATTTATGGAATTCTCGTTCGTGTAGTTTTACCACATTACTTAAGCAAATAGTCTTTCAAGTAATCTCAAGTCGCATAAGCTCTAACGAAATAAATATCTTGAAATAATGTTTACTGAATTAACACCTATATATAAGCTTTAAGAATACTTTTTATGCTTCTCATAAACATGAAAGGAATACCAGGTTGAATTCTCTCAAGAAAATGATAAAAAATCTTAACAACAATCTCTAGATTTGCCAGTGGTCACACAAGTACCTCTGAGTTGGTGATGTCAAGAAAAATTTTGTCATCTGTATTAAAATGAAAAGCTTTCGAAAAAGGTTAGATTTTTTGGGGTTATTTGTGCCGTTTTTTTTTCTTGTCATATCAGATTTCGAAATAGTAGTAACAACTAACCGAGCGTTAAAGCAAGTGCCAGCAATTTTGGGCAACGAACTTCTACTAGCGAGAGACAAACAGCAACCCTCGCATTCCACAGACTTAAAGCCTGTTAAGTGCAGCCAGCGGATATATCCATCTAGCTCAATCGGTGCGTCATGTACCCCGAACGTATATGTCCGCCCTCCCGAAATATGATTACTTCTTTTTCGCGGCTATCAGTAAAATTATTCAGAAGACATTGGAATGTAATAAAATGACCATGGCACTGTTTCCAAAGGATTTATTTATTTTAGAGGAAAATTTGCTTAAGTCTGCTTTTTCTCTTTCCCAATATACCACAGACGTGCACCTGTGTGAAAACCGATTGCTCTGTGGAGAGAATCGTATAACTTTTAATCGGCAGTTAAGGACTTAATTTACAAACAACTTTCAAAATTAACATGTTGCCATCACACAAAAGACAAATACATAGTCGATGGCGTTGGTAAAGAAATGACAAAAAATAATTATCTTGCGTAAAATGCATATTAACCCCTTAACTGCCTATTAGCTCTCTTAAACCCTATTTCGAAAAGACGTATATATACGTCCAGTACAGTGAGACGGATATATACGTTGGTGGAAGTTAAAGGGTTGAAACGAATTTAATAGAAATTAATTAAAGCATATAAATGAAAATATAAATAAACAATGGTTAATAAAATGCAATTTGGTTTAATAATAAAAATATATCTTCATCCAAACGACAACAACAAATTTATTAAAACTTCCAATGCTTTGCGCATCAAAAAAATGAAAGTGTTTGAAAACCTTAGAGTTTTTTTTTTTAATAATTGAAATTTAGATACTAATTATTTCTTAGTTTTATGGCATTTCGATATTTTTTGGCTTTCTATACTTTTGAAATATCTTTAGCGGATTTATAGTCTCCATCCCTTAGCGGTTAATCCCTTAAATGCCAATTAATAACTACGCGATTCATTTCCCAATGCCACCTTTTAGCACGTAGGTAAGCCTATGTGGTGTATTGAGGGGGGTAGAAAAGATTTAATAATCAAATCCTCTGAAACAAGTAAATCCTTCGCAAACACTCTTAAAGTCATTTAATTGTTTTTCAGTCTTCGGAATAATTTTATGGATAGTAATGCACAGAAAAGAACGTACTTCGCAAAGACGTATATATACGTCTGGGGACAATTTATGCACTGGTCGAGGGAGACGTTTATATACGTCGGAGAGACTTAAGAGGTTAAAGTCGTATTATGGGCTTAGCGCCAAATTATAGTATTATTGAATTACATACACCGTTATTGTATGGAGGGGGCGCAATGCAAATTATGGTTAAATATTGGGTCGCAAACATTGAAAGTTTGAGCAACACAGTGTATTACAGAAACAAATAAATACACAGTAACAGTAATTAACATTCTATCAAAATATATTGTCACAAAAAACATACCAAAGAGAAAGACAAAATAAGAATAATTATTATACCATTCAATGCATTATAATTATATGGGGGAGCAATGAAAATACTAATTGAAAATTAGGTTCGCCAATATATATATATATATATATATTGAAAGATTAAGAAGCACTGAATTAAGTAATAAAAAAGTCACAAAATTATAATAAATTCCTTTGGTATCGTATAATATACCCATTATTCATTTTTGAATCACAATGATCTGATTTATCATGTGTACTATAAAAGGAAAATATAAAACTTCTGCAAAAGTTTGCCAATAACGTATTTCTATAAGGTAATACATTTTCAATTTTGTAGTTTATATCATGTTTAAGCACTTGTGTATTACATTAATTGAGAGATGCTGGGGATATTTGCGACTTCTTTGCGCATATTATTTCGAACTGACTTCTAGAAACCCTTTTATTCACCCATGTTAATGTTTTTCATCTCACACAAGGCTCGAATAAAACAAAATTTAAAAGCTGAAGAAAAACATATACCATAAAATCCGGCGTATAATGCGCACATATACTTTCAAACTGCAATTTTTAATTTTTAGGTATGTTCGCCGTATAACACGCAGCGCCTTTTTTACGAAGAAACCTGAAAGGTGTGTACGCAATGTTCTGATATTTTGCAATCATTTATTCTAGGCATTATTCCAAAGTTTAGAAAAAATATAGTATACCTCTAGAACTATAATACTTTAAGTTCATATAAGAAATGTTATTTCTTTTAAATAAACAATACTCCAATATATGTAGAAGTCTAATTTTATCTTTTATTTTTAAAGCTATCATTTTTATACTCGGCGTATAACGCGCATCCGTAAATTTCGATCTCACTTTTTGTGTTAAAAGTGCGCGTTATACGCCGGATTTCACGATAGTTTCATAAAAGCAAACATAAAGATAAAACCAGTGATGACAATAGTTTTATGCTGAGCAGAACAAAAGATGTTCACGGATGCGCCATGAAGCATTATTACTGAAATGTCTACACTTCTTTGCACTTACGTTTTGTTTTTCTTTTCGTAAGTCAAATCTCAATAAAACTTCCTTTTAACACAATTCACATACGAAAAATTTTCAAAATTTGCTTCAATAAAACAATTTCAAGAATATAGACCTAAATGATTACCTTTATTAATTTATTTCTCTCTCTATATAAAAATGTTCTTTTATGATACACTAATAAATTTATTAAGTACTGTCGCGACAATGTCAGCATGTGGAGGTGCTTATCCGAGGACAGAACCCCGCGACGCCAGGGCTCATAACCACGTAACATAACCACTAAACATAAGTGATCACTCCTGTACGGAGGCTGTTACTGGCTTATGAAGATAACGCAACAATATCGAACAGTGTTGACCATATCGAGCAGTATTCGCCTGAACAGTTTGTTCGAAAACAATTGCATTTTTTTTATTGAAAACAATTTTAAAATCCCCGTGCACCACAAAGTATCACACGGGGCTTACAGAAGTAAGTATTAAACACACATTCAAGGGAAATAAACAATTAAAAAAAGAAGTTAAGAAGGATTACAAACAGTTGCAACAAATTTACAGAAATTATTGAAAGCACTTCTGGTGGAAAGAAATTGGTGAAAATTCGGTGGCCAATTAATGTTGAGTCTCTTGAACGCCAGTCTTATGATCTTTCTCTCTCTGACATACTTGGAACACAGAAGGATCACACATGTTCTACATTTTCCTCGCCACCAATATTACAGTCACAGAAAGATGAAGGAGCTAAATTAAATTTGTTCAGGTAGCTTTTGAAATTACCGTGACCAGTGAGAAATTGGGTTAATTTGTAGTTAGTGTAAAAATGATGACATGATAGTCTCTTATTAATGGTGGGAAAAATTTCTTTGTTATGCTCCCCTTATTAGAAATGAGATATTCTTGGTTCCAAGACTTCATCATTCTTTCATTCGTGATCTTCTTGTAAAACGATTTAGGAATATTAACGTCAATGTCAATTTTGCGCTTGGTTGCAGCTTTTGCAAGCCAATCGGCTCGCTCATTTCCAAGAACGCCCGTGTGTCCGCGAACAAATGCAAAATCTATTGAGATGTTTTTATCTCTTAGGCTTTTAAGATGCTTCTGGATCTCGACGATTATATTGTTAGATGAAGAAATACATTTAAGAGAATCCAAGGAGGAAAGAGAGTCAGTACAGATGAGGTATTCTGAGATGACACTATTTTGCTCAGTGATCCATTTAACGGCGAAATTTAAACATAAAAGTTCAGCTACAAAAACTGTGCATTCATCACGAATTCTAAATTGAAAGTTCTCGGATTCAACACCACTCCTGAACACAACAAATGCGAAACCAACTCTTCCATCAATTTTACTGCCATCAGTATAGCAAATAACAGGGAAATCTTCTGTGCTCTTGTCACTAAATTGAACAGTATTGATGGCATTCCTCTCTGAAGGATGAGGGATAAAAATGGAGATAGAATACAATCATAATTAGAGATGGAAGAAGCAGAGAGATTTTCTCTAAAAGCAATATTATGAAGAATAGTAATGTCGATTGGACGTAAGCCAGAAATAACATAAACTGAGTCGTAACTTATTGTGCGATAACCACATATGACCCGTAAAAGTATCCTTCTTTGTATGCGTCGCAGATACTTAGAATTCATCTTTCTTTTAAGTGCCTCGCCCCAAACTCTAGAGCCATACAAAATGAAAGGCTCGATTCCTTGCTTATTTTGACCTGCATTCTATTGGGATGTCTGCTGAGTCACTGTCTGGCACCGATTTGCTTTTACCAAACGGGATAATTTCCAACGTTCATTTTTTTAATGATGCGTGGACGTAAAACAGCTAGTTGTATACTTCTGGTTTCACGTCGTTTATTCACTTCGCATAAATATCGAAAACAGAAGATCACGACAACCTATCTATCATGCGGTTTCGGAGATACTAGTTTCAAGTTTTGGGGCCATTGCAATCTACCCCCTGTCAAATTTGCTTAGACCCCAGCCCCTTTTTCCCTCACTCGCAAAAGTACGTGCAAGAATGATGGCTTACATTGAATAGGCGTTACTTTTTGGGCATCCGCACTTTAAAAAAGTCCTCAATCCCATGTCAGGACAGTGGTACTCTGTTGCGTGTCATGACGGCGATTCGTCGAACGATGGAATCCGGGAAGCGTGGCTTTGGTTCTTTATCTGGGCGAAAAAGTCGTTTGATTTTTTGGCTTGGGTGAGAGCTTAGAGGCTGCTCTCTGATTGGATGCTGGGTAAAGTGAACAGAGACTCCAATTGTCTGCCCTGGGGGCAGAGAATGATAGCTTACCTTCTCCAGTAGTAGTTAAGTATCAGTCTCTCTGAATCACATGACTTCCACGTCATCAAGACAAGTTCATTGAAAAATGTGGAGGTGTTCATAATGTTTTGGCTTGATAGTATATACAATACTGCATTTGAATTTTTTTAAAAAATCACCAAATGAATATAAATTCATTTTTGATAAATATTTCCTCTTAGAATAAATAATTGCTTGAAATCTATGTAATATTAATTACGTTGCATGATGTAAATTTAATTATTAATCAATAATTTGTAATAACTTTTAATACTAACATTGCTTGTTTGATAGTATTATTACATTGATGATAATGTGAGAATCAAATATTTTTATCTTTATGTATTCATACTTGAAGAATTTAAGTAATCAATCCTTTCTGGAGAAATAATCAATGGTTTACTTCAATTCACAGTAAAACAGGACATTTCAAAATTAAGATGACATACACATTTCGACAGCAATGTGATAATTTCTAAAGATCCATTTTCTTAAGGCTGTCATTGAAATGTTTGAAGACAGTAATTGAAATTAATGGAAAAATCGATAACATCAGCCAAAATCGATGGCCTCAATCGTTTCAAATTTCAAGAAATTTTCGACAAGAATCGTATAAATGACAATTCATATCTACTTTTCAATATATAACCATTGTAAAATGATTATGAATAAGCGCAAAACAAATTAAACTTTAAGCTCTTTTCTCCCAATCGAGTTACATTTTCTCAATACTATTTATAAGTAATTCGCTGAAAAAATTCCTTATCGATTTATTTCCTTAAGGTATCCGACTACTTGGAACACCTTTTTTATTTTCTTTTTTTAAAAAAAGGAGATACGGGGATTTTTTTGTTTATTTATTATTGTTTTGTACAACTTAAGAAAAAATGCTAAAATTAAGAAAAGAAAAAGAAATTATTATTACTAAAATGGGAAAAATTGGTAAAAAACTTACAAAAATAACATAAACAGGGCCCATTCTGTTCCAAAAGTTTATGAACAGATTTTCAATTCTTCTTTCTGCTTGTACTAAAACACTTGTAGTTTTTGTTCCAGAGAATGGAAAATAATAAACTTGGTATTTTTATAAAGCTAATATGATGGTCTGTAAAATAAAATCACAAAAGAACTTGTCAATTTTTGGCAAATTCCCAATTTTAAGGCAGTCGGATAACTTAAAACCGATTTTTAAAAAAGAAAATTTAGACTTCCTAGTGACCTATGTTTTCACAATAAACACATTGATGGAACGTTATAGGCTACACACACGGGAGATGAGAGATAAAATTGGGGGGTATTAATTTGTGTTCATTTATTTTTCAAATTTAAGAATATATATATAATTGTTATTGGTTTCAAGAGAAATAACTGATTTATAATTACATCGGTACAAAAGATTAAAATATTTAATTTCTTGGAAGAAATTTCATTTGAATATGTACAGTTTTTCCCTTGGGCAATTGTGTAATTTCTCAAGAACTTTAGGATTTTTTGAAACTCTGCTCTCTGAGTTAAAAGATTTAAAAGTGGGTTTTATAATGCTGTTCCTGTGAATGTTTTTAAATATGCAATGGTGTATTGTTTTCCAACTAATTATTACTAAAAAAGTCTTCTCCCAATCTAGTGAGAAATGTGCATCCGATTTTAAAGTATGCGAAATATCACTTTATATATTGACCAAATATTTCAGTAAAACTATTTACTATTAAATAGATTATTTTTTATTAATTGTATAAAGATATCACCTGGCTGTTCTTCAAATTGTTTTTGTAAGCATATAATGTGTTTTCACATCACAGACAAGATTGCCTTTAGTGGTAGAATTTTTAGAATTCTAAATTCCCAAGTGTGCTCACCAGCAAGCCCTATATTACAAGTCCAAAGAATCTCCAGGATTGGATTTCTGTCAGAAGTGGGTAAGTAATATGATTGATTTCCTTATTGGCTCATAATTGCTACCACATCGACTCAAGGCACAATGCATTGCGTCTTTCTGGTAGAGATATTACAAGAACTACTCCATAACTTTACAGTTGCAGCTTAAAATACCATATGGTTTCGACACAACAGGTTATACAGCCTATTTCAACATTAATGTCACTTTAACATAATTCTTAGGTCAACACGTCCATCTCAGTTATCGAACAACATTTTTTTGCATACAGAGGTATCTCAAGGCGCTCGTCCAAAAGACTCCAGTTCTCTTCCCAAGAGAAAGTTCCTCGTTTCACTTCCAAGACTTTAAGTCACTGTTCCAATAGCTCGTGAATCACCTGATATCTTCGAAAGTATTCAATAATCCTTTATTTAATAGACACCGCTAGGCCTGTATCGATATTAATGATGGCACATTTGAGAACTTATTTTATTGTATTTTCTCATTTCTTGCTTTTTTTAGCAAAGCCCTTTTATTTCCCCCACTCTAGGTTACTGAACAAAACAGAATACTTCATAACATATATTTTATCTTCCCGTAAAGTGCGTTCATGAATTCAGGGACATCTTATAAAAAATAAATGCATGCATACACAGTTAAGCATATACATATATTCTATTTTTTTTTCATTAAAAAGCTGCTGTTTGGGTGTTTCTCGAAAAAACACTCCAGCTCTTTGTAGAATAATTATTTTTCAGTTTTCTCTTTTAAAGCTGCTAACACTAAAAAACTACTAGCCGCAAAATCAAATATCAGGGCCATCGATTTTTTTTAAATTTAAAATTTCATAGATAGCTGTAAGAAAAGTACAATCCCAAAATAAACCTTTAAGGAATTATATTATTTGAGTTACAGTACAAAGTTGTAATACTAAAGTCTCCAACTGTGGCGTAACATCTGAAATTTTGGATGGTTAAAAATAAAAGAAACGGCATTTGTCAGCATTTTAACGCAATGAAACCAACGTTTAAATTTTGTGTTTTTACTACAATTTTTTTGAAACTCGAAATTTCACAATTCCATTGACAAACCTTATACCAAAAAATAAACAAATTTCTTTACTCAAATTTGCTTTTGTTGATGTTGTTACTCATGCCACCCGATCGACAGTAACACCAAATCAAGGTCCGCGAAATTTATCACGGGAGAGGGCTACACATACACCTGTCGTTAACTGTAGCCTTGAGAATTCCACAGGTGACAGTGCGATTTTGCTCGATTCCACCCCAATTTTGAAGGAAAACACCATGGAGGTGAACAGGGGCATCCCACCTCCCTTGCCCTTTCACCAATCTCACGAGAGGACTTGCGGCTCGACGGCTAAGTAGAAAACCCCCGTGCCGCGAAGGCATTATACCAGTGCTTCTCGAACTTTCAATACTTGCAACCCAATATTCAATCACAATTTTCATCGATGCCTCCTCCATACAATAACGATGTATTGAATGAGATAAAACGATACTTTGATGCTAAAGCTCCAATACGACTTTAACCTCTTCGCCACCGGCGTATATAAAAATCTCGCTCAGTCAGTACGTAAATTGCTCCGGACGTATATATGCGTCTTTAGGAAATATGTTCGCTACTAGCCATAAAATTATTCCGAAGACTTTGGAATGCAGTAAAATGATCTTAACATTGTTTGAGAAGGACTTACGTATTTTACACAGTGGTTTTCTTATATATTTTCCCTTTCTCCCTCCCCCCAAATGCACCAGATATGAGTGCATAAGTGCAAAACGGTGGCATTGGGAAGTGAATCGCGTATCTTTTAATCTGCAGTTAAGGAACTAATTACAACCCGTACAAATGATCCAAATAAGAGTTAATTTTGGCATACAATTTTATATATGACCAGCCGGTGTGGTCACTGTTAATTATTAAATTTGTTCTTAACTTAGTATAGTTAAGATAATTATAAAATACATTATGTAGCACTGATGCATTCATTAGTATAATATATCAGTGTAAATGTGTATTTTATCTTTTACTATAACAGAATGTATTTTGTTTGTTTTACTTTCAAAAAATTAATAATTTTTTGAAATAATCTTTCGTTTTCGACTTTTCAATATGCTCTCGCCCCCCTTCTAGCGTTATCGTTCCCACTGTACATTTACAAATAGCCATTCTTTCTCCGGGATCCGAACTCAGGCCCAGCGGCACAGCAGCCAGCGTCATAAACCACTATACCGGATGGGAGGCAAACTTTTTTTTCTTCTATTGAACAAAGTAATATTATTTAACTGACCGGAAATATGTGTTGTGACGTCTTCGTGTCACACTACTGAAAAATAGGCTTCTCTTTGTGGATAGGATAACAGCGTTCCTATGCAAACATGTACTCCTAAATAGAGCAAAGTCATGTCATCTGACATCGCCCTGGAAGCCTATGACCATGAGAAAACACAATGGTTCGACACCTGCGAGTCCGAGTGTAATTCGAGGCGTCGGAAAGAAACCGCCCCCATCTCCAGACCATGGAGTGGAATACGATTCCGCTAAAAGCACTGAAGAGAACGGCTACGTTGCCTCCTTCCTCACAGACAACATATTTTGAACTCTAATGCAGTGTTGCTCAAACTGTGGGGCGTGACGAGGAGGGGGTGCGAGCATATTGAAAAGTCGAAAACAAAAGATTATTTAAACAAATTATGAATTTACTAAAAGTAAACAAATACATTTTGACAATAAAAAAATGAAATACTCATTTACATTATAAAACACTTATAAATGTATCAGTACTCACACTCTATTTTATAATTAAAACAATACTAAGTTAAGGATAAGCTTAATAATCACCAGTCACCCCCATGGATGTGTCAAACATAAAATTATATGCCAACATTATCACTTATCTGGATAATTTGTACGGTTTATATAATTAACCACTTAAATGCCAATTAAAAATTACGCGATTCGTTCCCCGATGCCAAGTACGTAAGCGTAAGGGTGTATTGAGTGGGGTAGAAAAGGAATGAATAAGCAAATCATCTGAAGTAAGTAAATTCTTTTCAAACACTGTCAAGGTCATTTTATTGCTTTCCAAAGCCTTTGGAATAAAGAAGTGCACAGAAAGGATGTGTGTGTGTGTGTGTGTGTGTTTGTGTGTGTGTGTGTGTGTGTGTGTGTGTGTGTGTGTGTGTGTGTGTGTGTGTGTGTGTGTGTGTGTGTGTGTGTGTGTGTGTGTGTGTCTGTGTGTGTGTGCGCGCGCCATGGCAATTAACACACTGGCCGAGCGAGACGTTTATATACGTCCGAAGGGCATAAGAAGTTAAAGTCGTATTGTGGGTTTAGCGTCAAAGTATAGTGCTATTGAATTTAATACATCGTACCGTACGGAGGGGGAGGGGGTGCTATGCAAATTTTGATTGAATGTTAGGTGACAAACATTGAAAATTTGAAAAGCACTGATCTAATGAAATAATCCATGTCATGAATATCTTCGCTGTAAATCCAAACGCTGTAATCAATAGCAGTGACGCAAATAAACCTATTGTTTAATTTCTAAACTGTCACGCTACTATTAGTTCTCTCGAACGCCACAGTGCAAAAGATTCCTCTCTTATCAGACTTATTTACATCAGTGCTTCTCAAACCTTCAATATTTGTGACCCAATATTCAATTAAAATTTCATCGCCCCTCATTCATACAATCAAAATGTAGTGAATTCAATTATACTATACTTTGCTGCTAAACCTACAATGCGACTTTAAACTTCTTAAGTACCGCTGGCGTATATAAAAATCTCCCTCAGCCAGTGCAGTAGTTGCCCCGGACGTACATATACGTCTTTCCGAAGTACGATTTTTTCTGTGAACTGCTTTCCATAAAATTATTGTGAAGGGTTTGGAATGCAATAAAATGACATTGACACTGTTTGTGAAGGATTTATTTACTTCTCAGGATTTACTTGTTTTTATTCCTTTTCTACCCCACCCCCAATACACTACATACGCTCACCTACGTGTTAAGCGATGGCATTGGGAAACGATTCGTATATTTTTTAATCGGCATTTAAGGAATTAATTATGAACTGTACAAATTATCAAGACAAGTGTGTGTTAATTTTTCAAAATAATTTTACATATAACAAGCCCATGGGGTCACTGGGGATTATTAAACTTTTTTCTAAATTTAGTAATGTTAAATTAATTATAAAATACATTGTTCGTACTAATATATTCAGAAGTGTATTATATCACCGTAAATGTGTATTTTATTTTTTATTATGTCAAAATGTGTATATATATATATTTTATTTGTTTTCTTTCATTAAATTAATACTTTTTAAGGTATCCAAGCACGTTCGGACTAAAAAAAAACATATTTAAACATTATAAATGCCCTATTAGGAATCATTACCAATAAATACTACTATTTAACTAACACATTATTTAAAACAAATTACCTGAATGTTACAAAAAAATACAATTACTAGAAAAACTTTAGCAATATTTTTGAAAAACTTCAAAGCAGTTAGACAAAAAAGTAATAATCATAAACAGTAAAGCCTGTTTTTGTGCGGTCTTTTTTTTATGAGATTTTATTTTTGTGTGATTTATTTTGTGAAAATTTATTTTTCTGCGATTTGTTTATGCGGTGCATGAATTTTATTTGCGTTGGCGCCATTGTAATGTTTTCTGTCTATTTACCAGTTGCGTAACGGAGAATGCAAGGACCCCCTTTCCCCATTGATGTCAGGTTTCGTCTTCAATATTTTATAAATTAAATAAATACATATTTAGCGTTAGTCAAGTCTTGGGCCCCTAGAGTCCTGCCCCCCTCCCCCCGTGGTTGGACTCAATGGCTTTGGCGCCACTGTAATGTTTTATGTCTATTTACTAGGGGCGTATCAGAGAATATTAAGACCCCCTCTAAAAGTCAAGTTTTGCCTTTAATATTTTATAAATTGGGTAAATACGTATTTAGCATAAGAGTCATGCCTTGGGCCCCTAGAATCCTCCCCCCTCCCGTGATGAAGGGATGTACGTTACGCCACTGAAATATAGATACTTCAAGGCGCTCTATACGTTTGTTCTAAGCAATCTCCCAACAATGCACATTCAGTTGCTTTCTTTAACACTCCAGCAGCCCGCGCTTGATTGAAGACCAAACTTCCAATGACAGTGACATTATCAATAATTTGATAGATTATGAAGACGGACAAAAAGAACCAGATTCATTAAGAACGGATAAAAATAGACAGGGAACCAGCTTTCCAACAAATTGGAAAAGCCTTTTCTTCAAATAGATACCAATTTAGAAAGGAGTATAAAATTCCAAAAAGGGGCTTCAATCATGTATATCTAGTTATCGTGACATTTACAAGCAACTAACCCCCCGACCTTCGTCACAAAAACTTATTTCTTACTTCACGTTGCCAAAAAATAAATCAATTGAAATTATACCTTCAAGAGACGATAGCGATTTTGAACTTATTCATAGGGCTTTGGATTACGATGAGAAGTAAGGAATTATGTATGTGCATTTTGAAAACTGTATACAATGAGTGTATACAATGAGAAACTATATGTGTTTAAAATGTTTCCATGAGTAATACTTAATTATTTATTTTGTTATGGAAGTACTCTTATATAAATTTCGTAAATAGTTGGCATATTTTATAAATACGACTTTTTTTATTCGGTCCCTATAAACCACATAAAAAATTTCAGTAGTATTTCCACGAATTAGTTTGTTTTTTGTAAGAATTTATGAATTTTTTTTTGGAATCTTTTTTTCTGCATTAATTTTTATTCGGTCCCTATCTATCGCACAAAAACAGGTTCACGTAGCAGTAAAAGTATTACTAAAACAAATTAGATGCATTTATCTAGAAAATGTACTAAAATTTTCATGTTTTATTAAAAATTTGTAAAGCTTAGATCAGATTGTGTAAAAATTATAAGAAATGTTATATACTTGCTCTCTCTCTCTTTATGAGACTAATATTTAAATAACAAGCCATAACACAAAAAGTATTCTAAGAATAAAAAATATTTTAGTACATTCTCATTCTCTATAAAATAACATAAATATCAGGTTCAAAAAGTTTTATAGAAATACATTCATAACATTTTGAGTTTTCAGACTCGCCATGACAGATTTTGAGCAATTTAAATGACCACTTTTGTTAGATCAAAAACCCACTTCCGGTTTTTTAACTTTATAAAATTGATTGTAACTTGGCCTTTAGGTAGAGTAGAAACAAAATAAAGTATGTTTCGTAAAGCTTAAAGGTAATTCTATTCAATAAAATAAAAAACAAAAAAATCTATTTTTCCCGAATTTGGTCATTTTCAACGTGTTGGGATACCTTAAATAATGTTTTTGTTTCCACTTTTTAATGGGCTCACGTCCCCCTCGTAAGTTTATCACGCCCCGGGGGAAGGTGCACTCCACAGTTTGAGAAACACTGTTTTACATAAATCAAATCAAATCAACTTATTTCACTGATTGCAAATGACTTAGAAGAATTCCTTTTTATCTATTTCACTCTCATGCTAATTCATATTTTGTTTTTATGAACGTTAAATTCCATCCTAAAAAAAAAACAGCTTATTTTACCCAATACTCAGATCCTGCATTGCCTTATATTGAATTACCCTTTAACAAATCGTAGGCAGAATCAGGGCTCGTAATCATATTGATTTTTTGTGTAAAGAATGGAATGCGTATAACTGGCGTGATTGAAGAATGGATTTATTTGATTTAGCTAAATGGGGCGTCAGCTTCGAAACGTGGGCGGATAGAAAAGCAAAGAAGAAAACCGTCTTCGGTTACTCGTGCTGAGTAATTATTTCTTGCTCCCTGTGACAAAGTGATGAGCTAGTTCTGGATTTTCCAATTCAATTTTTGTTTCATGTTGATTTTTATAGATTGTTTTCTTAATAAATTGTATTACTTCTTACTTTTTTCTTTTTAATTTTATCTCATTTATATAGGAATACCAAAATATTTTATTCGAATAATATTTGATAATGTTAAATAGCCTTAATTGCAGTGAAGGGCATGGATATATTTCACCGAATATGGTAATGTGTTTGACAAAGATTTTCGTTTTTGGTTGAAAATGAGCAGAAAAATCCAGGAAATTCTGAAGAGTTAAATATTTGGGTCATTAGATGATTCATAAGGAGAAAACGGGGAAAAAATAGGTATTTTAAGACTATTCTCCAGTTTTCGATTGCAGAAAAAAAATTAATAATAAAATTCAATGTTTGATACCTAAGGTATATCAAATGCAAATGTAGACTTACTTTGTGTTTATATTGTTACGAATTTGGTGTTGCAGCGTTTCTCAAACTGTGGGGTGCGCCCCCTCCTAGAGGGGCGCAAGCATATCGAAAAGTCAAAAATAAAAGATTATTTTTAAAAATTATTAATCTACTGAAAGGAAGCAAAACAACATACAATCGGACATGTTTACACTTGCATATTTATTGCAATTTGTTCCTATGTAAATATTAAGAAGAAAAAGTAACATAATAGCTATCCTATTTCTTATAAAAGTAACACACACAAAATTTAAAACTTAGCTTATTAATTTATACGGTTTATAATTAAGATCGAAAAGTGTAGCTTTAGTATCTAAGTACATTATTATTAAATTCAATCCATTGTTATTGTACTGGGGGTGGAGGGCGCGATGAAAATTATGATTGAAAATTGAGTCGTAAATATTGACAGTTTGAGAAGCACTGGTGTAATGAATACTTAAAATAGTGTAAATTTATATCTGGGTGTGTAATACGTTAATATTCATTTCTGTTGTAACTATTTTATATCAAAATAATAATGTTCGCAAGCAACGCCGTTCCTTACATTATAATAGCGATCCAATGGAAAATGGGCGAAAAGTTGGTGATAGAGCCAAGTTGGCATCATTTTTGACGACCATATTATCAACTGGGTAACCCTATTGGAGACCATTTTTGGTAAATTGGTTACCATATGGATGTTTCCAGGGAAAAACTAAATAAACTTATTAAGATCACGATCTGTCACCCATCCGGTACAGTGGTTAGCGACACTGACTGCTGTGCCTTTGGGCCTGGGTTCGAATCCTGGAGAAGACATGGATGTTTCTAAATGTATAGTGCCTTCCTGTAGTGAGATTGGTGCAAGGGAGGTGGGAGGCCCCTGACCAGCCCTAGGGTGTTCTCCCTCAAAATTGGGGTGAAAACGAGATAAATCGTTCTGTCCCCTGTATGGTGCTCAAAACTACAGCTAACGACAGGCGTCACTTGGCCCTTTTCCATGATGAATTTCATGAGCCTTGATCTGACCTTTGTCGATTAGATGGCATTAGTAACAACAACAAGAGATCACGACCTATGATGTAAGCAGTTCTTTCCCGAAATATCCTCTCAGCCTATGAATAGGAGTCGCTCGTTAAAACTGAGTTAGTATTGTTTTGACCTGTTTAGAGTTGATTACGGTTATTTGCTACTGTCGAGAGCTGGTGCTTGTTAACTATCTTAAACATTGCGTATTTGTATTTTTAAACACTGATAGTTATGTCTTAGCGATGTAGAAGGTATGAAGACCTTCTGGGAATATTATATTGTGGCTTCACAACCCTAAAGAGAATCACTTATTTTATCATACTACTCATTTTTATCCGAATTGACACATTTTTTTTTCTTTTATAAAATGTGTTTTGCATTTTTTTTTCCTATACCGTACTGCTAAATGAGCTATCCCTTCACATGTTAAAAGGAAAAACTAATTATTTATGAAATATTTTGAAGTTTTTAAAAACACTACATTATAAACAAATGCATGAGTTACAATGTCATAATTTTTTATAAAAATCTAGGCATTTTTTTTCTATCCAAAAATGTGCTCCGCGACAAGTTCCCGCTCTCGTACATATGGCGAAAGCAGAATTAAGAATTTTGTGACGATAAGTTTTCATGAACCTTCTGGCTATTTGAAACTGGTAGCATAAAATCGTCGAACCCCTATCTACATAACTAAATATATTACTGATTGCATTTCTTTTTTAGTGAAGAGAAGCATATTTTGTGCGCAGTGTAGTTCGTAAATATTTACTCGAAATATAATTCTTTTTATCTTTAAATTAACCGTTACCCACCCGCTTTCTTGTGTAGTTTCTTGTAGTTCAAGTTTTTCTTGTGATGTTTCATGACTAAATATTTTAAAGTTATTGTTATATAAATCCTAGCATTAAACTAGGGCCGTCGGTAGCCTAGTGGTTAGAGCATCGGACTCCAGACCGGAAAGTCTGGGTTCGATGTCCGATGCCACCAAATACCCTCCGAGTACACACGGAGTACGTGTTCGTTAAATCAGTGGGTCCGAAAGTCTTATGGGCTCGAGTGCAGGGGACTGGAGAATATTTCCCTCCCATTCAGTTCCTTGACAAAATTATGGATGTGGAGATAGGAGGTTCGCCATTTATCGTCCCTTCGGGAAATTTCACCGATCTAATTCGTACTGTCACCTGTATGGTGCTCAAGGCCTAGGCCAACGACAGGCGTACATCTAGCCCCTTGCCACGATGAATTTCGGGGCCTCTTTCTGACTACGTCAGACATTTGGAATTAGCCACAACAACAGCATTAAGCTTTCGATTGGGCACAAAAATATTCAAACAACACTTGTCGCTTAGCTTAAAAATGACGCAACTTGCATTTTTAAAACAGAAGTATATTTTTCTTTTACACCCCCCTTAGGTTTTGAATACCCTTCTCCATTTTTAATTCCTGAAACCCATTCTTAGAAATTCTATCCTCCACAAAAGGACAATGTCTGATAAAGTTCAAGTTGTGACGGCTCTATCCGCGTCCTTCCATTAATAAGGTCCTCTTGGTATTTCAAATATATTGTATTCACAACCAATCCTCTGAAGAAGAAACGCTGATTATTCAAACTATGTCTTCTATATGTAGTCTAGGCTTTCAAGCTAGAAAGAGAGAAATTGGAGAGATACGATAGAATGCTACTGATCTGTATTATTCAATTTTATAGTGTACTAGCTGGTATACCCGTTCTTCGCACGGGTAAATTGAAAAATTAAATAATACGGATTGAAGGATAAAGAGGTTTTTAATGAGTTAATTTTACGTAAATGTGCAAATTAAACGGAAAAAAAAGCTTTTTGCACATCTCAGCAGAACATAAAAAAATATTTATTAAATTTTAAGTATGCTGATTTAATAGCTGATAAAAGGGAATTTATTTATTTATACCTCCCCGTAACTCTCTTGTCAGTCGAGTTTTGTAAACACCTTCCTAAGCTGATCTCTGCTCAACAAAACTAACACAATGTTACAAATTTTGAGTAATGGACGCTTAAAAAAGTGTAAATAATTTATATCTGGAAGTGTAATACGTTAATATTACTTTCTGATGTATTTATTTTATATTAAAATCTTGCCACCTCCTCTCCCTTATTATGAAATAAAAAAAATAGCGATTACAGTGATCAAAGGAATAAATTAAAAGCAAGCACGCACTGAGGCATGACGTAGACAAAACAAACAGGGAAAATTTTGCTTCACACAAAAAAGATAGATTTATGCTGTCGCGGGCTTTTTTGCAGATGGCAGATTTTTTCTTACTTTCTTGATCGTTATATTTTGGAAACTTCACACAATATCTTTATAAATTATAGTATATGTGTTATTCTGATGTATAAACTATATTATTGTAAAGTTTCATTAAAATCCATTCTCAGTTGTTTTTCCGTGAAAGAGAAACAAACATCCATACAAACTTTCGCGTTTATAATATTAGTAAGGATTTCAGATATTTGATAAATGAAAGAATTAAAGTGACGATTTGTCACTAGAGTTTAATTAGTGTTCAGATAATTAGGAAAATAGATTCGATCCTGAAATAAGTGGGTCGATATTTAAAGTCTGCTCATACTTCGTGTACCTCGTTATTTATATTTACATATAGCTTGGGAGCATCTTTTATTTAAAATTACTTGAATTGTGTTGCTAATTATGTGATCAATACATAGATTTTTTTTGGATATGGCTAGTCTTCCTTCCCTTCCTCCTACATCCCCAAACTCGGACTCAAGGTCCTCACAAAGTTTGTAGGTCTAACAGTTCAAAAAGGGAATGTTTTTTGTCTATTAAGCTCTCGTAACCCCCTCCTCGTCCTCGAGAGTCGATTTCCGCAAAATCTTTTTTTCAGCGGATTACTACCCTACAAAAGAAGCGTGCTTGTCAAATTTCAAGTCTGTACGTCTAATGATTCCGAAGATTATGTGATAAGAGGGTGAGTGAGTTAGTTTCTTTTCCTGGTAAATATTGATGAAATGAATATTTGACTTGTTGAAAGCGTCTTTTAATATTCGCACAAACGCTATCACGTAATAGTTTCTGAAATCGTTTTATTATAAATATTTTTACTGCTTACATGACGAAGATAATTTTACTTCAAACTGCTTAATAGAAATATTTTTAACCAGCTGTTGCATATACCAAAATACTTATTTTAATACAGTAAAAAATATCACCCGTTCCCATTTCTCTATAACGCAAAGAACGGAGAAACATTTTAACTGTTTCAAAAAATAAATAAAATATTCCATTAGTTCTTTAATATAGTGAGCAGAGAATATATTTTACCATACTACTTATTTTAGTTTTACTACTTATCATATTACTTACTATATCCATCTACTTATTTTATATTCCATTAGTTTTTTTTTAATATAAGGAGTAGAGAGAATGTATTTCATCATACTACTTATTTTTTTATCTGAGCTGATTCCTTTTTTCTGGCGTTAAATGCGTTTCCTGTTTCGGTTTCTATTCCATAATGTTAAAGGATTTTTCGTTTTCTATATTAAAGAGAAAATTGCGTATATATGCGATATCTTCAAATTTAGAAAAACATAGGAATTTATAATTTACTAATCTTACGAATTTTAATGAAACTGTAGAAACTCTTCTTTCTGAAAATATACTACGGGAATTGTCCAGGCTCTTTTATTACATTTAGGTGGAAGGAAACTTGGTAAAATTATCGTAATAATAACATAACGTGTGCTTTTATTTAATTTTAATTATCGAGAGAAAAAAATTGAGTAACGGAAAGCAAACTTTCCTATTCGGAATCTTTTAACTTCAGCTTGTATCACATTTTCTTTTATGAGGCCTCAGTGATGTTAATTTTGTCTGGAGAGCATGAAAATATAAACAGTTTTTCACTGCATATAATTTTTAGGTTAAAATTAAATAATTCGATTTTCATTTACACATTATTTATAAAAGAATGAGCTTTCAAAAAAATGAAATATTAAAAATATAATCATAGTTTTAAAGATTATACGCATATGAATATAACAAATATTTTTCTAAGAAATAGTAATTACGTTTTACGTTGCACACCATGCTTTCTAAAACAGTAGCTCTCTCTATCAATAAGTTAATTTATAAAACTAAATATATTCTTTTTATATAAGTAGAATAATAAATATTTTTTAAATTATATATATTTATACATACATAAAGAATATGTGATACATTCTTTAATTCTATAAGGTTTTATACATCAAAGGCCATTATTTTAAAAAATATCAAGCACAACGTAAAATTTACTAAGTATTTCTTAAAGAAATGTTTCTTATTTTCCAACGCTTTTAACTTTTAAAATTATGATTATACATTTTAAACATTTTACACTTTTTTGGAAACCTTATTCCTTTATAAATAATGTGTAAAAAAGAATCAAATTATTAAATTTTAATTTCAAGGAATTATATCTAGTCTAAAATTGTTTATATATTCAGCTCTCGAGACAAAATTAATACCCCTAAGTCCCTTACGTAAAATTATTAACTCTCTGTTGTATATTACATTTTCTATATTATGTATTATGTATTTACTGAGTAATAAAAATACAGAAAGAAACAAGATTTTTATAAGCCATTCAAAATACATTAATGATAGTATATAACAAAGAGTACAGTGCATGTCTCTAACAACCTGAGCCCAAACCGCAAACTCATATAACTAGCAACAACCTATCGACCTGACTTCCATTTGAATTACTAATTTGTTACGTTTCATCTCTAGATCACTGCTCCGATCGGAAACTCATTTGGAGCTTCGATCCCGAGGCTTTGATGTGCCTCCCTGTCCCACCCCATGGTGGATAAGCCCCTTCAAATCCTTTCTGCAAAAAGCCTCAGGCCTTCCCCATCCTTTCCAATGGACGAATAGTTAACGGACAATAAATTAGCGACTCACGTGGTTTAATCATTCGAATATGTACAGAACTTTCACATGTATCAAGTAAGTTCAGGGAATGAGATTGTGGAATGTTCTATTCTAGCCTAGTGGAACAGGAAATGGGAAGAAGTGTGAAACGGAATTTAATTATTCGGAGGGCAGAAAGATGACCGTTTCGATCGTCTGAGTGGTCCGTTTCCTCAGACGATTAATAATATTGTAAGTAAAGAAAGTGTCTGGTCAAAAGTGTCGAACTGATTGAGTATTGGAAGTGAGTGATTTGAGTATATTCGGAATTAGTCATAAATCATAAAGGTTAAATTGTTTTAATGAGAGGTAATTAACTGCGTCAGTAATTTCCCTTAATGAATTGAGAAACGTTAATTTAAACTACATGTACAGGAGAAAAGCGCCTCACTCATTCACTCACTCACACATTTTCTACTCACTCATTGTCTCATTCATTTAGTCACACACTTTCTCTCTCACTCACCCCCTCATTCATCCCTCCCTCTCTCACTCACTCATTCCCTCAATAACTCCCTCTCTCACTCACTTATTCTCTAAATCACTCACACATTCAATCACTCACACTCTTATTCACTCTTTCACTCACTCATTCACTCTCTCTCACACTCACTCTCTCACTCTCTCTCACTCATTCACACCTCAAGGGATCTCGTAACTATTAGATCTTCAGAATTGTATTCCTTTTGTTGATTAGAGATCTGTTAAGAACGGGCTTTGCGAAAATTCACTCCCAAATGGAGTTATGGAGCAGTATAGAGAAAAAAAAAACTTCCCCTTTTTGAACAATTATATCTCCACAGGCCCAGAAAATTTCCAAGCACATTACTTTCGTTCAGTAGAAAAGCATCGAAAATGGGATTTGAGGTAATCGACTCAAAAGACAGAGACTACAACTGTAGTAAAAATTTTACTTTTTGAAAATCATTTGAACAGTTCTTGACAAATGATACATTTTTCCTCTGTTCACCGTGTTAGAAATATCAGATTAGGTGACTAGAAAGACAATATAAATCCTCGATTTTGAATAGATTTGAAATTAATTTAATGAATATTAAAAATATAAAAATAGATAACTTATGCAGGAAACTCCGAATAATATAATTAAAGATAAGTCATTGATTTTCTGAAAGAAAACTATACAAATCACATGTTTCCGAACAAAATACAAACTCTTCATTAAGAAGAAAATTCCAAATTAAATTCTTTGTTCTACTTGATTTCAAAACGAACATATTCTTAATAACAGTTTCAAGTTTGAGTTCTCCCTTGTTCTACTACAGCTATATGAATCACGAGAGTCAAAATCACATTTTGAAAAGCATGACGTGAAAATAATAAGCTCCAATTTTATATCAATCCCAGCTACATGGAAGCTCCAGAAATCCTGAAAGACTCATCTTTAAATAACACTGAATTGAAATTGAATATATTAATTAAAAATCCTACTCTTAACAAACATTTCAAGATATTTTTTAATGTCGTAAACTTGTGACGGAGCTTTCATCGCGATTTCATCTAACTGTCCTCTTGGGTTCTTTGGGGCCAGAATGGCATTTCTTTCCAACCAACTCAAGAAGAACGTGGTTATGTAGATCAGGAATCATATATATATATATATATATATATATATATATATATATATATATTAGAATTGAGCATTCACGTGAGGTCTATGTCTATGTGTAGAACGGACTGCTAAGTAGCAAGTGAAGTCGCTAAGTAGAGACGTAGCTGTAAAGTGATTTGGGATAAAACTTAGAAGAGTCCTAAGTCCGTGAATTATCCTAGCCGTGCTGGTACAGACAAACCAAAAGGAACATAGTCGGATTAAAGCCACAACAGAAGTGATAAGGACGTAGCTGTTTACCTAGGATATAGCGGTAAGCGAATTTATATAAGCTTATAAGGAAAGTGTGTGTATTAGTGAGATAGGAATTAATCTATAAAGTTAGATTCAGTGGTCAATTGCACGATTATTAGGTAATACGTGTAGCGTCTTCTCATTCTGGATCATACTCCTTTGGTTATTATTGGTGTGCATTGTGTTTAAACTAAGATCTAAATAAACAGATTTAGGTATGAATGATTTCAGTGGTTCTTCCTTCTTCCTCACAGACACAGGTCGCGTAGATAGTGTTGAACGTGTGTCCCCACGGGTGGGGACTTCAAAAAAATCGAAACGTTTTATGTAAAAATTTAAAAACAAATATTTTAAAAGTTACAATTTTTAGACTAGATATAACCCTTTCCATCAAGCTATCTAAAAACAAATAATACAAAAAAATTTAAGTTGTGACGGGGTTTTTTCGGAATTACTTCTATTAATCCTCTTTGGATTACTTTGGGGCCAAAATGGCAATTTTTACCAAACAACCCAAGAAGAGAGCGTGGTTATGCAGATTAGGAATCATATATATTGTAACGTTAGTATTCGCGAGGAGCACTAAGTAAAGCTAAGTGAAGTGAAGTAAAGTTCTAGGAGAAGAGAGTTACTGTATTCTGTGAGTTCGGTGAGTCGATCTAAAGGTACCAGAGAAGATAAGCAAAAGTGGGTCCTAGACCAGAAGAGTATTGCCTTAGCCAGAGCAAGACAGGTTGAAGGATAAATTGATGATTTATGGACCGTAGCTATTCGCCAAGGAAATAGTGGTAAGCTTGTTTGTTTAAGCTTTAAGAATAGAGCGGATACTATTAAGTTAGGAAATAATCTATAAATATAGATTCAGTGGTTAATTGCGCTATTTACCAGATTACGGTTTGCATCGCATCACTCCTGATCATAAGGCTCCTAGTCTAGTTTTGTTGTATTGTATATAAATTAAGATCATACGAAACTGATTTTATGGCGGCAGAGTTTAGTGGTTCATTTTTCGTTCCCTCAGACATAGGTCACGTGGATGGTGAGTAGAGGATATCACACAGTCAATTCCTACTTAAATCAACAAAGAAAAATTTTATTTTAGTGAATTAGATTTAATAAATGAATTAATATTTGCAAATACTGTTTTCACATTGTGTCATCCACTACAAATTTTAAAAAATGTATTTGAACTTAGTGGATGAATAAAAAATCAGTACTTGAAACCAAGAAAAAATTTGTTAGGGAAACTTACTAGTGTCATCTGTTGGTGCTAGTTCGAACTTCGTCGAAAATAATGCAGAATAAATTTAAAATTAAAAAATAAAATATAATTAATAAATTAATATTTTTAAAAAAAATCTGTGTCAGCATCAAGTGTCATTCACTACAAGTTTAAAAAATTTATTTGAACTTGAATGGATGAATAAAAAGTATTTTATTAACGATTGGATATTTGAACAAGATATACATATATATCTGTATAAGGAGAGAGTGAATTAAAATAGAAGAAATTGAAAAAAATCAAATATTTTTATTGCATCACTATCAAAAAAGCACTATATTCAAAATACTGAGATGTCCCAGTAAAAAATAATCATTTTATTACCTATTCTCAAAGAAAATCCTTTTTCTGATTGACTAAGCTTTTTCTAACTAAAACCACCGACGAGAAAATGAATTTTTATCACAAATTCATTTTTACAACAACATCATACGAAGCAAATTTAAATATTTATGAAGCCTAAATAAAATATTTGGGAAAATTCAGAGTACGGATAGTAACTACTCATTGAAAAATGACGTAATTTAATCATACAGTAGACGTTTTATTATTCTCCTTATTATACCAACTGCGGCGTTGCTCGTCAAATTTTACCCAAAACTAATGCATTTCGCATTCGATTCACATTTTATTAAAACAATAACTTAAGTCACTGGGATGTATTTTTGGTATCTAGGAACTGAATGTATTTGTCGATAATGCCACTGAGGGAAAAAATAGAAAGTCTAATAATCCTTTATACCAAAGCAGGGAGAGGAAAATAAATAATTTAATGCGGTAAAGATAAATAAATTATTTTCTCTCTGTCAGAAAAAGATTAGTTTTGTGTGAATACTGAATACATGAAAACACGAGCGACAGCAAACAGTGCGTCATTTATTTATCAATGACAAACAGTATCACAGGATGGGGTTAGGAAATTGCCTTTTTTGATTGGTATTTAAAAAGGAAGTAATATATAGAAAAAAAATTTTAAGTCAATTCTTTCTAAGAAACAACAAAGAAAATTTTTATTTTAGTTACTTTTTATCAAATAATTACAATTCATATAAATATGCATATACAGATGACAAAATAACAATATTAAGTGACAATTGATTTCTATTAATTATCATTAAAATATCGTATCGTCATCCAAAACAATCGTGTAAATTTAATTTCTGTTCAACTGAATGCTTTAAAACGTGAGAGAAAAAAATCTTTTAAAGTTTTGACCCAAGTCGCTAAAAGTTAAGCCACCGTAATTGCATCTAAGTTTTTTAAAATAATTAATTTCAGTCGATTAATTTTAATTAATTATAATTTAATTATCGTATTGCCACCAAAAGCAATCGTGTATAGAAGTTTTCAGCTAAAATGAGCGCTTTAAAATGAGAGGGAAAAAACTTTTAAAGTTTTGACACGTCGCCAAAAAGGATGCCAACGTGGCTGTATCTGTAATTCTTTGAATAATTAGTTTCAATCAATTACTTTTTATTAGTTATAATTAAATTACCTTATTGTGATCCAAAATAATCGTGTATATAAATTTCGGTTCGGTACAATTGAGCGCTTTAAAATGTATTTTATTAACGATTGAAAATTTATATATATATATATATATATATATATATATATACAAGGAGAGAGTGAACCATTAGTAAGAATTGAATGAATAACTTTTTTTATTTATTTATTACAAGAAAAATTAGTAGATCGAAGGAAAACAAGCTCACTTTTTGAATTTGAATTGCAGGAAAAATGGCAGAAGAGGAAAGTAATGATGAAGTTCACAAATTTACATGTACTGATTTCGATCACATTACAAATGAGCTGCAACAAATAAATTTCATTGTTAATTGATGGAAACTGTTATTTACCTTACTTCCAATTGTTAAGAATGCAAAAATCGCTGCCAACTTTGCCCACCATACACGACCTTCAATTTATTACGAATGTGAAGTTTGAATACACCACGTCATGTATTCAAATTTAGGACTTAATCTCTAGACTTCCGGACATTAAAATTGCAACAACACAGATCAGAAAGCAAATAACAAATAGAACTTCGCTTATTGTGCGTTTATAATATAGTAAATAAGAGAAATAATTTAATTTCTAATGAATTTGCAGGTATACAGGTTCCAAAGTTAGTACAAATTATTACCCCTTTTTGGTATCTGGAGCCGACTGTAATCCGGCTGAACATCCGACCGAACTAAGTTTGGATAACAGAATCGAGAAAATCATTTGATGCTGTTTCAAGTCTATGCCACATTTCAGCAATCACAGCGTCTTGAAAGCAGTAGCGACCCAGTTTCTCACCGAGTCAAGATAAGTAGTTTTCGATAGGTGAGAATTCTGGAGAACGTGGCGGCCAGGGAAAGAGTTGAGGCAGGTCATGAAATGACGATTGTGCCATAAAACATGACATCTCCGAGATTTTAAAGATAGAGTACAGCCACCGGCCTTACAATCTGAGTGATGCTGGCTGCTCATATTACCAAAGGTGCGACAGTGACCAATGCCTGTTTTTAATAATTAAGGTTCTCTGTATCACATTTGTAGCATATTTTCGAATTGGTCATAGTCACGAACTTGTTGTCGGCGTTGTCGAGTTGAGGATAGAACCCTGGTGCCCTGAAGATGATTCATCATGTAGAGGGGCCCGATGCACGTCAAATCTTAAAATCCTAACGTTGGATTGGCGTGTAAGATAGAGTAGTGAGAAATCAGAAGTCGTCAATGTCACACTGGCCCTCAGTACTCAATTGCGAGGAGATTTATTAGCATACCATGTACAACGTTAGTGTGACGTTAACCCGTTCAGAACCGGGCGATTTTTCCTGTTAAGCCTAACTTCATTTAAGAATTCATACAAAATCATTACTGAAAAAATACACAGAAATTTATAGTATGTAATTATTCCAAATTCCATAAGTTCCAAAGTAGAGTAGTGATCACGGGCCTAAGAGCGGTGTGACATTTTCGAGTCACACAGCTGAAAAATCGGCTTCTATTAGTGCATAATATTAGACAATTCCTATGCACATGTACATCCATAAATATTGCGGGATCCTCTCATCTGACATCTCCCCGGCAACCTATGACCATGAAAAAAACCCCACAAGCCGAAACCCCGGAGTGCAATTCGAGTATAAGAGAGCGACCGCCGAACCCCGTCAGTACAAAGTAGAGTCCGTTGGTGAGTGAATGAATGATTGTGGAGTTTATTGGTGCAAAAGCCGATTTTTGCTGTACTGCACCAAACATTTGCTTAAACTTCCAATAAAAACAGAACAAATGTTTTCAATATAAGAGAATATAATTATAAGGATACATCTGTGATCTTGACGGGAAAAGAAAACAAAGAGAAAATTGGATGACAAAAAGGAGGGTTGAAAATAGAGAAGGATCACTAGGGTAACCCGGGGTCGTGACAACCGTGTTTACCATGAAGAGTCCGTCGGGAACACACAGAAGATCGATTGTGTTTACCTCCTTACTCACAAAAAACATATTCTGAACCCTAATGAGTTAATATAATAATATGAATAGCTTTAATGTAAACTGTAATTAACAGCTGTGACTTAAATATATCCATTATTTCTCATTTTCTAACTCCCACGCTACAATTAATTTTTTCAAACCATACAACGAGCAAACTCAATTTCACACATGATAACGTTCCCTGAAGTGATCACACATATGTGACCATGGTCCTGAATGTGTTAGTAAAAAGTCAAATCAAATAAAACTATTCATACCATTTTTATGCTATTTTCCTGCTTAATTCGTTTCAAATATTAAAAAAGATGGTATAATCGCATTATTCAAATCTAGACATAATCTTTAGTAATATAGTAAACTACTTATCAATCATTTCAAAGAAAGTATTTTTGACAGACCTCCCCCCCCTCCCCCAAAAAAGCATAAATGGGGGGAAAATTTCATCCGATAAAAAAACTTTTGCACTTTCTCCATTACTTACAAATAATACCTCAAATCTCCTCAAACATAATTTTACAAATTTGGTTTTAAAAAAATACCAATTGATAAACTAGAAAATAAGCAAATCAGGATGTGTGTGTGTCTAAGATGAATAAACAAGGAAATAAAAGCGATTTTACAGTTCGAATTAGATAAAACTTTGTTAGAAAGAGAAAAAAAACCATTGAGATAAACTAAGAGTTGGTAAAACTTTAGTACTGATTGCTGTCCCAGTTGAGGAGGAAAGTAATTTGATTTTTATTAGAGATAACACTAATTCACATAAATAATTCTATTTTCTTCAAAGCAAACTATAGATTTCAGTGTTAAACAACGCCAAAATTTCTTTAAACGTAAATTTTAAATTGTTTACTTATGTATTTGGCGTTAGAAAATTAAGTTTCGCTTTAAGTTTTTGATTAAGAAATTTTCGGAAAAAGGGCAAAACGCTTTCTTGTGCGTTCCCCATATGTCTTCACTCTAAATTCTGAGCTCATTCAGGTGGAAAGAAAATTACCAAAAAATACTCCGGAAAAAATTGCCTGTTTGTTATTATCTAGTGCAATCCTAATATAAACAAAATAATTAGTATGCAATTAATTTTTAATATTTTTGTTCTAATAAAACCGCATTTGAATGAAATCTGGATATAGTATACAATTTCAGTATACAAGATAAACTTTGGGCACATTTTAAACTTACAAATTCATCTGGTATGACTTTTAATGTTCCATAATTGTACCAATTTGCTTGGTGGAAAGAAGTCGACTGTAGCTATTTGAATAAAAGATTTATTAAGCGACAAGAATTAACAGATGACAACACGAAGACAAATCAACTACATACAAAAACAAATATCACAACAGATTATTCACAATAGTTCTAAACGCCCTCGATATAAATACGCTTTTCTACCAAACATGGCTTTCTAGAACTTTTCCACTCGCAGGAATTCTGACAGATCGAAGTCAATGCACGTGACTCAGCTCTCTTCTGAACTCCACTGGTCTTTACATAACCTCATGGAAATTTCTAGAAGGGTTGAGCCTAAAGACTTCTCGATGATTCCTTTGCGACATATTTCACCAAATTTGTCTCCAATCTGTTAATTCCAATCACATTTTTTAGTATTGCCTTTGTCTTATTTTTCAAGTTTATTTTCGGAAATGAACTTAGCTATGAAAACTCAATTTTCCCACAGCGAGGGTGTTGTTTCAGAGAAAACAGCATACGTGGCGTGTATCGATATTCTAACCCTATTGCCACCTATTCTATACCCATCTGATACCTTTCCCATCTGATTTGAATTTACATTTGTGTACTTATAGCTATTCCCGGACTATGTGCAATCTACCACATTTTGTAATTTTGAGCACTGATGCTGATCTCACTGAATGGAGTCACATATCAGTAATACTTGAATATGTGACTCCAGCTGAAGAAACTAAGACAACCTATATACATTTTATGTATCTTTAAAATGGTTACAATTTCAAACATCTGTTTTTTTTATTTATTAAATCGATTAATTTTGTTAAATACTTTAGAGTAAAAATTATTTATTCCGTAATTTTTTTAAAGGAATATAAATATAAAATGCGTTGTAGATTTACTTCCCTTTTTTGGGGGGGGAGGTCTTTGATGACCAATGAATTTTTAATTATTTTTTTATCATGCAAAGGCAGTTCGTTTTCGATATTCAAATTTTTGTCACAACTTAAAAGGAATATACAAGTTAATAAAATTAAGACTGATAAATTTTAAATTTTCATTTAATATTTTTAAGAAATCATTTTAAACCATATACATCATTTATTTTCCCCAAATTACCTATTAAAATCATAACATGAAATTCAAGATTCAATTAAATGTACATTCGTATTATTATTAGCAATAGCACATTATAAAACTTTACTTATTATTACTTTAACTAACTATTACTACAATTATTAATAACAAAACTACTAATACTATTAAAAGAAATCATCATCATTATTAAAAGAAATACTTACTCTACTATTTCAACAACCATAAAATATTATTAAAATTGTTAATGTTAATTTTCAGTGTTATTAAAATTAATATTATTATTCAAATTTCTAAAGGAAGTTAAAACCGCATCTTTGTACCTAGCGGACTTTCAAAACAAAAATTAAATTCATCCTTTTAAATAAATGACATAAAATGTAAAATACCATTACCAAAAATAAAAATTAAAAGCTTTTTGTTTAATAAATAAAAAAAGACTTATTTTAAAATAATCAGGTATTTATTTAAAAAAATACATATTAAATATTTTGAATATAAAACGGATTACAAAACTCCATTTTCTGGAACACATTTAGAAATAGTCAATTGTAAGAAAGATTTTAAAAAATGCATATTGAGATCGTATTTCTCATACATGGAAAAAAATTGCACATCTACGGAGTTGCAATTCAGGCAAAATTCTCAGAAATTTCCCAGCGTCTCAAAAGGTTTATACAGGACGAAATACAAGAAATGAAAATAAAAAATAAGATTCCAATACACAGAGCGATTTTGAAATTCTAGCAATTGAGGGAAATAAAAAAATATTCTACTCAATCTGAGAATATAAAGTATTTCTTTTTTAAATCCTATAAAAGTATTATTAATACTTCTTTCTCCATAATTGATATTATCTTCTTTGAAATTCAAACAAAAAAAACTACATCAAATTAGAATTGAAGGAAAAATCTTTATTATAGAGAAGGTTTTTTTTAATTTGCAGCAATAAAATAATGAACCACTATATATATATATATATATATATATATATATATATATATATATGACAGGGAGAGGCGAGTGTTAAGAAATTTCTTTATATGGATCACTATTTAAATGGATGATGTAATGTGGCTGATATTGATGAGACAGTCTTGTGGACATATAATCCGCTTTTAGCACTAAGAGACTTGAACAACACACACAAAACACAGACGCACGCAGCAAAGTACAAGTAAGACATACGCGCGTACTACATTGAGACGAAGACTAAAGAGTAAGATTTTCCAGAGTTTCCGGGGTTTGTATAAAGCGGCAAGCGGAAGTTCAGAGCTAATGACTTCCGTGGATTTGCTATTGGTGAAAAGAAATCGTTCGATAGCAAATTACAAGCTTACTTTAAAAACGTACAGTTGTTAATTTTTAAGGAGACACAGTTACGATTATCCCGTTGTGTCGGTAAGCTAGCTGATTATTTACGCGCGAGTCCTAAAGGCCAGGACCATTACAAATTAAAAAGTTGTTTACATAAAATCAATGGGAATTTATATATATATATATATATATATATATATATATATATATATATATATATATATATATATATATATATATATATATATATATATATATATATATATATAAAGGGTGTTTTTTGAGAGGTATAGAACATTAAATTGCAATTAAACAACGATGTATTATTCGATTGACATGAATTTTTTTTTATTCGAAAGATATTCTTGTGGCATTACATTTTAAATATGATTTCTGGCATAGGACTGCCACGGCTGGCTCGGATATAGTCCAATCTGCACGTCCAGTTTTCGATGACTTTTTCCAACATTTGTGGCCGTATATCGGCAATAACACGGCGAATGTTGTCTTCCAAATGGTCAAGCGTTTGTGGCTTATCCGCATAGACCAATAACTTTACATAGCCCCACAAAAAAATAGTCTAGCGGTGTTAAATCACAAGATCTTGGAGGTCAATTCACAGGTCTAAAACGTGAAATTAGGTGGTCACCAAACGTGTCTTTCAATAAATGGATTGTGGCACGAGCTGTGTGACATGTTGCGCCGTCTTGTTGGAACCACAGCTCCTGGACATCATGATTGTTCAATTCAGGGATGAAAAATTTAGTAATCATGGCTCTATACTGATCACCATTGACTGTAACGTTGTAGCCTTCGTCGTTTTTGAAGAAGGATTCCACCAGCCCATAAAGCGCACCAAATAGTCAGTTTTTCTGGATGTAACGGTGTTTCGACATACACTTGTGGATAAACTTCACTCCAAATGCGGCAGTTTTGTTTGTTGACGTAGCCATTCAACCAGAAGTGCGCTTCATCGCTAAACAAAATTCGCTTATGAAAATCGCGACCATTATTTTCGAAATAAAATTGCACAATTTGAAAGCGTTGTTCAGGCGTGAGTCTATTAATGATGAATTGCCAAACCAAATTGAGAATAAATCACTTGACAGCTGTTAAATCGGTCGCCATCTTGGAAAGTAATGCCAACTTAAACTTCTATACCTGGAAAAAAAAACACTCTGTATATAGTCTAATTCTCTACAAACAAGAGATAAACATCTATCAATCACATTCGAAAAACATATAGACAGTAGGAAATTCCCACAATAAAGGACACATGAGCAAACGAGATTAAAAATTATAAAATGGATGCTGCAGTATTATAAACATTGTTGATTTAGGACAGCTAATATATAAAGTAATTTATATAAAAGTGGAGTTTACATAAATAAATATATATATATATATATATATATATATATATATTATATAATCCATAAATATATATACACAGATAGCTATAGAACCTAAGTATAACTATTCAAGATAGGAAACATTAGGCACTCTAGTACAATAACAAACTCCTGGCCTTAGGAAGAAGTTTTAGGGCTAGCTAACCTTCACCTGTAATTTGTCTATACAAAGTACCAAGGGAAAAGGAAAAGAATAATATTAGGAGAAATTTAAATATTACAAATAAAATCACTAAACTATTAAAATATATAACGATAAAATTATAACCTACTCATATTCACAGAAAAGATTTAAAGTCGATGCAAAAGGTAAATAGTAAGACTTACTTCGTGAGTGTATCAACTGGTTATGTCTCCCGCCAAATACAACAGATGAATATCAGTACCGCATAAAGTTAAAAATTATGATATAATAATATAATGTCTATATATATATATATATATATATATATGTACGCTTAAAAACCATAAATATATATTGATATAAACATTTGTGGAAAATAAATGAATACAAGCAATATTTAAATTATAATATTAATTTATTAAATACGTGGCGCCATCTATTGAATAATTGTATAATTAGTTAAAAATACTAGTATTAAAACATAATGTCAATAATAGTTATTAATACATATTGTATTTCCCTGAGAATATAGATAATTTTACATATATATATATATATATATATATATATATATATATACATATATATATAAAAATTTCACTGAAATTAAGATCTTTTAGTGGGAAAAGATTTTTTACATTATTTCAGTCATCGAAAGGATTGATGAAGAACACGCGAACAGCTATGACAGTACATAAAAACATTATGTGTTCACTCCCAAGATCTCAGATTTTATAGTTTTTTGAACCAGAAGCTTTTAGAATCATATGATTTTCAGTAAAGACTTTTGTGATTGGTTAAAATATGCGGAGGATGCAATATTTCTCTATCGTGTTTTAGAAATGCTGACGTGTCATTTTTGAAAGAAATAAGGTTGTCGTAAATTATATATTTCCGATACATTAAGAATTAAGTCCCTTGAGAAAAAAATTTAAGGGAATTATTGAATATATATGTGAATATATGTGTATACGAGGGTGGTCTGAAAAGTTTCCGACCTGAAAAGGGTACACGGCATTTTTTCTGAATTTTTTTTTATTTTTTAACATAGTGTCCTTGTAACTCTACACACTTCTCCCAGCAATGCTCCCATCTGTGTAACATTTCCAAATAGTACTCGCCGTTTTTCTATGCAAAATAATTGTTCACGAAGAAGATGGCCTCTTCATTTAACAAAAATCTCTGTCCTCTGAGCACAATTTTTAGATGAGAGAACAAAAAGAAGTTGCTTGGGGCAAGATCTGGTGAGTAAGACGGATGGTCAAGCAGTTCAAACCATAATTCGTGGATTTTCGCCGTCGCAACCGCTGAGGTGTGAGACTGTGCGTGGTCTTGGTGAAACAGGATTTTCTTTTTCTGTAAATGTGGCCGTTTTTCCGCAAGTTCTGCCTTCAGCTTGTCAAGTAATGATGCATAGTATGATCCTGTAATGGTTTTTCCTTTTTGAAGATAATCTATTAAAATAATTCCATGACTATTCCAAAAAACAGTCGCCATCACTTTCCCAGCTGAAAAAATACTGGGGTTTTTTTGGAGCCGGTTCTCCCTTTGCAGTCCACTGTTTGGACTATTTTTTGTTTTGTTTCGGGCGTATAATGGCGCATCCAAGTTTCATCTACAGTAATTAATCGCCGCCAAAACTCAGATTTATTGCACCTAAATGCGCCAACAGAGCGTTGGAAATGTTCATTCGAACACGTTTTTGGTCTAACTTGAGCACACGCAGCACCCAACGCGCGCACAGCGTTCTCACGCCTAAATGTTGATTTAGAATATGACAAACATATTCTGTTGACATGTTCATAACTTGTGCTATCTCTTCACTTAATTCGGTGTTCGTCTAGCACATTTGGTGAAATTTGGGGATGTTTTCGTCGGTAGTTGCAGTATTTGAACGTCCCGAACGTTCATCGTTCTCCTAAGCTCTTAAGGCCGCGTTTAAATTCAGCTGCCCAAAATTTTCACTGTGGTAAATGATGGTGCACAGTCCCCATACACATAATCCAATTCATCTTTTTTAATTTGCATAGGCGTATTTCCTTTCAAAAACAAATATTTAGTGACAGCTCGATACTCGACTTTGCCCATTTTCATAAAAACGCTTACACCAACACACTCAAACGACTGTTACATAACAACTGCGCGTCCAAAATGGCTGAAACTTTGGTGAGTAAGAGAAAAACAACGAAATTCACAAGCTTTTATTAACAGGTGCTGCCTTCTTCACGTTGAGGTCGGAAACTTTTCAGGCCACCTTCGTACACGTGCTAAACATTACCCTTCACTAAGTATTTCGTAATGTATGATTACATTTTTTTCTTAAGTTATTGATCTCTAAATACTAGCATAAGTTTTCAATTGTATTCAAAAACTTATAACATTAAACATATAAATAAACTTTGTCGTGCTTATAACATCCGCCTATTGTTTTCAAAGGGCAGCACTTGAATTTCTAAACGGATGTATATTTACTTTTTATCCCCCTGTAACTCCTTCTTGGGAGTCAAATTCCGCAAAAGTCATTCTAAGTGAATTTCTAATGAACATAAGAAAATTGCCTTGCAAATTTAATGTTTATAAAATAACCTTAAAATTGCATATTTTTCACTTTAATGATCTATCATTAGTTATTTCATAGAATAACTAGGTAAAGTATTAAATATTTCCCCTATTATATACTTTAATTGACTTGTCTAGTTATTTCATAGAATACCTAGTTTTTCTATGAAATGACTGTATTATACACTTTAACGATAACATATACAAAAATAATATAAGAAAAGAAAACTTGTATTGATGTACACAATATAAGAAAGTCCTCAACATTTCATTTACCCAAGAAGACATCGAATTCGTCGTAAAATGCTAAAACGATTCCCTTATAAAAAAAATCACAACATTGAAAATTCCAAGAAAATATTTTTTTTTCAAGCACTCCATAAAAAATCAACTCAAATTCCTATTTTGACGCATCTTGAACTTATACGTCGAAATTTCAAAAAACCATAGAAAGGACATATCTAACCAAAAAAGAGGAAAATCCTAACACTGGAAAGAGTTGATAGACAAAATAGGTAAGGGGAGTATAAGAATGTGGAAGAAGCAAACATTTTCTTTCAGTGGAGATATTGAAAAAAAATACATGGAAAAATATATTCACTTATTTTATTCTTCAGAATTCCCCTGGATCCTTTCTTTCCAAGTTCTCTTCTCCTCTCCTTGGATTAAAGTAAGGGGTGAACTGAATAAAGGAAATGTGTCCTTTCCAGGAAAAAGGATAAATCTTGGGCAAAAACAAAATATGCATTCCGGTCATATACATGACAAGTTATTAATCACTTCAACACACCTTGTGAGAAAAAAACTATTTTTTCTGACATTGGAAGTGAATTCAATAGTGTCTTTGTTTTATTAATGTAATAGAAAAGGATTTTTATAGAATATATATATATATATATATATATATATATATATATATATATATATATATATATATAGTTTATGGTGGTAAACAGATGCTTTTGATGATCAGTACAGTTTTTAATGGTAATTTTCATTTCCTACTATTAGTTCACTTCCTCCGTATATGTATATATCTTGTTCAAATTTTCAATCGTTTATAAAATACTTTCTATTTATCCATTGAAGTTCAAGTACATTTTTTTAAACTTGTATTGGAGAACACTTGATGTTAGTACAGTTTTTTCAAGTTTTAATTCATTAATTAAATTTTATTTTTTAATTTTAAATCTATTCTGCGTTATTTCTGACGAAGTTACAATTAGCTACAACAGGTGGAGCCAGTACGTTTTTCTAATGAAGTATGAAATGATTTAAAATAAAAATTATCTTACTTATTCAATAGCACTTCTGTATTTGTGCGTAGTTGTGTATATGTTACCGTTAAAGGGCATAATTCAGTTATTTCAAAAAATAACTAGGTATTTCATGAAATAGCTAAATAAATCAGTTAAAGTATATAACAGATGAAAGATTTACCTAATTATTCTGTGAATTAACTAATGATACACAGTTAAAGTGAAAAATAAACAATTTCAAAGGCATTTTATAAATTAAATGATCATAAATAGCTGAAACATCTTGGAAAATACATTTTATCTCTATTTCGAATGATTAATTGATAAATAATAAGGAAACGCAGAGATATAACTTATTATTGCTCTTTCATTGTTAACATTAGTTAAACAGAAAGGAAAAAAGAATACGTTTCGAATCTGTTACTGGCACAATTAACTTTTCTACTCCTTGAACGTCATGGGTATGATAATGCTGAAGTAATTAATAGGCACGTGGTACTTTTTTGTGTTGTTGTAGCACTTGCTTCTGCTGTCAAAATTAATTTTTCACGAGAAAGTGTAGCATTTTTAATACGCTTTCATAAGTTTCATTTGTATGTAACGAAAGCTTTGAACTCGATTTTTACCAACTTTAAAAGGTCAGATTAATTCGAAATTTTTCACACTTGTCATGGACCGATGACAATACAATAATTTCATAATTGTGTTCCATTGTTCTGAACAGGATAATCAGGAGACAGGATAATTTAGATTTGGCAACTAATTCATTATACCATTTCCAGATTTGTCAACTAATTCCATGTACCCTTAACAGATTTGGCGACTAATTCTAAATCCCATTTCCAGATTTGGCAATTAAAAGATTAGGAGTAACCCTAAAAGCGAAAAACGTGTTTTTTTTTCTGCGTCAGCAATTTCTCATCATAATATAAGAAATTGCCCAGTCTTTCTGAAAATGGAAATAAAAAAAAGATTCGTGCATGTGAAAAGAAAAAATTGCAGGGATGCTCAAACATTTCGGTCGAGGGCATAAAATTAAAAAAGAGTGTATAAATAAATATAAACAAAAAAATACATGTTTTTACTGTAGATCAAACTAAAAAATGAAAAATAAATTATAGTTTAATTAAACTAAAAAAGCAGGCTTTTATGCTTAATCAAACTAAAAAGGAAAAAAAATAATTCTTAATATAAGAATAAAATGATTTACGAGAAAATTAATGCCGTTGTGTGGTAAAAGTGTGAGGAGCTTTGCACTAAATTTTTACACTAACTCAGCATTTCGGAATAGAACTAGTAAGACATTATAACACTTGATATAGAGCACCCCACGCGTTTACCCCAATGAAATTAATTTTCTCGTAAATCATTTTATTCTTATGTTGAGAATTTTTTTTTTACTTTTTTCTTCGATTAACCATAAAAGCATGTTTGTTAGTTTATTTAACTATAATTTTTCTACTATTCCACGCTTATTTAATAAAAATTG
>BMAU01008365.1:297500-355135 GCA_019973935.1 Trichonephila clavipes
TTAATGATTTACTCTATTCATTTGTGAATATACTGTGTTTTTAATTTGAACATTCCGTTTTTAGAAATTTTTAATTTGAACTTTCGGATTTTTTGTTTGAACTTTCGGATTTTTTGTTTGAACTATCGAATTTTTTAGTTTGAACTTTCGGATTTTTTAGCCTGAACTTTCGGGTTTTTTAGCCTGAACTTTCGGATTTTTTAGCTTGAACTTTCTGATTTTTTAGTTTAAACTTTCAGATTTTTTAGTTTTAACTTTTTGATTTTAGATATTTTTTAATTTGAACTTTCGGATCTCAAATATTTTTTTTATTTTTTCTACCTATACAACTATTTTAAAGATGGGTGCATTATCTTGGGCGTTTGATGGTTCACTTATATTATGCACTAAATTGTTTTTAAATTTTAATATTTTAATATTGTAATATCTTTCAGAATGCGATGGCGAATAGTTTTATTTTTCAAGTATAATGGTTTAATTTTAACTTTTTAATTTAAAGTATAATGGTTTAATTTAAACTTTTTAATTTTTAATTTTTAAAATTTTTTTGAAATTTGGATATTTTCCAATTAACTTACCAAGTTGCAATAGTGGGAAGGTTGGCGCCATCAGACTAGTTTAACCCCACTTATCGGTCCTAAGTCCGAGATTGTACTTGGATATTTTATAAATTTTTATTTTATTTTATATTTTTTAATTTTGTTTGAAAACGATGGAATTTTATCTTTTATATTCGCCATTGATATTTTGAAATGTTTTAGTATTATGAGATTCATATATTTCAATTTTTCAATTGATAATTGCGATTGTTTTTATATATTTAAATATATATATATATATATACTTTTAAAAAATCATAAAATAATATTCATATAAAAATTAGCGTGAAATATAAATGAAACACAAAAAATATAATATTAAAATTTAATAAGCATGTGACGCCATCTATTTAATAATTGTAGAATAAATTAGATATTGTAGAACTTTAAAAAATCATTACAAAACATAATGACAGTAAATAATTACAATAATACAAATTGTATCATTAAAAACCATTATAAATATAATTACAAAGAAAGTTAGCAGGATATCCATGTTCAATACAGTGATTAAAAAATTTATTAAGATTTACAAAAATATTATCTTTATCGCTAACTAGTACATTATTACGATAAATATAGTTAAAAATAATATTTCTATACATAGATATTGATAAATTTGAATTCCAGTAAGGCACTTTGATGATATTAAAATTAAAGGCATCTCTTTTATCATAAATATTACTATGTAATTTCAAATCCTTAATATACAGTGTTACATCTAGGTAATTAGTTTTGATTGGATTATTATTAATTTTAACTAAGTTTAAGTAAGCCGGATAAAAATTAATAATGGGATTTAAATTATCATTTTTACCAAAAATAATAAAATCATCAATATATCTAAAAATATAGTAGTCATTATTAATAATATAATTATATTCATAAAAATGTAAATAAAGATTTGCCAAACTATTGCTAGCTGGGCCCCCTTGTAGGAGTCCTTTCTCTTGTTTATATGAAGAACCATTAAAATTAATGTAATTTTCTTTTAAGACAAAATGTATGAGAGTTTTAAATTTGTAAATATTAAATATTAAGATTATACATAATGTGGTTTTCTAAATTTACTTTAATAATATCATTTTTATCAATGGAATTGAAAAGATCGTCAAAGTCATAACTATGAACTGAATAAATATTTTTATTATTAAAAAAATCTATAATCTCTTTACTATTTTTAATTATAGCCCTATTACATTGCTGATTAATAAAGTTTTGTATAATATTATGAAGTAATTTGCCTACAGTAGTAATATAAGTTTTAAAACCATTTGTCACAATTCGAAATTTAACAGGACTTTTATGGAATTTTGGAGTTAAAAATATATATGGATACTTCTTAATTTTAGGAATACAAAAACCTAATTTTTTATAAATAGCAATAATACGATTACTAATTTCATTATGTGACAAATCTAATTTTTTAAAAGATCCATTATTTAGAAAGTGATCATTAAGAATATTATAATATAAATACTTACAAATCACAGCATATAGTTACCAGGTACTTTATCAATGTAAACTAAGATAAAATTCTTTTGTAGTTCATAAATTTTCTGTTTTCTATCTTTAAAAGTAGTTTCATATTGAGAATGGTAGCTAAAATTCATAAGGTCTTTTATAATATTGTACTTATACTCATCAAAAGCCTCAATAGGTAGTCCAAATTTAATTGCAGATTTTGTAATAAAATTATCTATATCTTTAATAATTTGTTTTTAACATTTTTGTTGTTATTAGAAACATTTAATCTAAAACTAGTGCCTTTACTCATTATATCTTTTAAAATATTGTCATTGATTATGTCTAAGTTGCCAGTAACTACATGTTTAAGATGACCATCAATAAAATCTCTCTCATTATATCTAATACATATACAATCTCCTATATTAATAGAGAACGAACTATTGTTGTAATTAAAGATAAATCTACCCATTGTTTTGTTATATTTAAATGCTTTCTTTACAATCACCTTTCTAACCGGAAAAAGTGACTAATGTCTATTAAATACTTTAGAAAAGTTAATTTTGAAAAAGTTTTATTCATGAATAATAAAGTGCAGTATTTTGTAATAGGTTCATTAATTTTCTCAACATTAATATTGAATTTATTACCTAGATAGTTAAGAATGTCTTTAATAATGTGTACTGCATGACAAACATTTAAGGAATCATTATTTAAGGTTTCATATAACAATACAATTTCATGTTTATTAAGACCAAACATGAAGTATTTGATCTTCTTGATATTAAAGTTTTTTTCAAAAAAAATCATCATTAAGAACTTTAATATTGTCATTTTATGAATTTTTATCTCTATTTTTCTTTTTAGTTCTATTACTTCTAGAATTTCTTTCATATATATATATAATTGCTTGATATAAGTATATTTTTCTTCAGAAAATTCTTAACTTTCCTCATATTTCACAATCTCTGAAAATGTGTTAAAAGTTTGAATGATACTTCATGTCTTATGCCTTTTTGTGTCTACCCTGGTTGATAATTCTTGGATATTTGCCAGGTTTTTAAGCCTTCAGGATATTAAATTTTTTTAAGGATTCGCAAAATTATGCAAAATAAAACAAATATGGCATTGTGTTACTATACATTTACTCCACAGACGAAAGAATTTAAATTTTAAAATCCTAACACACAAAACTTATTGTATTAGTCTACTCCCAAAATCAACTTGAAAAAATTTTCTGTAAAGAGGGTCAATATAGAAACGTACTTCAAAATTAAATTACCAAAACACATGACATTCCATTAAACGAATTAGGTAAGCTTTGAATCTTTATCCCAGTACACATTAAATTTTGCAATATTAATGCGTTTGTGTGATCATGGTAATAATGTTAGGAAGAATCAGCTTTTTTTAATTTCTGAGCAATGCAAAAGTAGAAATTGGAATTAGAATTTTATGGAACTAAATTGGATGAAAAATAAATCTTATTTCTAAATAACGATTAGTAATTGACTTTTATTGAATAGCAACATTTTCAAAGTACCTATTAAGCCGGGAGAGTGCGCGTGCTCAATACTGACATTAGTGTTCACGGGGGGGGTGACTCAGTCACCCCAATCCTTTTTTTATAATTATTTTCATTTAACATGATATTCGCAATTCCAGTTGTGACGAATCTGTACGGAACCTTTCCACTAATATTCTTAGGCGTCTTTTTGGGGATTATAAATTCGCGTATATATATTTCCAATCAACTCCAGAAAGTGAACGGGATATGCAAAGTAGATAGGGTATTTAAGTAGAGCGTTGTAAGCTAGCAAGTAGGAAGGCTATTGAGCCAGCAGCAGTAGCCTCAAATTTAGAGGATTCCATGGGATTACGTTAGTGAAGCCTGTTATTCTACGAAAGAACTAGAAAGCTGATATACCAAGCGGTAACTATAATTTATTTACGCTTAAAATAAGCGTTAATTTAATAAAATTAGTTAAATTTAATGAAAGCTAATAATTATAGAGTTACGTGTATATCTCGGACCTCCTATTTCGGTAGACCTTATTTGATCTTGCGCGTGATTATTGATTAATTTCATAATTCGTAATTTAATTTAATATTAAAGGCAAATCCCTTTTGTTTGACGTAACATAGAAATATTATATGTTATTAGAGTTTTTGAGAATTGAATTGATATAATAAATACAAGTTATTATTATACAAAATGGCTCTTAGTGATTCTTTGCTTCAAATTAATCTTGGTGTCCAGGATGGAACCCAGGTGGGTCCACACACAGTGAATATACGCAGATATTTAATAAAAACATTCATTCATAAATTATATGAATTATCGAATAAAAAATAGATGTCGCTGCATTCACTTAGATATGGATTTTAGTTTCATCTCACTATGATGCAAAACGAGGGCTATTAGTAACGGACCTCTTATTTTGCACAACGATCAAGTGACGAGGACAACTCCTTAACTGGGATCAGGGGCGTAGCTACCGCCGTATCAATGATACGAGGCCTCCACGCGACAGGGGTCTCAACATGTTTAAAAACAGTTCCAAAAGATATTGCCAGTCAGAGTTGCTTATGGGGATAGTGATTTATAGAGAGAACATTTGAAAAAATCTCAGTTGAAATTGAATCCAGTAGGTGAGTACATTCTGGAAAAACTGTGCATGCCTTAGAGAATACTTGTTCGCATCTATCTGAGAGAATAGTGCACAAGACTTCCAGATCCTTCTAAAGATTTCAAATAAGTCAATTTGGATTATTTATAAGTGCTGATATTATTTCCCCCTTTTTTGGTTGCTGTTATGTTGTTACTAATCTCCGTCTGGTCAGACGAAGTCAGACCAGATCAGTGAAACCGTTGACTTTAAAGAAATCCAATACTAGAAGTAGACTATCATGGTAATCTTCCCAGTCCAGTCCAAGATGTGCTGAGGTGAAGCCTGTTTTAGCTGGCATTTAGGGCAAATAGGAAACCTCCTATTGCCTCCAGAAAAAGTGAGACTTTTTAAGTGCCCACTGTAAATTTACCACCTTAAGTCCTGTTAGTGGACTCAACGTGGCAAAGGAGTGTTCTTGGGAGGAGTGAGAGAAGTACGTCGTGAGTGCATACTCCTGACAGGGCCATCCAAGGCGTGAAGACCGCTCGATTTTTCCAAGATAATACTAATACGCATGGAGCCAAGACAAACTTCTACCTCATGGTACTCCGGTCTTCGGATGACAGAAGCAGCATTTTTCTCCCTGAGTATCTTTACACAACATGTTTCTTTTCTTAATTTGAGATAGTAGACATTCGTGTTTCTCTTTGGTGTATTGTATTATGTCTACATCTACTTCCTGGTCCAGTTCAGGCTACGATTTTACGAGTAAAGAGCTTTCGTAATCGGAAGGTCAGGCTATGAGGGGAAAGGGGTTACCGAGACATACAATTTCAAGCGTTAAAAAAATTTGTTTCTTTTGCTATTTCCTATCTACTTAATAGAAATCAACTCTGAAATAATGCTGATTCAAAATTCTTATTAACAGATTAAGCTACGATGAACAATTAAGAAAATTAATCAATAAAACTTATAAGAGAAAGCACAGCAAAAGATCTATGGAAAAAAAGAAAATGTCGATTTCCTCGGAATTTCTATTGGAACAACAAAAATCTTAGAAAACATTATTGTCACGCAGATGTATAATTGATGGCAAAAAAACCTAAAAAAAAAATGTTTTGATCATAGTTTTAAAAAAACTTACAAATAGAGATATTAATCACAACCAAAAACCCAATTTCTTTTACAATTTTCCGCAAAAACAAAAAGAAAATTGTAAAATTAATCACGGACAACATTATTTTTTGTCCCACTGATTCTGGAGCAGGAATGACGTTATCCTAGAAAGGCTTCTTGATCCAAATCGGCTACAAGGTCATTGAGAACAGTTGATGAAAGTATTTTCAAATTTTCCAGCTGAACTCTTCTCATTCTCATCAATTTATTTTTGTTTACCCAGGAAATTAACGTGACAAACTTCTCTACCGACTTTAAGGCTTTCGAAATCATTATTTACATTAGGCTTGTTTACTTGTACAATTGATTATAGTAGAAGAAAACACGTGGGGGTAGAGAGGATAGTGCTAAGACTAGAAGTCAAGACATTCAAGACCAGGGGTGGCCAACATAAATGACCTTTCAGACCACTTTGGAAAATCATTATAATCCCGCAGGCCGCATATAAAAACATATCTTTATATTAGATTTGGGCCCATTACAAACATTTATTGGAGTGAAAATTTAAAACATATTGATGTATTATTATTGTTTCCATTGTTTTTCATGTATAAAAACATAGATAATATAATAATAATAATGCAATGATCAAATAATATTCCATATTTTTAAATAGAGAGATAGTTGTTTCTCAACTCTTTCACTTAGTTTTTGGAAGTCGATCTTAATGCGTGTATTTGCATATCGTAATTGATGTTGAATCTTTTCCTCCGTTAAGTTTGAGCGCAATTTATGTTTGATAAATTTCAATTTAAAAAAAAACAGATTCGCAGTAACGTGATAAAATCAAAATAGCTATGGTATTTTTTGTTAAAACTCTAAAAACAAAAATATTGCACAAATTAGTCGCATTTTCAAAAGTTGTATTGAATCTCGCGAGCCATAAAATTATTCAAGTCCGACCACGGTCTGGCCACCCTGTTAAAGACATACGAAATTTAATAAGTTGTAATGAAGAAGGGCGGTGTGATGTACTTCGTCGGCTCAGTGGCTTAGAGGTAGCGTGCCCGCCTCGTAATAGATGTTCTGAATGTGAAATCCGTAACCATGTAAGCTTAATGATTATGTGGCGTGCAAAATATCCCTTAAGTTTTAGTTTGGCTCTGCTTCTTTTGCAAAAATTAAATCACGACAATATTAGGCATCCCTCAAGAGTTTGAATTAAATAGATTCAAGCGTCAAAATCTGGTGGTGGGAGTCGCGCTACTAGAGGATGCCACCATTGAAATGGAGTCTCATATTTGGGGACTTACCGTGTTTGCAAAGGCTAAAATGCACAAACGCAAAATTTGTATAACCCTGAAGTTAATATTTTTAAATATCTTTTTGAACTTTTCATTAAAAACTTAGTGGACACAGTACGAACTCTAAGGGGACACAGTACGATTCAACTGACAAAAGTCGGTCAAAAGCTCAAGTAATTTTTTTAGCCTAAATTATTCTTTATATGTTTTTTACAATCTCTAAGCTCCAAGTTAAAAATACGCCAGAACTATGATAGCTTTGAAGCGTTCATTTTTGTTCATATCCCAATAACAAATAAAAATTTTAAACTGATTTATCTCAAAAGAATGCAAATTATTTACCTGATTAAAAATGCTGAGGTTATCTTTTTTCTATTGTGTGAAATGCCTATATGCCTATTATTATTAGTACATGTAAAAAATTAGTATACACTTTTAAATCAAAACAATACTTAATTTTTTAAAAAAATAATTAAATTTAGAATTTATGAATTTTTCAAGGAATTTTCAATAATCAATCATAAAAAGAAGCAATTTACGAATATCATTCATATCAGTAGAAAATCCATATCAATTTTTGTTGTACGTAGTTTGATGTACTTATAAATCAAATTTCATGCAATACGTCAATCACTAGAAGAGAAATATATATATAGCATTTAAAATCACTTCCTAAATATTTACCTTCGTCTTTAAAAAAAATTAAATGGCTAGCTTTTTGTAGTATTTAGAGCATAAAAGCTGTTTTACGTAATACATATGCATGCGTTACAAGCATAAAAATTGTAAAGACCCTTAAATCAAAAATATTATAAGGAATATCAAGTATTCTTAAAATAAGGAATTTATAGTAATGGTTAAATTTCAACAAGCCGATAGTAAAGCATAGGACTGCATAATAAATATTATTCCTTGATATATATAAAAAAAGAATGAAATTGTATAGCAAAGAAGACAATAATGCATTTCAAACATTTGTACATTTGTAAAAAGAAAAGTAAAAACATAAGTATTTATCATGTAAGGTTTTGTAACTTTATACAAAAAAAAAATAACATTTTGTACAAAATATTCTTCCAAAAGAAATGGAAAAATGCAGTTATTTCAACCCCTGGACAACAATATCAACAAAATTTCTTTTACAGTAACGTAATTCCCATACGGAGACACCAAAAGAATTCAATTTCAAATTTTTATCCACAGCATATTATACGGTACCTTAGCGTCCATATTGTGTCTCGTAGAATAAATTTATTTTCCTTCCCGAAGCATCCTTGTTTGTGCTTCAAAAATTTCTTATATACCGTAAAAAAATCTCCATAAAGAAATTCTCTATTTTTATATTTTATTCATGCATGCAAGTAAGGCTATATTTCTGTATTGCAGGTTTTTATTGCAGCTAAACATATGAATGAAATACATGAATTTTTTTCAATTTTACTAGGATTGAAATTTTTAGCTCGTATTGTTGTGATAAGCCCAATTGTAAAAAAATGAGAAATAAATGAAGGTCTAGTTTTAATAATATATTTTATAGAAAAAAATGAGCTAAAAAACTTTTTATGCCAGCTTTTCTTCTAAGCTATTTAAGGGGTGGGGGGTTAGAAAGCTAAAATCATATTTTTTTTGACAATTTGAGGTTTTTATATTTTTAAATTGTATGGATCTTAACCTTTCTAAAAATACCTTACTTCAACCTTTAGGGTAATTAGAATCCCTTAAAACTTATTTTTAAACAATCGCTGACACTGGGCACGCCCATTTGGATGGCAAAAAATGTGAACAAAGTACTTCGTTTTTGCTTAAAACTTGAACGTCTGATATGAACCAAAACATGTTCTTTTATTGTAAATTTAGCCTTTTATTTTTTGTATTTCCTCGCCGATTAGAAGTCTCACTGTATACATTAAAATCAATTTATCTCAAAGTGTAAATTTTAATGTTCGCTGTACCTTTTCTGAGAAACTACTGTTTACAGGTACTGTAAACTGTTTACAGGTATGTAAATTTTTTATGGTATATTTATATTGATAGCTAATATATACTGAAATAAGCTTTTTGTAAAAAAAACTCAAAAATTTATTTTTTACAAATTTTTTATGTGAAAAATGGGCGAAATTTCGCATTGTTTGATAAAATATTTCATAAATTATTAAAAAATTCAAAATTATAGATAAAAGATTATTTTAGTATAATGAGAAAGGTGTACTTTAATTGTATGAAAAATTTTAAGAATGTACATGTAACAGAGATTTTTAGAAAAGGTACATCGAAAACAGCCAATTTAAGAGTCATATTTAACATTGTCAGTATATATTGAGAGAGAGATTTCCAACTCCTCTTAATAATATTCCTAAAACATTTATTTTATTATAAATACAATAAAATACAACAGATCTCCAAAACCTCAGCTATCGATAACCCAGTAGTCCAAAAAACTCAGCAGGTAAAAAAAAACAAGCAATTCTTTAAAAAAAGTAGTCAGTTATTGCGAAGTTGGCTACTTAATTTTTTCGTTATAGATAGCTTTATGCTTTTATGTAGTTTTTTTTTCTGGGATGTGTCTGATCAGGTAAATTATTGCATACTAAGTATTCATTAATTTTCATTTAGTAAATGTGTGCTCTATGCTTTTATAAAGTACGTACTTTCCCTTTGTTTAAGGGTATTTGGACAGTTTGTTTTCTGTTGTATTCACAAACAAACATTACATACAAGTTCAGTACAATATTTTCTAAATAAATTCTCATAAATATTTCTTAATTCCATGTTCAATAACCCGGCATTTTCACAAACTCGGTCAGCCCTCTGTCTATATTAGGCTGAATTTTCGGGACTCGACTATATAGCCAACTGTAAGAAAAATATTTTTTCGCATTTAAAATAACGGCATAATTATGAACGTCAGGTAGGGAACATCTGAAAGATTCAAATTCGCATAGCAACTCATAGTCGGAAATACAAACACCGAGCTGGCAGTTATGCACCTGATTTGCAGGCAAAAAGAAGGAATGTAATTAAAAAGGCAACCACAGAAAGATGCAACGGAGGTTTGCTGTGTGAGTATGGATCATTAATAGGTAATAGGCATAGTGAGGCCAGGCCACGCATTCCAACGGGCCATAGTATCTGAGGGGCATGTTGGGAGTTCGAGTCACTCGTGACCTTCCCTCACTATGTCTATTACTTCGTAATAATTCTTTTTTACACATGTTGTAATGCAAATTAGCAAACATCCGCTCTGCATCTTCCTTTGGGAACCTTTCGTGATAGAATCTTTCTGTTGCTCGTGCATTTCCTTCTGCTGATCCATAAATCAAGTGATACGAAGCAGCTCGGTGTTTGTAAAACGTCCCGTACTCCTTTGTGGGCAATGACAGTTCAAATGACTGCGGGAATGCAAGTCTGTTTCCTCTGAAGCTGTTGCGAATAATGCCACTTAGCTCCGAACGAATCCAACCATGGGTTACTATGTAAATTTAAATCCTTGAGATGTCCCCTACCTGCCTTTAAAGTTAGTCCCAATGATCCTGTATAAAAAAGTAATATAAGTCTATATTTCTATAAGCAATCCTGTATCCTATATTCCAACCTCAATGCGATTTTATCTTGCATACTACATTAATATCTGCTATTTCATGTAAGGTAATATTGATTTTAATATTCTTCAAAGTAGATCTTTTATTTTATACTAACCTGCTGTGAAAATAAATTGTTGCATGTCATATCTAAGAATCTCAATGGGTGTATATATATTTTACACATATAAGGATATATATTTATTTGTTAAAACTTGACTGTCAAATATTTTGATTCTAAATTTTTAATCAAATATTCATTTGAAGATTTGTTGCGTCCACAGTGGCCTAGTAGGGGTCATGATATCAAGTTTGAGGTCTGTGCCATATAAGACCTTTCGTGTAGTGAGGCAAGACCACTTTAAATCAGTTCGAGTGTTCATATTAAAGTGATGTGGAAGTTTGGAGAGTGGGGAACATTTCAGGTAACATCCTCGTAACGGGATTGTAAACTACGACGAAAGGGGGTGTTTATTAACGTCGCACTATGAAGTAACCTAGGGTCATGGACCTCGTAACTCCAAACCATGGTCAAGTGACGGGGATGACACTTGAAATGTGTGGGCAGTCCCCTCTCTGAACTTTCACATCACACCAACAGGAGGGCTTCAGCTCGATAGATTTAATGTGTATCATCCCCTCTACACAGCGGATCTTTAGTGATACTAGGCTCAAAATCATGACATGCCGACTATGAGTCCGTGACCACGACCGCAAGGCTACCGTGGGCTTTAAAATTACGAAGTTTATTTCCATTTGTCTAAATTATTGCTTATACGTGTGGCATTAATAAAACAATCAATCCTACTTTTGCTAAATTGTTTTATTTATAAAAAAAACACCATTTATGTACCACCATTTATTAAATTGTGTCTAAATTCTTATTAAAATTATGCTACACACAGCGATTTTTCATAATTTAATGTATCTATCCTAATGGACTTGCTTTAAGTTATCTTCTTAATGATATAATTAGTTGCAGAGAAATGGCTAAATTAAAGCCAAATCAAAAGTACTATTTGTAACATAACGGACATTGCTTTTGACATCAAAAGACATGTAAGTGATAAACTGCACTGTTTAAACTAATGAGATAAATAAGATACATTTGCTTAAATACAGTCGGACCTCTATATAAAGAAGTCACTAAATCCTGGGGAAAAGTTCGTTATATGAAAAATTCATTATATGGAGGTTCATCTTTTAATATACTTTATAAAGAGCATAAAACAAATTTTAAGTTCATAAACACTATATACTAAAAGTAATTATTCACCTTTTTTTAATTAATATATGTTTATTTTATATATCTTACCCATCAAAAAAGAATGAAAGAAAGAAAAACCGCAAGGAAAACAAGAAAAAGAAAATGTCGAAGAATTCACTGTACTTTCAATATTAAGAAAATAATTTTGTACTAAAATTAATGAATTTTGAGGACATTTTCCAATTTAAAGCATACAAGTAATATTAAACATGCATTATTTTATAATTAGAACACGGGGATACGGGACAACTCCACTGAGGGTGAAAGAGAATATCGAAAATGTTTCTAGTGATCTGGGCAATGGAGCTTAAAGGTTACACTTCTTTGATGAAACGTCGAGAACTCTATTGCCCTCGGCGAGTTAGGATCTAATAAAACCAGTTCAAGATTCATAACCACCATAAAATGTGTCAAAGAGAGAATAACTTAATTTTTTTAAGAAATACTTTAAAAGTAGACAGAACAAAAATTGAATAATAAAAGAAAAAGTTCGTTATATAGAAAATACACATCGCTATAGAGAGGCTATTTTACGAAGAAAATCGTGAAATGTTCAAGGTTCCAGGAAAAAGTTCGCAGTATAGAGTTTCGTTATATGGAGGTTCGACTGTAGTTTGTTTCCGAAACGGAACATTTCTTTCCATTTTGGAGAGGAAATTCCATTAAAATTTTACACGAATTTTAATGGAATTTATAGCTCTAATCTGGAATGTGGCTAAATCAGTTTATTTGCATGAGTGAAAGATGCCCTTGTTATAAAAAAATCCTTACAACGTTCCAGAAACGGTCCTCTAGAACAGTTCCACTAACAGAAAAGAGAGACAAATTCTTTTTGTCTTATAACACTCAACACACAAACAAATTCTAATCTCGGTTGAGTCAACCTTTGTTTCAAAGGGAAATTTCCAAAAAAAAAGTCAATCCCAGGGACTTTTCTATGGTTTCTTTGTGATTTCATATTTTTGCTAAATTTGTCGCCTACGACGATTACGTCGTCTATCAGGTGATCCTCGTCACAACTTCTAGGACAGGGATGGCGAACCAGTGGCACGCGTGTCACTGATGGCACGCGACACAATATTTTTGGCACGCCAGTGATCAAAAAATGATTTATATTTGTTTTCAAAATTTCAAAGTTCATTATGAAGTATTACGAATAAACGTGAGTGATCGGTTGCGGTGAAGCGGGGAGTACACTCGTTTGTTATTGCCTTGGCTTAGTTACTTTGTAGACTACAATTGCTTATGATATAAAGTTTATCTACGCATAGTATAGTCCATTTCATTGACACAACTGTACTTTAAAGTTTGTCTGTGTTATATTTACGGTTTTTAACTGTTTTTAACATGGCTAGTCCAGCAGAAGAACAAAAAGTGCCAGACCGTAAGTGTAACAGAGAATTTCAAATTTTGTAGACCGAGAAACATGGGATTATTAGTAAAGCCCATGTTCGTGTGTGTTTTATGTTTTGAAATAATGGTCTGTAAAGCGGTATTTTGAAATAAATCACAAACCCTCTTGTCAAAAAAAGTGAACCACAGCAAAAATATTTAATTACTTGAAAACCGTTTGGCAGATGACTCAAATTCGCATGTTTTCTGCAAAAAGTAACATCTTACAATCCTAATATAAGTCATTTGTCATCCACAATCTGCAACAAGAGAAGTTACACAAATGTTACTTTACAACTCGAATTACACGTAAAAATAAATCATTAAACTGTACAGTGCAAAAGGTAATTTTTTTTCAATTTGTTAAGCATTCGCCCGTGGGTGATGCCTTACCTCTAAGTTATCTTCGTGACCAAAGGGTGTGGGAGTGAATGAAGAACTAGGCGTTGCCATGATCTTAATATATCTTTATTAAGATCTTAACTTAAACAATACACAAAGATAACAGTTATATATAAACTTAGAGGATCTGAGGTGAGAAAACACACAATACGTATTACCAAATAAACGCGACTTTAATCACTATATTCCCGCCTATTCCTAATCTAAACTTATACACAGTTCCTAATAGATAACAGAATTATCCTACCTCAATCTCTTGGTTAATAACAATCCTCTCGGATCCTAAATATCTTTTCTTGATCTCGCGTGGAATAGTATCCACCTTGACTTGATCATTCTGTCACGGATAGATTCACACTCGTATAACGGATTTCTTCTCTTCCTTCAGTCTACGCGCTTAAACTCAGACTAGCATAATCACTTCTCAATAGCTCATACGCTTACGTTTAACTTCTGTTATTTAAAAGATTCTTAATTTGCATAATCACGCTTCGCTTCTGGAATTGGTTGGAAAGGATTTGCCTTTTTCGGCCCCAAAGAACCCAAGATGAGTTTTTTGTTAAAAACGCGATGAGCCCGTCACAAACTAAATAAAGTTTTGTGTGTTGTTAGTATTTAGTTTTATTATTTTCCCAATAAACACAAGTCAAGAATATTTGATGGTGCTTATATACCTCATTAAACACTACATTAGAAAAAAAGGCACTTTCATCCATAAGAGTTCCCCCCCTGTACTAGGATGTCAAAATCTTATTTGAGTTAATGCTGGGAAGAAATCTTACCCTAAAAAACTCAATTTTGTTACGAGGAGAGCCCCACCACAGGGAAAACGATACACGAGGATATTTCATTAATTATGAATCAGCTTACAACCAGTCAGTTGCAAAAGAAATCAATTATAAGGCAAATAGATCTTGCTCTTTTAGCTTTTTATTGTTTATTTATTTCTTTTTTGGCGCCTTTAAAGTTCAAAAGCCATCATTTTTATATATTTTACTCAAAAAATTTTGATTTTTGAAATCTATCAAAATATCAAGCTTTTATATTACTTCTATTCAAAACTCTAAGCTCTTGGGTTTTGGATATAATCCAACGAAATAGATATGTACAAAATAATTATCATAAAATGACAACAAACAAAGTTAATTACTATGCAACCCCTTTTGAAAAAAAGTTCAACTTACAAGATTTTTAAACAAGTAAACAGGCATACTTTCTTCAGTGTCGGTAGAAGCGCATGACGCGTATAAAATAGAAGGAAACTTACAATTTCGAATAAATTTCTTTCTTCCTTTTTCTACTCTTCACTGTAGATACAGCGCTGGAGAAAATATTTTTGAAAGAAAAATTGGAACTTCACTTTCGACAACACAAAAAAAGTAACATTCAAGTAACCCTCCGGTGAAATTTCAACTGAAGTGACGTAAGAATAAAAAAAGAAGAATGAAAACTTTCTGGAAAACTTTTGGACGTGTGTTAAGAACTGCGGGTTGAGAGAATCGAGTGCATTTTTCTAAAAAAAAAATGTTTTGGTAATTCTCTTTCCGGATATTTACAGAAATTTCCATGGCAATTTTTTGTGTCTTCTTTTTCGGGTATTCTTCACGGGAATTTTTATTTCCGTGCCATAAAAATATGGATTACATGATTTTTTTCTGGTTCCAAATAAGAAAGATAATAAGAATCTGGGTTAATTTAGTAGATATTGATTAAAATTAAATAAGATGTTTTAAAAGTAGTAAGCCATTTTTAAATCTTAGCACCAAAGAACATTTTTTTAATGAATTTTACATTATAATTGAATATAAAAATATAGTTGATAATAAAATTGACATTATGATGCGTACGTGTGTGCGTGACAAAGCAAAGGCCGAGTTGCAAACAAAGTCCTTATACGTATTTTAAACATAAGTGAGAGAGTGCTCATTTATATGATCTTTCTCCCCTTGTTCATACTAGATAAAAACAAATCCGCATCTTCACTGCTCAAGCAACAAAATACTAAGAAAGGGAATAATCTTTTTTTTACATTTAAAAACAAAGAAAAGCACATTGGTAAAAAAATATTGTGCATTTTGTAATTTAAAAAAAATAGCGGGTATTTTTAGACTGGAAGATTGAAGAACAGTTGATTTTGATTTAATTTATTATTCGAATTGTAAATAACATTGACCTTTTTTGATTACAAAGTTTTACTGTACGATAAATGAAGTAAAAAGTATAAACGATAAAATTATATACATTGTACAAATAAACCAAAATTTTTAAATATTTAAAGAAAAATTTTGAAAATATATAAAGTAATCTCTCCAAAAATTATAGTTTTGACTCTTTTTCTTATCTCTGCTCTGATTTTCAGATTTATTTAAATAAAAACAAAGGAAATTCAGCATTTTAGGGAGCTTTATATCTACCTTAACAATCAAATTTTCGAGATAAAACAATATATTTTACCTAAACCCAACAAAAAAATTTTAAAAAAATAAACTGCCTAAGAGAAAAGTAACAAGCAATAAAAAAAAGGTGTTTTTAAAACTTGCGTCCTTATATTTAAAGAAACATCTTATTCTTTTATCTAAATAATATGCGTTTTCCAACTTTTCAAAAAAAAAGAACATCTAGTTACAAATCTTTATGTTTTTTTAAAAAAGGCATAACAAAGAAACTCTCTTTATAGTTCTTTCGAAGAGTCAGAAAAGGATACAACAGATATTCGAAAATGAATGGATTTCACTATGGCAGCATGGCACTCACAGGAGAAACTCGAAGTATAATAGAGAAAAATGAAGATTACTACACAGAGCTGCAATTCGAGTAAAAAGAGCTATTATACAATGTAAAAGAAGATTCTTTTCAAAACTTTTCAACTTAATGCAAAACGATTTTCAAGTTATTCTGTTCGCTAGTGTATTCTTTGTCTTCTTTATCTTTGAAGGAATATTTCTTTTTAAAAAATTGTTTCTTGAATCAACATTAAAATTTTCAAATACTTCTCACTGAAATATTTTAGTCTCAAGTAAAAAAAAATTAGTTTGAATGGAAACTCAATTTCTAAGAAAACGAGCTACACAATTTTCTCAAAAGTTCAAATTCTAATAGTAATTTGAATATAAAGAATGAAACGCTATCTTATCCAAAGACGTCTTAATAATCTTTCACGACCAGGGCCCAGAGATATATTAGTATTTTGTGAAGCAATGACCAATTTGCTGCTTGAGAAGAAGTAGAAATGGAAAGATAATCCAAAGAAGCCAATATTCCGAGTATCTCTTGCAATGTAAGCTTCAGTATTACACAATGCTTAAAATTGTGTGCATGTGTGTGTGTGTGTGTGTATTTATATATATATATATATGTGCAGCATGCAGCCAAAAGCAAGGCAGTCTTCGCGCGCAAAAGTGAATAAAAACTGAAACTTGAAATAGTGAAAGTGAAACAAAACTCAAAAACATTTTAGAGCAGAGAGAGAGAACGCGAGAGGTGCGCGAGCAGGCGTTACCTTCTGAAAATGATCGTCAATCTTATCTGTAAAAACTTTTCTACCTTTTTAATTAATTTTTTTGTTTAATGTTAAAATAAAATAGAAGTAGACCAACGTCTTGGACCCCTTGTTGTCTCCCACAAATTATGGGGGGCTTAGATAAAAATTTCGATTTTGAACCAAAGTCTGGACAATGAACAACAGCGTCAAAATTTTCGGAAACTTCGTTCAACCTGTGTAGAGGTTGAATTTTGCAACGAACCATCGACAAAATATTCCGCCTGTGTAGGTTGGAAAACCCATCGTCGAAAAAGAGGTTGGAACTAATTCAGTGTGAATAATCCGCCTGTTAGAGGCCGGAACTACAATTTCAAGATATTACCTGCGAAGAGGTGAAATCAGTGGAATCGAAATTTTTCTTCATTGGATACATCGTACGTGCGAGCAACAAGGGAGCCAGAAAAAAAAAAAAGGTAGGATCTTTCCATTTCTAAAATGTATAAAAACGCTCTTAAAGAGGATCTCTTAGTTGAAGAACTCGGTATTGTCGAAAGTTCTGACACTATAGTTAAACTAAAGACTAAAAATTGAGAACAGTAGTACATTTGAAAGTGATCCAGATTTCGTTAAAACTTTAATCAAAACTGTATAGATGAGAGAGTATCGCAAAACGAAAGAGAATTCAGAACAAAAAATTGAGCTGAAACTTCAAGCAAAATTAGAAAAAAAAATCGAACTACAATTGGCTAAAAATAAAGCATTGTTTAAATCCTGCAGCTAAAGTCGAAGAAAAACAGTTCGAAACTAACATAGAAAATATGATAAAAAGTATAAAAACTTTATCTCTTTGTTCCCACCAGATCTGAAAACTTTAATCTGTTCTTTCAATCATTAGAACGCGCATTTTTAACCAAGAAAATAAATGACGAATATAAATCTGAAATTTTAATAAATCTTTAAAAAAAGAGCTCATAACGTCTTACTGTATATTAAAGAAGAGGAATTAAATGACTATGAAAAACTAAAATCTATAGTACTCAGAGGCAATTAACCCCTCGCGAGTGTTTAAACTCATTTAAAAATGCTGTAAAATCATCAGGCGAGACATACATCAATTTGCTGCAAGATTGACGACAAACTTCCAATATTATTGTTCGTTAAGAAAAGTTAATTCCTTTGAATCTCTATGTGATCTTATAATTTCTGATAAATTATTTGAAACTTTAAATAAGGAAACTGCAACTCATATTGGCATTCGAGAAGCAGAAGTGTGGTTTAGGCCTATTGATTTAGCTAAAGAGTGTGATATTTATATTTCATCTAGAAGCGGATCACATAAAGAAATTCTATTACTTATGGATATACCCAAGACCCCTTTAAAAATAAATCACAAAACTTTAAAACAAAGATTAAGAGAACTATCCCCAATATCATGAAAGAGAAAATAAAAAATTGCTTTATATGCGGTGATTCATCTCATTGCGCAAGAGACTGTGAGAAGCGTTTTAAACCTAAAGAATCTAATGATCACATCCATAATAAAATAAACGTGAATACTTTGAAAATCGAGAGCGAAAAACAAAATAGCGATGAATGCACAAATCTTCAATACGTAAGCATTTTTGTGGAAAATCAGCCCGTAACAGCATTGATTGATTCAGGTTGCCAGATCCCAGTTTTAAATTCCTCACTAATTAGACTGCAAACACCTTCCGAAGAAATCATAACATTAAGCTCATGTTTTGGCGAACAGCGAATGGTAGAAGTTAAACCCATAAATATTTCTCTTAATCAACACTCTTAGCTTAAGTGTGAGAACGGCAATATCACCGACCTTGACCGAAGAATTTATTATACATCCCAGTGTATATTCTGAAATAGAGAAACTAGGCCACGCAAAGAGCGATGTTTTATTAAGTGAAAGTGAATCCTCTTTAGGTGCTCATGCTTATGCTTATTCAAGTGTTTCTTTTCCAAATGTTTCTGTTTCAAATGTGAAAAAAAAGTTATGATTTGCCATATGTTGAAAACTTTAATACTAGGAATGATTTGAGTTCTCTAATTAAGGATTATAAATGTAATAAAAAACTAAGTTAAAAATGAATATTAAATTGAAAAATGATATTCCTGTGTGTCAGAGAGCCAACGTTTATCTTGTTCTGAGAAATTACAGGTAAACAATCAAATTGATGATTGGTTACGACAAGGTATTATAAAAGAGAGTGTTTTTGATTATTGTTCTGATATAGTATTGTGTAAGAAAGCCAATGGTGCCATGAAAACGAGTTCCGTGGAATTCATCTCCCGCTCACCTACCCCTTCACCAATGGAACGTAAATATAGACGGTTTGTATTACTCCGACGAATCTTTCAACCTTGGCAGTGGAAACGAAGGAAAAGAGAAATCGTTTCGAACAGACGTCAGAACTCTACAGAGGAAAATATCGATGCGTTCAACCAAAGATCAACTTGTTGAAAAAGATGTTCTTATGCCGGTGAAACACAATGTTTTCCTGTGGAACCTTCCGGATGTCGAAGAGGTGCCTTCACATGATGGAGAAACTGTCTAATTCAGAAAATTTTGATATGTTTAATCTCTATATAATTGTCGTATAGTCCTTTTGTCTGTTCCGTTTTTTTTGTATGTTTCAGATTCTCCTCTGGTCTCCATGGAAATACCGCTGTAAGCTGGCCGTTGTTGCAGCCAAAAGCAAGGCAGTCTTCGCGCGCAGGCGCAGTGAATAAAAACTGAAACTTGAAAAGTGAAAGCGAAAACAAAAACTCAAAAACATTAGAGCAGAGAATTAGAGCAGAGAGAGAGAACGCGAGAGGTGCGCGAGCAGGCGTTACCTTCTGAAAATGATCGTCAATCTTATCTGTAAAAACTTTTTCTACCTTTTTAATTAATTTTTGTTTTAATGTTAAAATAAAATAGAAGTAGACCAACGTCTTGGACCCCTTGTTGTCTCCCACATATATATATAAATATATATTTATATATATATATGTATATATATATATATGTATATATATATATATATATGTGTGTGTATATATATGTATTTATATATATATGTGTGTGTGTATATATATGTATATATATGTATATATATATATATATATATATATATATATATATATATATATATATATATATATATATATATATATATATATATATTCAAAAACACACAAAATCCCCAACCGTTTGAAAAAGAGGTGCGAACAAGCAATTTTTTGTATGAGAGCAATTTTAAAATCTATGAAACATTCTTCCTAGCATGCAGAGTGTACTTATAAAAAGCCAACATTTACAAAGTTTTGTGTTCCACAATTATATAAAATTAAAAAAAAAAAAGTGTGAAAGCTTTAAAGCAGCGTTTCTCAAACTGTGGGGAACGCCTCCCTAGGGGGGGCGTGATAACTCTACAAGCGGGACGCGAGCATATTGAGAAGTCAGAAACAAAAGATTATTTTAAAAAATTATTAATTTACTGTAAGTAACAAACAAAATTCATTCTGACATAATAAAAAATAAAGTACATATTCACACTGATACAATACACATATAAATGTATCAATCTATACAATGTATTTTATAATTAATTTAGCAATACCAAGTTAACAACTAGTTTGATAACTACCAGCGATCTCTCTCTCTTATGGGTTTGTATTAAAACTTATCTTGATAATTTGTATGGTTTGTAATTAATCCCTTAATTGCCGAATAAAAATTACGCGATTCGCTCCCCAGGGCCACCATCTTCCACGTAGATGTTCACATGTGATATTTTGGGGGAGGGGGCGGAAAAAAGGGATAGTAAGTAAATCCTTCACAAACACCGTCAAAGTCCTTTTATTGCATTCCAAAGCCTTCGGAATAATTTTATGGACAGAAGTGCACAGAAAAGATCGCACTTCTGAAAGACATATATATATATATATATATATATATATATATATATATATATATATATATATATATATATATATATATACACTGCTGGACAATTGCTAAGGATGGATCACAAATTGCTATGTAGCATAACATTAAGCGAGACATGAGGCCTAGTAGGATAAAATATAGTTACCACACTGTTCAGACATTAGAATAAAGAATATTTATTGTTCTGGAAAGTACAAAAGCTGTGAAACATCTGAAAGAAAAAAAAATGTTCATTTGATCTGCGTACGGAGAAATGGAACAATGCATCTAAAAGTCAAGAGGTACCTTAAAGAAAGGTATCAGTACGGGATATGTCCACCGTGAAGTGTGATGCAACATTTCACACGTCGTACCATATTTTGCACAACATTATCCAGCAGCTGTTGAGGCAATTTATCGCATTCCTCTGTGAGTGCAAGGATGAGGGTGTTCTTGTTTGTCGGAGGATAGTTTCGACCAGCAACTTGCCTCCCCAAAGCATCCCACACATTTACAATGGGGTTTAGATCTGGAGAACGCGATGGCCATACGAGACATTGAATACCCTCGCTGTCTAGATAATCCTGAACAGCGAGTGTTCGATGACATGTTGCGTTGTCGTCCATAAAAACAAATGTATCACCGACAGCACCACGGAAAAGACGAACATGAGGAAGTAGAACTTCATCAATGTATCGTTGGCCCGTCATAGTCCCATTCACAACCACAGGTAGGCGCGTGCGGCCATTGATCATGATGCCGGCCTACACCATGATACTGCATGTCGGATATCGGTCCTTTTCCTGGATATTTTCTGGACGATAAGCAGTACCACTCTCGCGCCAGATCAGTTGGCGTCTACAATCCGATGACAGACTGAATACTGTCATCTGAGAATCGTACGCATGCCCAGTCCTGTTCAGTCTAATTGTGATGCTCACGACACCATTGCAAACGGGCAGTACGGTGCTGTCTGGTCAATGGGACACACTCAACAGGTCTGCGTGCGTATAGTCCTCCTCCCCTCAAACGTATGTCAACAGTTTTTCGGGAGATCTGCTTTCCTGAGGCAGCAAGAAACTGATTTGCCACCTGCTGAGCTGTGGTGCGCCTGTTCCTTTTTGCTGATAGGACGATATATCTGTCTTCTGCAGGCGTCGTACTTCTAATACGACCTCCCCCGTGCCGTCTACTACACATTCCAGTAGTTTTAAATGACTTCCACAGCCGTGAAACAACGCTGTGAGCGATGTCGAACTCCCTGGCAACATCTGTTATTTTTCGCCCTTTTTCGATCTTTCCATTAATTCGGCCACGCATAAAATCATCTATGTGATGTCGGGAAGACATGCCAAAAATTTTTAAGTTCGTCTATTAAATCTTTCCTGTAAAACTTTGACTTGAAACAACAACTGTCCACACGCGTCAAAACCTTTAAAGCTCTTATGAACGCTATCACGTGATGAAGAGACGTGGAAAAAAAATTTGCATACTCATACTTCTTCTTACTAATATCCCGCACTTATTCTAATTTTCCACATTTTGCTTCCTTTCATTTTGTGGTTGCTATGGATGATAGTGTTATCCGTCCTTAGCAATTGTCCAGCAGTGTGTGTGTATATATATATATATATATATATATATATATATATATATATATATATATATGTGCAGAAAGTTAATACTTTGGCTGAACGAGACGTTTATATACGCCGGCGGCTAAAGTCGTATTGTAGCTTTAGTGTCAAACTATATTATAACTGAATTCAATACATTGTTATTGCATGGAGGGGGGGAACAATGAAACTTCTGATTGAATATTGGGTCGCGAATATTGAACGTTTGAAAAGCACTGCTTTAAAGTTGAAAATTAAAATAAAATTCTTCCACTTTTGCATTCTGTAAAGTATTATGCTTATTTATATGCAATAAAAAATTTGCTCTTTTTTGGAACATTTTGGCCAAAACAGTTGACTGTTTAAGAAGTTAACTATGGATTTCATGAAAAACTCCAATTGAATATTTCCCCATTTGTTTTATTCGTAAGCTTTGTTATTGCAAAAAAAAGTCAAATGAATGTTTCAAAGTTTGTTAATATATGTTATGGCTGAGTCAAGAAATAAAATTGTTAAAAATTTTGAGCCAAGCACACCTAATTAATCTTTTCTTTTATACCTAGAAGTTTATGATTTTTTTAGATCTACTTCACTATGAATGAAAATAGTACAACAAGATTCATATTAAACATATCTTGTCAAATACTAACTCAAGTATGTTACAGCTATCGAATATTAATTTATAACCTATTAACTCTTTTTTGCTGTTTTTATCGTTAATCACACACCGTAACGAAAAAAAATACTTTCCTCCAAATCTGTGAAACTTTTCAAATATGTCACAGAATTAAGAAACCAAAAAGGGGAAAAAAGGGATCAACTCTTCCCCTACCCGAAAGCTGAATAAAAGCTTCGAAAGGCAAAAATGGAACGACCGAAGTGTATAAGAAATCCGTAAGTGCTGATGCTATAAAAATCTCAAATATTTGATTACGTTTTCTGGAAACTTTGGACGGAATTTTTTTCCCCTTCCTTATCCCTTTTAGTGTCTTCATCCCCCAACCACCAATTTTGCAAACCTCCTCTTTGTAGCTAAGAGGGTAAGATTGGAGAAAAGTATTCACTTCGGAATCCGCTCAAATTGCTTTTGTTCCCCTATTGATCCTTTTCCCCCTGGGATGGCAGAAGATTTAAAAATTACGCAGTGTGAGGGAGAAATTCAAATTAAACAACAGGAGAAGTCTTACGTAGTCCTTAGATTCCTCTTTTTAGATTAAATGTCTTTTCAACCGATTATTTATAATGTTAATTATTATAATGTTACAATAATGTTAAAATATCTTGTTTCTGTCAAATTTTCATGAAATTCAGACAAATATTTGTTACTGCACTCTGTTCTTTACTTATGATCCATGCAATTTACCACAACATAGAAAATACAGGGTGTTAATAATTAAAGTTCATCTTTCAAAATGACATCATAAAAGAATTACTGATCAGAATGACTTCAAATTTGAGCTCAATATACTTGAAGAAGAACAAAATAGTATTGCATAAGAAAAAAGTTTCAAAGTGTATCAATAGATTGTCTTGAACTGATTCTTTCCATGGAATGTGGTAAGACTTTGTTGTTTCCGATAGGTTTTTCACCAACAACGCCACAGCTGTTGAATGACATGGAAGTCATTTTTTTCGTCAAAAAACCGATACAATCAAGTACATTGCGCAATAAAATTGTTTTAATGTGGAACTCATGCCAAAGCCATTGTAATTCAATTCAAAATGTTAATTGCAACAGAATTCACTTTTGTTAGACCGTTTGCTGTGGCATCTAGTTCCATCACACTTCAACTTTTTTTTTTCATGTCATACCGTCTCCCTCTTCTTCAAGTATTTTCAGATCAAATTTGAAGTCATTCCGACCAGTGTTTTTTTACAGCATTTTAAAAAGAGTAACTTTAATTATAATTCATCTGCACATATAAAAAAAAGATATTTCATCAAGAATGTTAAAAAAAAAACCTTCTGATTGATCAATTCTATATTAATTCCGCAATTAGAACCAATATATTAATACCTTTAGAACTATTACAGACAGACTTGGTAATCTTGAATGAGAGTCAAGTAAGGAAAACAACCCTTCAGCCACATCAAACCCTCATATGAACTTTCAGCTGTTTAAAGTGCATTCCTTTTTAAAACGGGCTGTTAGTGCCACGAGGATTCGAATCTACGAGTCGACTGAAACAACACCGACCACTACTACAAGCCAATTCCCCCTCTTGATTAATAAGCAGCACAATGGCCATTAGAGATGGTCTTCAGTGAGGAGAGGTCTTCCTTCGTCATCTTGATGCTGTGCCATTCTTAAGGTGGTCTGCGTCCGTCGCCTCATGTCCGCACAGTGATAATCTCGTGAACGGGTGAACACCAAAACAGTGTGTGTGTGTGTGAAAATAACCCAATAGGACAACATTTTTGTTGTTAAATGGTAGACAAAGTGTTGTTTATGGTAGTCAAAATGTTGTTTAAGTTATTCTTTCATTCCATGTCTTTTAAAGAATCTTGACTCATTTTTGTATCCAAAAAGTGTCAGTTTCCTTCAAATATCATAAGGATATTTCTTTTCGTTCATGAAAATTTTCAAGATGAATTCATCTACTTTTTACATTCATTTTGTAAGTCTTCAGTTCTTAATTTAATTTTGTTTCATTTAGCATAGAATTAAAAGTACTATATACAATGAATGTATAATGGTGATGTGTTATATTAACAAACCAACCTCATACTTATTAACTCTGAAAACCAAATTACACTCTACTACTAATTATCTCCGCACTGTTCTCAGCTAAAATTTTACTACCTAAAAAATTAATTTTCATATTATAATCCCTTGTTAACCTATACTATGATCTGTTGCAAAATCAAAATCTATCACCTTTAGATTTTGTGTTTTTTCTATAGAACTCTGAATTCCTGGTAAATATGCGAAAAAATTACAAAAATTTATTCAAATCATATATTATTAAAGAATTAATTTAATTCTACGAACAAAAACGAATGCGGATTAATATTTTGGTATAATGCGATGCACCTGCTAAGTTTAAAATATTAAAAACTGAAAAAGCGAGACATTTTAATTAGAATTATCCTTAAAAAACTCCTAGTAAGAGATATTTCGTTGCCATCAATGCCAGATGGAAGGAGGAGTAAACTTCAAAGATTAAAAGAAAAGAAGTATATAATTCCTTTCGTGTTATTCCTATTTTTGCTCAGTGTGTGTGTAGTATATATTTCTCAAAAATCGATAATAGGAAGTAATTAAGAATATTTTAATGCCTAAAATAATCAAGAAATATTTTTCTAATGTAGCATTAAAGGATTTCCCGAAAAAATGCAATATGTGACAGAAAGTATTTTATAAATCTTTAGCTTTATAATTTTAATCATCTATCTTCTAAAATCTATAAAAATTTCTTTCAGATAACCACTCATAAAAATGTGCAATTAATTTGTAAATAATAATATATAAAGGTATGCTTCCATAGTGTTAAAATAATTCAAAAAAGCAAATATGTAAATTTAAAATGTTTCTGGTTAAAGTGTAGTATAGGTGGGGCACTTGGCACAGTCATTTTTTTCTTGGCGAATAAAAGCGGTCGCCAAGGTACTTTTTTCGGAATTATTTTTTATTTATTTTAGAATGAATTCGATATCTCACCATGACATTTACATAAAAATCGCCAAATCAAAGTGCACCCCCCTATTCTACACTTGAGCCAATGTTTCTCTCTACTAAATCTTTTATTAAACATTGTTGATCGATTACGATTTGATTTCAGTTTGTACTTCCGTTATCAATTTCAATTTATGAGACCTAGGTACTTGATATATTTGTTGTGTATCAATACAAATAGATGATTGTTATACAGTTTATCATACTGAAAAAACAATACTATAAAAGATTTGTTCAATGTTTCATTAATAATTTCTCATTCAAAGCTCCTTAATTCAATATGCATAAATACAAGTTATTGAAGTTTATTTAGACAATTTTATCTCCACATTCAATTGTAAAATAATAGCATAGTCTATGGACAAACTTGCAGGCAAACAAAGTGATAATAAAAATATGTTTCTACAGAACTAAAATGCTGTTTCTAATTGATCACGGCGGATAGAGTGTTATAAAATTGATTATTCTTTAAATTCAGAAAGCTTTTATTTCAAATTTTCTCGATATGAACATGCTATTAGAGAAAAAAAAGCAATTTTAAAAAAATGTTGTTACTGATGCTACCCGATTGACGGTGTCAGATAGAAGTCTACGAATCTCATAGGAGCAAGAGGGCTAGATTATGCCTATCGTTATCCGCAACATTAAGCACCATGCAGGAGCCAATAAGTTTTTGGCTCCGTTCTACAACAATTTTAAGACAGAACAACCTGGGTGGTAGTCAGGAGGTTCCCCACAAAAAATCTCTCGAGAAGGCTTCCAGGTCGACAAATATTTAAAGTACCCCCTGCTAGGGATTGCGATCTGAGATCGATTTATCGAAGAATCGATTTCTCGGGCCAAAAAAGTCGATGTTTTTAATCGATATGTAGCACTGAATGGATACAGTGAATCAATATTCCATCCTAGAAAATCGGCATTCGATTTTTTTTCTGTTTTGGTAAAAACCATAAAATTATTTAGAATTAGTAGAATGTCTGAGTACTGCCTTTAAAACTATTTATCTATATCATTGGGAACTATAAGCTATATTATCTATTTTCTAAACTTTTTAGTGTAATAAATACATTTAGAAAATAAATGTCTTCTTTTATACCTGATACTTTGATATGGTAATAAAAATAATTGTATTTGTCGAATTCCCTGAACTAAAAAATTCCCTTATTTTACTGATAAAAGATCGTTTATTATGGAATATTTCTTCTTTTTCATAAAATGAATTTATATTTACATTTTGAATGCAGACTTGATAAAAAATCGATTTCTTAGAAATCGATCTTTAGACCTCATTTTTTTGTGAATCGATTCATCAGGTTACGATTCGAATCAATTTAAAAATTAATCTTTTTTCGGAAAGAATCGCCATCCCTACCCCCAGCCGCGCAAGCACTATACACTTACAAACATCCATACCTTCTCCGGGTTACGAGCCTTAACCACTATACTCTCATATACTATACATCATATATACTAGGGATGGCGAACCAATGGCACGCTAAACAGTATTTTGGGCACACCACTGATCAAAACGGTTTGCATTTTAGTTCAGAAACTACATTACAAGAAACCTCAAACTTGAAAATATATATATATCAAAGATTAAGATGTACATGAGAAGCCAGACAAAGAAAAAGTTACTGAAGAATTTATTTCCATAATTGATTCTCCTCTATCAAGGAATTTTCAATGAGATTTTCTCGGTTCAAAGAATTATCAGAATCACTCAAATTTTTTATGTATCCTGATGTGACTTCATTTGATAAACTTAAATTGCTCCAATTCGATCGGTTGGAAATTGAAGAATTTGTAATGCAACTACCTGATTTATTTTTAGTCTAGTTCAATATGGATTGAAAAATTTATTGAAACAAGAAAAATGTTGGAATTGATTGAAACAGAGAGATTAACAAGCAATATTAGTTAAAAATGCCAGTAACGAAATTTTGGAAACACTGAATTAGATTCGAACTGTTTGAAGAACAAGGCTCATGTTATTTTAACCATATTTTCATCGATCTATGCCTGTGGGCCCTTATTTTCAGCGATGAATAACATTAGACTCGCTTAGAAATCATTTTGTAAGGCATTCGCCCGTGAGGGTTGCCTTACTCCTACGTTTTCCTCGTGACCTATAGGTGTGGGAGTGAATGAAGAATATCTCTTAATATCTCTTTCTCTTCTCCATAAACTTAATATCTCTTTCTTAAAATTTTAACTTAAACACTATACAATGATAATATTTATATTTTAGCTTAGCGGATCTGAAGTGAAGAAACACACAATACGTATCACCAAATAAGCGCGACCTTGACCACTATATTTAACTTTACCGCCTTATCTTAATCTCAGTATATACACAGTTCCTAGTAGTTAATAGAACGGTCCTACCTCTATATCCTAGGTAAGAGCAGCTCTCTCGAATTCTTAATGACTTTTCTTTATCTCGCGTGGAATGGTATCCACCTTGAATTGAAAGCACTGGCACGAATAGCTGAACTCTTGAATTTCGGATAACTTCTCACTTTTAACTTTAACACTGCTAACCACAGACTAGCATAATCATTTCGCAAAGGCCGCCCTGCTTACGTTAAACCTGCTATTTAAAAGGTTCTTAGTTTGCATTATCACGCTTCACTTCTGGATTTGGTGGGAAAGAATTTGCCTTTTCGGCTCCAAAGATCCCAAGAGGAGTTTTTAGTAGAAAGTGCTATGAGCCCGTCACAACTTGGCAGATGATTCCAACTCAGCATGAATTCTGTGCTAAAAGTAACATCTTACAATCCTAAAGTAAGTTACTTGTCATCTAATTTGCAATAACAGAAGTCACACTCTGCTGCTTAAATTTAATTACTCGTATAACTAAAACATTTACTATTATACAGTTCAAAATGTATTTTTTTCGTAGTAGGTGATGAGTTTTGGATTGCTAGTATTTAGTTTTATTATTTTCTCAATAATCGCAAGTCAAAATTATTTGGCGGCACGTCTATACTTCAATAAACATTACTTCAGAAAAAATGCACGTTGATCCATAAAGGTCACCACCCCTGATGTATACTATGCATGACTATTCACTACCATACCGACAAACCCACAGTGTGTATGAGGTACAGAGACCACTCGGAATCACATAGAAATTAAGGGTCACAAATACCGTGGTTGCTAGCTATGGTGCAGACTGAGTGAATATTAACGTCGCACAGTTCCGTTAAACGAAGGCTTTTGGCGACGGACCTCGTAATTTTGAACCATGGTCAAGTGACGAAGATGACACCTGAGCTGACCCGCCCCCCTTCCTAACTACCACACCTCACCAACTGGAAGACGTTTGAACTCTCGACAGATTTAGTGTGCATATATCCCCTACACGGCGGGTCTTTAGTGGTAATGGGCTCGAACTCGTCACAAGCCAGCCATGGTCCGATACCTCGATCACTAGGCTACTGCGGCCATATGGTGTAAAGAAGCAGAGAAAGAGAACAAAAACTACAACGCCTTAAGGTATACGACTACGTTCGGAACCGTGATTTTAAAAAAGCGCATAAATGGAAAATATTTATGATAGTTAGTGTCAATTAGATTAAAAAATGTATATAAAAATGTTTTAAGAATATTATTACAATAAACAATTATTGAAGTACAATATTTTGACAAAAAGTGAACATAGAATTACCCATTTTCAAAATGTTCTCCTTTTGCGAAAAATGCTTCTATTATAATACTTTTTTTGTCTGTATATAGCTCAGACCTCTATACAGAGGCTCAACTATGATTTTTGAAAAATTCACAATATTTTCTCAGAGTTACAACCCACTGAAATAATAATCAGCGTTTTTTCTTAAAATTTATCCACTCTGTTATCGTAAAACATGGATAAACCCACCTCTAAGTTATATATTTCAAAATTTCTAGTTGAGCCTCTGTGCAGAGGTTTGAGCTATATACAGGCAAAATATTATAATAGAAGCATTTTTCACAAAAGGAGAACATTTTTAAAAAATGGCTATTCTAAGTTAATTTTTTGCCGAAATATTGTACTTAAATAATTTTTTTTTGTCAAAATATCCTTAAAACCATTTTATATGCATTTTCTAATCTAAGTGACACTAAATATCATGAAAATTATCCATTTATGCGCATTTGTACAATCATGGTTCCGAACGTAGTCGGATACTTTAAACTAATACATAACATTTTATTCCATGAATTTAAATTCAGCAATTATTGCATGGAAAAAGAAATCTCTTGATCCATCATCAGCAAATAATTTTCGAATAGTCAATGAAAACGGTCATTAAAAATTGAGACAATAAATAATAATTAAAAAAACCCAGGAAAACAAAATACTTACGAAAATGGTAAAAATAGGAAGAAAAGAAACCGCAAGTGCTACTTATTTTCCTCTTTGAAATACAAAGACACCACTAGCACCTTAAAATTCTACAACTTGAGAACATTATTGTCATGCTTAAGGAACAAAATTTTTCCGGCCCGAAAGAAAAGAACACCTTCAAAAGAAGTTCTTTCGTAAATAAAGATCCTAGGACAAAAACTAAAACAACGAATTCTCCAGTAGACAGTTCTCAATTTTCGTAACGATATTTTCAAAATAGACTAGGAGTTAAAAGTTTCGCGTATAAAGCCTTCTTTTGTAGAATTTCTTTTATTGCCTTGTCATTTATACGGACGAATTTGGAAACTTTAAGCACACCAATTTCTTTTCTTGCAAAGGTAAAAAAAATAAGTTTATAGCTGTAGAAAAGGAAGAACTGTTTAATGTGAATTGATTCAGCGAGTCTTTTTTGAAAGAAGTCTCATTTGGCGAGGACTTTACTGGACCCAAAAAAGACGAGGATTGTTCCCAGTTGAAGAAACTTTCGAAGTCAAATTACAGATTCGTAACACCACAATGACAAAAATAAATATTTTTTAGATTAATAAAATGAACGCATTTATTTTTGAGACAGGATACAGAATTTTACAAATGTAATATCAAATTGTAGTAAAAGAAAGGTAACCTTACATGTTCACTAATGACAATATAATACGATATTTATATACAAAAACATTTTTATAAAATCTGCTTAAAATCTTTAAATTTATTCAAAATAATAATAACATTTCAGAAAGTAATATTTAAAGAGTGACACAAACACACACACAAAAAATAGACGAAGTGTGTAGCTCGAAAAAACAGTGAAGTTGGCAACAACTATTTTGGTGACGTCATACCACGCTCCTCCTCTATCCATGTGGATCATTGAGTGAACACGCGAAATTTCATTCTGCCGGGAAACAGCAACTATTTCCTTGTTCAACTTAAGAAATCAGCCACAAAAATATTTCAAATACTAACCGAGGCTTATGGATATGAAACTTTGTCATGTGCACATGTGTTCGAATGGCATAAGCGATTTTCAGGGGTAAGGGACAATGTTGAATATGAGGAACCTCTTGGGAACCCAGGGTAAGCCATTATAATCAAAACATTGCCAAAATTCGTGATATGAGAAATCTCCCCTCACATCATTGATCAGACTGTTCATCAACATAACTACATTGAAGTGATAAAAAGACTTGGGAAAAATTAGGCACAAATGCCAGAATTGACGAGTGATGAATGGTTGTTGCACCAAGACAATATACCCACTCACACGACCCTATTTGTTAAATAGTTTCTGAAAAGAGCAAAAACATTACTGTGATGGGCCCCATCCTAATTTTTTTTATTTCCTACAATTAAATCTTAATTAAAAGGAACCCGTTTTACCTCAGCTGAAGAGGTTCAGACAAAAATGGAGAATCTCCTAAAAGTACACCCTAAAACGTCGTTCCAGAACTGTTACCAACATAGCAGCCCCGAAAGCAGAAATGTGTGAATCCTGAAGGGAACTACTTTGAGGAAAATAATGTCAAAGGGATCTTATTCTGTACCTATATGATTATTTACTGGACCAGTCTCATTTTTTTCTATCTCTTATAATTATTTATTTCATTTTATCCAAAAATGAAGGTTTATAAAATATATAGTTACTTCTAAATAAACAGTATTTAGTTAAATGTAAAAATCTACAAATAAATGTATGTATGTTCATATTTTCTTTATTTTTAAAGTTATCGTTTTTATATTCTGAGTATAACTCGCACCCGTGCAGTTTAATCGTATTTTCTGTATTAAAAGTGAGCGTTATACGTCAGATTATACGCCATTAATGACCACCCGCACTTAAGATCCCATTTAATTATTAATATCAATGTAATCACGTTTCCACACCACAGTTCCGATGGTCAAACCTCAAGCTGGGTAAGGTCGTGACTCAGACTTTCATTCCTTCAAAGGGTAGATAAAAATGAGTACGAAGCTTGCTTGGAGAATTAACACTGGGGACTTCGTGTCAGGCTGACCACCTGATGGGAACATCTGCTCATGCACCTCAGGGTCTAAGGTCACGTATACTGATATGGGCACAGAAGATCTTGGCTCTCATGGAATGTTGCGCCGTTGAGTTAACTTATCTCGAAATCAGTCTTTTCAGGGGGTTATGACAAAAAAATTATTAAAAACATGTATACAGTTTAAGGTATCCAACTACGTTCGGAACCGTGATTTTAAAAAAGCACATAAATGGATAATTTTCATGATATTTAGTGTCAGATTAGAATACATGCATAAAATTGTTTTAAGGACATTTTGACAAAAAAAATTTATTTAAATATAACATTTTGGCAAAAAATTAACTTAGAATAATCTTTTTTCCAAATGTTCTCCTTTTGTGAAAAATGCTTCTATTATAATAATATTTTGCCTGTATATAGCTCAGACCTCTCTACAAAGGCTCAACTAGATTTTTTGAAAAATTCACATTATTTTCAGAGTTACCACCCATTGAAATAATTATTGGCCTTAAAAATTTCTCCCTTCTGTTGTCGTGAAATATGAATAAGCCCACTTCTAAGTTATATATTTCAAAAATTCTAGCTGAGCCTCTGTACAGAGGTCTTAGCTACATACAGGCAAAATATTATTATAATAGAAGCATTTTTCACTAAAGGAGAACATTTGGAAAAATGATTATTCTAGTGTTCTAATATAAGGTGCAATTATGCTCGTTTTGGTCTTCAGTTAGATTTAATCTTGGCCCATTGCCAATATTTAGTCGTCCAGATCGACAATAATTAAATAAACGACTATTTTTAACATTCAGTATCTTAATACAAATGTAATTTCAATTAAATTAGAGACTCTCCATAAAACAATACAAAATTCCACAGCACAATAAATATGATCTTTATTTGAAACTTCCTTCCAGTATAGTTACACTTTTTTATATGTTTTGATTAGTTATATTTCATACCATCATATTAAACTATATATTTCCAGTCTATTAGTTCATCTATTAGTCTCTATTATTTCATTTTCACTATTTACTCAATTTCATAATATATATTTGAAACTAAAATAATTAACAAATCATTTTTCCTCAATTTTATCATTTCAGATAATAAAATCCTGCACTTGCCTCGTCTTTCTTGCAATAAGAACATAATGATATCGCAAAATATTGTACATTCCGTGAAAAATGAATAGCAATTAAACTAATTGCCAATAGACTGATAATCCTCAAGAATATTCTGACTTATTTTTATTTTTTCTTTACCTCCTTAAATGAATATATTTATATTTAACTGGGTGAAATAAATTATAAAAAAACCAATGCCTTAAACATTCATTATAAATCGATTCCGATCGTCTGATCTTGAGGTCTCCTTGAATGTTAACTATTCCACTGAGGACATCCTTTAATGTACCAGAAAATTGGATGTCAGGACAAACCCTCATTCCTCCATAGATGGAAGTGCCCCAGGAAAAGGATGTTCGAAACATCGGAAATGTTTAATCGGAAGTGATACTCTCCGAAGATACTTAGGACGGACTCTGTAACGTGAAATATCGTTTAAAATATGGATGCACAAAAGACAAAAGGCATTTATCAGGGCTGTCTCACTAAAGGATATTTTCTAATATATGTCTGGAGAATATCAGGAAATTTTGTTCTGGGGATTTCATGTATATAATCCACTTAATTTTTCAAATATATTATAACATTTATATTTTCAAATATTGGAAGAATATTTGAAAATAGTAATAATAACTTTTTTGCTGAACATGCGCATCATTGAGGAAATTTTTGACTACCTCCAATTAAATTCAACTTTAATTCTTTTCAAAACATAATTTTTAATAAATCTGTTTGAACAGAGACGTCTTAAGGAGTGCGCTTTATACTGAACTCAAAGGTTCAACAGCCCATGAGGGTCAAGGCCTACTGTTGCTTTCTAAGCTTACCTGATCTTAGGCTCTAGGTTGCATGCGTAAATGTTTATGTCAAGTGCTCAGTCTGACGCGAAACCCTCAGTATTTAATTCCCAAGCAAGCTTGGTACTCATTTATCGACCCACTGGAGGGATGAAAGGCAGAGTCGATCTTGCCCAGTCCGAGATTTGAACCCTGGACCTGTGGCATGAAAACGCGATACACTAGGCATGGGCCTTATACATAATTGAATAAAATCACACTGCATGTGACATAAGAAAAATGAAAGCGTGTCTCACAGTATATGGTTCCCTATCTTACTGGAATAATTGTTCTCAGCAATTGGTTGTAAGTAGGAAGATAATCAGTTTTTTTTAGTTATAAGCATGAATATGATTTAGTTAGTTTTCTTTTTTCCAAGTATATGGCGAAAAAAGGGACGTCTTACAGCATGGGCCAACTGGGCTCGGGCTCAAGGCCTCGCCTTCGGTATGGGCCTCGTTTCGTTCTCGACTCTGTTTTAATAAGATCATGATTCGGATGCTTTTAATGGTCAAACCTTATTCCCGTACATATTTTCCGAAAAACAGAGAATTTCAAACTGCATGCCAACTGACGAAAGAGGTAAGATCTATTATTATGTGATGACCGCAATCATTTAACTCATTTAGTCGAAATGCGGCCATCAGTCGAGCCAGTTAGTGCGTAGATTTTTGAGATTGTGTGTCGTGCACAAAGCCATCGTTGTTTTAAATTACCCCCAACCCCCCTATGCAAAAATAGGCCTTACCTGAGATTTTTAAAAGTAGACAATATAAGCATGGGTTGTCAAATACTTATTCAAACGGAATTTAAAACATCGATGGCTTTGTGCACGACACACAATCTCAAAAATCTAGGCACTAACTGGCTCGACTGATGGCCGCATTTCGACTAAATGAGTTAAATGATTGCTTATGGTATTAGGCCAAGGCGTAGACAGAGACAACGGTGGTTGGGTCCTAATTTAGCCCACCCCCGGTCCATGGCCTTAAAAAATCTTACGATTTCTCTGGGCCCAGGACCTCAAAGAGTCTTAAGACGGACCGGTCCTACTCATGAGTATAATTAGCTCCATTAATTTAAACGTTAGTAAAAATTGTATAATAATTATCTTTTCTCAGATTCTTTGAAAGAATATTTTTAAGAAGAGCCAATTTAGCTTTATTGACGTTGAGACCACCTTTGCAGCTAGAAAAACCTACTCATTTCTAAAATTTAAAAACTCGTAACAAGCATTCTTAGAATAAATTTAGAATTAATTACAGAGCTTATTCAGAAAATTGTTTACTTTCATACATTTTTAAAACGAAGCCTTTTCAAAGAATGTGTTATTTCTAATGAAAGAAAACTATTCCAGACATTATTCTTGGAGGCGCAGTAAATAACCTTCTTCGTATAACATAATTTTATAAGTATTATCCAATGTAAGGGAAATAAGGAAACTTATTATTTACTTTTATAAAGCAATCCTTGAAATGCTTTTGAGAATTACAAGAATAAAATTAAGATAATTATTTACCCTTACGAGATTCCCATTCTCTGAAAGGAAGTATATTATATTTTGGTTATTACAAAGAATAACAGCAAATGAAAAAAATGAGCTAATAAATCTAAACGAAAGAAAGGTTGCATTAAATTTAAATCACTCAAGAATAAGAGAAAATAAGAGAAGAAAACAAGAATAAAAAAAAGAATAAGTAATATTCATAAATTCCGTATCAAATAGTAATTAAGGAAGAAATATTATGCTTTCTGGAGTATTCTTAAGTTATTGAAGCCTCGAAGTTAAAATTGCATAAAAGCTTTCGATTAAAACGATAAAAGGCTGTTGAATATATAATAGCGAAAATAGTTATATCAAAGTAACTTAAGCATATAAAAGTATCTTAAACAAAAGCCTTTTTGAAATAAATTATTTTTAAATAACAAATGTGCATAAATTTATTAAAACATATTATATTATACTTATCTTTTCTCCTTTTTCATTTATATACCTTTATAAAAAAAAAGTTCGTCATTTTGAAATTAGATTTTTTCCCTTTGAATCTAATTTAGATATTACCTTTATCTTATAGACATACATTTCGAATAATGATGCATCTATTTTTCAAGCTCAAAAGCTATTAGTAGTAAATATTGACAATGATGCAATAAGATGCTTAATGTGTAAAAAAAAAATTTCAGTATGAAGAAAATGTATTTTTTAGCATAAATAATCCATTTTATTAAGTGTTTTTTATTTAAAAATATGATTCAAAATCTTGACACACCTTACAATAAAAACAACATGAAGAAATTGATCTAATACGCTAATGCAAAACACGTTCCTCCAGCTGAAATTAGATTAACTGAAGGAAAAAAAGATTATAAAAATACAGGGAACGATGCCAATTACAAAAGTTATGCTGCGTATCAAATTTTGAGCTTTACAGAATGACATACAAAGCAGACTTTTAAATTTTAAATATATAATTAGATATTCCCCTTAACTGAATTTCGTTTCCTTTTAATTTGAATAGAATATTATTCTTTTGTTTAGTTTTTCATTTTTTTAAAAAAGAAAAATCGTTCGTTTATTTTTAATTATGTGCATAAATTTATTAAAACATATTACATTATACTTATCTTTTCTCCTTTTTCATTTATATACCTTTAAAAAAAATTTCTTATTCTTGAGTATTATTACTAATGTATTGAAAACTGTGTTACCAGAAGTTTTCCCTTTTATTTTCTACACTTCTGGAAAAAAAATACTGTGTTTCCCATAAAAAAAATATCAAGAACTATTTTATTGGTCAAGGAGTAATTTTGAATGTATTCTTAAAATATTTTATGCAAAATTTATTCTGCATAGAAAAAATATTTAAAAATGTATAAATCACCTAAACTTCTGTATCACGTAAGTAATGTAAATTGTTCGTTAAAATATGTAGAACTAAATACTAAATAAAGTTACATACACACACACAGTTTGACTCCAAAATTTAAAAATACAACCTATTTTTTTAATGTATGTAATTTTGAAAGCATATAAATATACATTAATACGTTAAATAATATTTTGGAACACATAACTAATGAGTTATTTTTAAAAAATACTGGTGAAAATGGAAGAATAATAGTCGAAAATATATAACAATACTTTCAGTTATCAAACAAAGTATCTTCAGAAATTTGCTTCAAACATTAAGAATACTTCGTTACTTTTAATAAATAAAGAAACATCAATTTTTTTTTTTTTTTTGTTTCTCCATCAGCCTTTATTATTGACTCCAAACGTCGTGATATCTATTCGACAAATTTATTTAATGTTTTTGAAAGTTTACATGTCATTTTTGCAGAAAACATTTTAATGACACTTCCTTACCATTTTACGTTTATGCATAAACACACATTTCAAGCTCTAACCTCATATTTAGACCTCAGAAACCGTAAGAACTAGTCATACATAAGTTCAACAAATTATTAAAAAACCCAGCAAAAGGATATTGCCGAAAATAACGCTATAAAAGAATCGAAATAAACTCTGAAGGTAAGTTCCATAAAGAAAATTATGAAGAGAAATCAATTTGGATCCAAAAGTAAATGCCATTTAATCTTCTACTGAAACTTTAGTAAACATCAATAGCTGTGTCGAAACGGTTTAAAGTGTCATTAGAAAAGCTCGTTAGAATAATGAAGCAGCAAGAAAGAAACAATTCATCTGCTTGTAAACCTAAAAAAAATGTAAATATCTGATAAAACAACTAAATAACCTGTTACTTTATGAATCTTTAGCGAGATGCGAGAAATTTAAATACATTAATAGACATAGTCATTACATTACTTCGAGTAAGTCAAAATATTTACTCCAAAGAGTTACGACAAATTGTCAAAGTGTGGATAGTTCTCTTTTTGTTTTTTCTGCTAAAAGAATGAAATAAGTTATCTTCAGACTCAACAACAAAAATTGTCGAATTTATACTACGACATTTAGTGGCTTATGAACATATTATAAAACATTTGTACTTCTCTATTTATTAAAAATAACACAAAATATGTCAGTGTATTCTCAATTATTTGAAGGAAAATTCTGGAACTATTTTGTTAAATTATTATAATATTTTTTTTCATTTTCAATTATTTTTCATTCATCTATTCTGCAATATTATTGTAAAATAACTTATTTATTTGTCGCATGAATTGAAAATATGATCAAAATTATTAGTACCCATTTTTTTCCTGTGAAAATTATATTTATGGAGGGAAAAATTTTTTTCTCTATTTTTAGAGTCATTATATTTCTTTTATCGCTGTACTGATTTTTATCTTAATATTTTAATAAAAAAATTTAAATTATAATTTAAATAATAAAAAGGATAAAATTTAAAATATATAAATATACAGGTACTATATAATACAAGTTAAGATATTTGAAAACTTATTAACATTCGGGTAATAGTTATTATGTATATCAAGTTATTTACAAAGCAAATTGATTTACTGTCACAGATCTTATAACTGGCTTTCATTATTCTGTCAATTAAATTATGTTAAGTTTGATAGTTTTAGTATTTTCTTTTCACAAATGAAAACAAGTAACATGATGAAAAGTAATATACTTCATATACACCAATGGATCATTTATATCTGATTTCTTAATTCAGATCAATTGCAGTGTTGACATTCTGCAAAAAAAAAAAAAAAAATAAATAAAGATAATATCACTGTCACACATTCTATTAAATTTTGATTCTTCCGTATCTTTAAAAGAGATAACATTTTAAAAAATAACTTTTATCTCATTAGCGTTATGGGGAAATACAATTGAACAAAAAAAAAAATTATCATTTTTTTTAAATTTAATCTAAAATGTGTCATTTTTTTTGTTACAACTGTCTGGCAGCCCCTTATCTAACCCCCTGGAAAAGAAGTCCTCTGTTTTGGAGACAAAGTATACTTCCACTCCCATTTGGGTACCCTCATAATTTATTTACTTATTTCCATCAAGAAATTTATTTCCATTTACAACGACCTAAGCAGATAATAGTCAGATAGAGTGCAATATGAAGAATGTATGATGTGTTGCTGAGGTAAAGTTTCCCAAACCAACTCTGAAACTGTTTATGGAGTTTCTTGCCACGTGTAGTCTAGGTATTGTCGTGATGAAAAATCACACCCTTTCTGTTGGCCTAAGATGGACGTTTATATTGAATTTCTTTATTCAAAATGGTAACGGACGTTTCATTTTCTTTCAACAACTCATAGTGCACTATATATCCTTGCAATCACACCAACAACACAACATAACTTTCTTCTGATGCATGTCAACTTTGGATGCGAGTGGAAGTGTAAACACATGATTTGTTTTCTAATCACGTTTTTATACTCTATCCACTTTTCCTCTCCAGTCGCCAAGTGGTCCAAAAACTGTTCCTCTTTGTGATGAGCAAGTTTTGGAGAACATATCGCAAAACTCTGTCCATTAAATTTTTCTCTTATGGTATCCGACTACGTTCGGTACCGTGATTTTGCAAAAGCGTATAAATGGATAATATTTATGATATTTAGTGTTTATATTAGATAAAGTGTATAAAATTGTTTTAAGAATATTATTAAAAGTATTATTTAAGTACAATATTTTGACAAAAAAAGTGAACATAGAAAGATCGATTTTCAAAATATTCTCTTTTTTTGAAAATCGCTTCTATTATAATAATACACTGCTGGACAATTGCTAAGGACGGATCACAAATTGCTATGTAGCATAACATTAAGCGAGACATTAGTAGGATAAAATATAGTTGCCACACTGTTCAGACATTAGAATAAAGAATATTTATTGTTATGGAAAGTACAAAAGCTGTGAAACATCTGAAAGAAAAAAAAAATGTTCATTTGATCTGCGTACGGAGAAATGGAACAATGCATCTAAAAGTCAGCAGGCATCTTAAAGAAAATCAGTACGGGATATGTCCACCGTGGAGTGTGATGCAACATTCCACACGTCGTACCATATTTTGCACAACATTATCCAGCAGCTGTTGAGGCGATTTATCCCATTCCTCTGTGAGTGCACTGATGAGGATGTTCTTGTTTGTCGGAGGATAGTTTCGACCAAACTTGCCTCCCCAAAGCATCCCACATATTTTCAATGGGATTTAGATCTTGAGAACGCGCTGGCCATACGAGACGTTTAGCTGTCTAGCCAATCCTGAACAGCGAGTGTTCGATGACATGTTGCGTTGTCGTTCATAAAAACAAATTTATCACCGACAGCACCACGGAAAAGACGAACATGAGGAAGTAGAACTTCATCAATGTATCGTTGGCCCGTCATAGTCCCATTCGTAACAACATGTAGGCGCGTGCGGCCATTGATCATGATGCCGGCCCACACCATGCATTATCGGTTCTTTTCCTGGATATTTTCTGGACGATAAGCAGTACCACTCTCGCGCCAGATCAGTTGGCGTCTACAATCGGATGACAGACTGACTCTCCTCTGAGAATAGTACGCATGCCCAGTCCTATTCAAAATTCTCACGACACCATTGCAAACGGGCAGTTCGGTGCTGTCTGGTCAATAAGACACACACAACAGGTCTGCGTGCGTATAGTCCTCCTCCCCTCAAACGTCTGGCAACAGTTTTTCGGGAGATCTGCTTTCCTGAGGCAGCAAGAAACTGATTTGCCACCTGCTGAGCTGTGGTGCGCCTGTTCCTTTTTGCTGATAGGACGATATATCTGTCTTCTGCAGGCGTCGTACTTTAAACACGACCCCCCTGCCGTCTACTACACATTCCAGTAGTTTTAAATGACTTCCACAGCCGTGAAACAACTCTGTGAGCGATGTCGAACTCCTGGCAACATCTGTTATTTTTCGCCCTTCTTCGATCTTCCCAATAATTCGGCCACGCATAAAATCATCTATGTGATGTCGGGAAGACAAAAGTTCGTCTATTAAATCTTTCCTGTAAAACTTTGACTTGAAAAACAATTCAAAACCTTTAAAGCTTTATAAACGCTATCACGTGATGAACAGACGTGGAAAAAAATTTGCATACTCATACTTCTTCCTACTAATATCCGCACTTTTCTAATTTTCCACATTTTGCTTCCTTTCACTATGGATGATAGTGTTATCCGTCCTTAGCAATTGTCCAGCAGTGTATTTTGCCAGTATATATCTCAGACCTCTGTACAGAGGCTGAACAAGAATTTTTGAAATATATAACTTAGAAGTGGATAAATCCATGTTTTACTATAAGAGGGGAGAAATTTAAGGAAAAGACACCGATAATTATTTCAGTTGGTGGTAATTCTGAAAATAATGTGATTTTTTTCAAAAATCCTAGTTCAGACTCTCTAGAGAAAAGTCTTTCCTTTATATAAGCAAAATGTTATTATTTAAATTTTTATAAAAATTGTTAACTTTTTGCCAAAATATTGTATTTAAATAATTTTTTTTTGTCAAAATGTCCTTAAAACAATTTTATGCATATATTATAATCTAACTGACACTAAATATCAAGAAAATTATCCATTTATGCACTTTTTTTAAAATCACGGTTCCGAAGGTAGTCGGATACCTTAAGTGCACTGTTTTTTCACTCAGTTGACAGTTTTACAGGGTTAAAAAACTGACTAAAATGCAAAAAAAAAAAAATGTTTAAATCATCGATAATAAACTAATCTAACTGTTTAAGCCGGCTCTGTTTGGATCTGAATTATTGCTAAGGATTGGCAACGCATAAAAGTGTTCGGGTTCAAAAACGACAAAACTATCCCTTATACACAATATTTATAATAAAGAACAAGGAAACTGAAGGAAAATTACTGAAATACAAGATACTATAAGATAAATTAATCAAAATTCGTCTAGCAAATTAGTTATAAAATTCAATTGATATGTTTAGAAAACCATAAAATTAAAAAGAACAATTTAAGACATAATCAAAAACTAAATTGTAAAAAAAAATAAAAGAAAACTGCGCAGCATAAAATAAAATGAATTAAAATGTCTTTGATTTAAAACAAGAATATATCCAGCACTATTCCCGTTAATTAAAAAGGCATGGTAATCTAATCATGAAATTGCTATTTATCTAAATTAACGTGTTTAATAAATTTTAGATAACAGAAAAATATTAGAAACAATTAATTCCATTTTTTTTTTTTTTTTTTTTTTTTTTTTTTGCAAAATGAGACTTTTTAATATTTGTGTTTGTAAATATCTCCTCATAACTAACTAAATTTTCAAAGGCTGCAAAAAGTAAGAATAATGATTTTAAATCCTCAAATTATATTAAAACATTAATTAAAATTCAAATAAAAATGTTAAATATGAAACAGAAATTATTTTTCATATAACGAGTGTTTTTTTCCAAGTATAGAAGTTTAAGTTTGCATTACTTTCCAAGATGGCGACCGATTTAACAGCTATCAAGTGATTTATTCTCAGTTTGGTTTGGCAATTCATCATGAATAGACTCACGCGTGAACAATGCTTTCAAATTCGTCGAATGGGCCCAAAACGAGATTGCCGTTGTTCCCGATTTTCATAAGCGAACTTTGTTTAGCGATGAAGCGCACTTCTGGTTCAATGGCTACGTCAACAAACAAAACTGCCGCATTTGGAGTGAAGCTAATCTACAAGTGTATGTCGAAACACCATTACATCCAGAAAAACTGACTGTTTGGTGCGCTTTATGGGCTGGTGGAATCATTGGTCCGTACTTCTTCAAAAACGATGAAGGCCGCAACATTACAGTCAATGGTGATTGGTATAGAGCCATGATTACTAACTTTTTCATTCCTGAATTGAACAATCATGATGTCAGGAGCTGTGGTTCCAACAAGACGGCGCAACATGTCACACAGCTCGTGCCACAATCGATCTATTGAAAGACACGTTTGGTGACCGCCTAATTTCACGTTTTGGACCTGTTGAATTGGCCTCCAAGATCTTGTAATTTAACACCGCTAGACTATTTTCTGTGGGGCTATGTAAAGTCATTGGTCATACAGATAAGCCACAAACCCTTGACCATTTGGAAGACAACATTCACCGTGTTATTGCCGATATACGGCCACAAATGTTAGAAAAAGTCATCGAAAATTGGACGTCCAGATTGGACTACATCCGAGCCTGTCGTGGCAGTCATATGCCAGAAATCATATTTAAAATGTAATGCCACAAGATTATCTTTCGAATAAAAAAATTCATGTCAATCGAATAATACATCGTTGTTTTATTGCAATTTAAAGTTCTATACCTCTAAAAAAACACCCTTTATATCTCTGAATTTTAAAGCTTAAGTTTCAAAGCTTTATCATTTACCACAACAAGTAATAAACATAATTTAAAACCAAGAACCTTCCTTTATTATATATGCTTAAATTAATGTTTTAATATTTAAAAAATTCAATGAATTTAACAATTTATATATAAAGTGTAAATATTCTCATTAAAATAGCTGATTTATCAAAAACATTAAAAGTTATTGACTTACTGACGAATTTAATTAATTTACCAATGCAATAAATTTAATAATTCCACAAATGAATGGTTCTCATATCAGCAAAAATTAAATTTTTCTTATTTATAGGCAGTTTTCGCGGACCCAATCTATATTCATTCCTACGATAATTGCTTTCAAGTATATTTATGATCTAATTCATTTAAAACTTTCTTCTATATGCATATTAATGAGCCAGACTTCTTAAATTAATGTTTAAGTGAAAACGATAATTTTTAAAGCAGCTTAATTTAAAGCAAAAAGACGAACAATTTATCGACAAAAACTAAGTATTCTAGTAAAATATTTTTGAAACATTTGGCAGTAAAATATTTTTTATCCCAGAGTTATAAGAGTAATAATTAATATCTACTATAATACTGTTTTTAGAAATGTAGAAGCCAAATGAAAATAAAACTCTATGATTAAATTTTTTCGAATAAGTCATACTTAACAAACTTAAATAGACTTCGAAAATTTATTTAAATGTTTTTCGCACTTTTTTTTTAATGTATGAACTAGGATTTTATAAATATAATATTTTGAAGTAAATTTATTGATTTTTTTTAATTCATCAGAATGCAGAATTTTTTAAAGAAAACACCGGTTATTTTTTCGATTGATAGTAACTCGAAAAATAATGTAGTCTCGTCAGAAACCCTAGTTCTGGCTGTGTAGAGAAGTATTAGGTATTATATGTGTGATACAAAAAAGCTAGACTGGTCCAATAAATCATTGTACTCCCCAGACTTAGTTCTTCATGACATTATCACCTTCAAAGTAGTTCCCTTCAGCATTCACACACTTCTGCATTCGGTGCTACCATTGCTGGTAACAGTTCTGGAACGAGGATTTTAGAAGGCCCTTCAGGAGATTCTCCGAAAGAACATCCGAGATTTACCTGAACCTCTTCAACTAAGGAGAAAAATGGGTTCCTTTTAAGATTTAACTGTAAGGGGAAAAGTCACATGGGGCCAAATCAGGTAAATAAGGAAGATTCCTCATCACACTAATATTTTTGTCCGCCGGAAACTGCTTGACAGATAGCGCTGCTGCCGCATTGTCTTGGTGCAACACACATCCATCACTCCCCAATTCATGCCTTTTCCCCCTAATTTTTTCAAGAATTATTTTTAGTGCTTCAACGTAGTACTGTAATTAACAGTTTGACCACTGATGTGAGGGGGAACCTCCTCATATCACGCATTTTAGCAATTTTTCGGTCTGTAAACCCAGACTTTGGACGCCCAGCAGGTTCGTCATCTTCCACGCTGTCAATTCCCCCTGAAAACCACTTATGCCATTCAAACACATGTGCACGTGACAAAGCTTCATCTCCATAAGCCTCGGTTAGTATTTGAAATATTTTCGCGGCTGATTTCTTAAGTTTCACAATAAACTTGATGTTCATTTGGCATTTTTCCGGCAAAATGCAATTAAACGTGTTCACTCAAGAACGCAGTACACCCAACTGGCATGATCAGTTAAGGCAAAACTGGCCACATGGATATGGGAGGTGCAAGGAATGACGTCAACAAGACAATAGTTGCAAACCTCCCTCCCCCCTCTTTTTTCAAGCTACACACTTAGTCACATTTTTTTGTGTCAAATCTTGTATATTCTAATTCAGGTGACACTTAATATCAAAATTGCACGATAAAGCAACTCGAGAGCTATTGGCGACGGATCTCATAATTTTGAGCCTTTGTCTATTGACGAGGATGACACCCACCACAATATGCCAATGGAAGGACTTTTTAAGACCGACATAGTTAATGTGCATCAGCCTCCTCTGCACGGCGGAAGCTCTGTGGCACCAGAAATCGACCCTTGACAAGCCGGCCACGAGCTCGTGATCATGATCACAAGGCTATCACGGGCTCGTATTGACGTTGAAAAAAATTATATTATCACTACATTTATATATTAATACCGAAACCCAAGATTTATTATAAAATGCAATTTTTGTAAGTTTGAGAGCTACATCAGCAAATATCCAGCAAAAATGCATTCGAACTACTAAAAACGTTTGACGATATAAGATCCAAAACAAAATAAAATTCAAGCGATTTCATAATTTCAAATGACCTCAAATAGGATTAAAAAAAAGATCGATTTGTTTTCTCTTTTATTTAATATTAATACAGTTTGTGAACCACTATTTGCTAAACATATTACTGCCATGCTGAACCATATTCTCAAAAAGACTAAGACCTAATACATAATAAATGAAATTTTTCTTATATGATTACTCATACTACACCCCATGCTAAGTCAATCAACTCTTGGTGTCTCGCAATCCATAACACATACCTTCAAGCGTAAGAATCGAAATATATTCTTCATAATCAGCGATCTTATTGGGTATATTTATCACTGATAATCAAGAGTATCAAATTCAACCCCGGACAAATCTTTTGATCTTACACACGGAACGTTGATCACAGAAAATGACCATTCCCCACTGAGAATTTTCGATATGAGACATCGTTTGTCACAGACCACAAATTTGTCTTAGCAAGATGGCAATGGAGTAGACAGGGCCCTATCTATTTTCTTTATTAAATGCAAATGGTGGACAGAACGTAATATCCGGGTCCGAAAACGGATATCCATTTCCGGTGCCTTTGTTCCCTGTGAGTGTAACTAGTCGAGCATGCTTACTTTTTATCCCTTTCCTTTTTTTCCCAAGTTGCATTTCTGTGTCCATTTCCTTTTCTTAGTACTATTTTTATATGAGAGAGAATATATTGATCTCATTATTTCTAGTATTCACCACATTTCATGTTTACAAAAACGTAGAATACTGTTCGTTAAGTTAAGAAGTTGATGTTTAAAAAAACACTCTAATTATACATTTGTACAATATAGACGTATAGATATAGGAACTAAAATTCGCTAATTGTGAGCTATGCCTTTCTTTCTCTGCTAGTTCTGGATGTACACGATTTCACGTAAGAAATAGTTGAAATGCAAGTTATTGAGTAACGATGAATATGAAAAAAGTCATGAAATTAAAAAGTTTTATAATTTTTCCAAGCTACTTAATATAATACAAAACAATATATTTTATGAATACAGTTGGATCCCGATTTAACGAACCCCTATTTAACGAATTTTTCTCTTTCACCGATAAAAACACAGACAAAAACCACTATTTAAAGAACAATAACGAGAAATTAAGAGAATTAACGAATTTCGCGATTTAACGAATTTTTCTCTTTCCCCGATAAAAACAGACAATAACGACTATTTAAGGAACAATAACCCCCGAAATAACGAATTTCACGATTTAACGAATTTTTCTTTTTCCCCTAATAAAAACAGACAACAACGACTATTTAACGAACAATAACTCCCGAATTAACGAATTTCGCAATTTAATGAATTTTTCTCTTTCCCCGATAAAAACACAATCAAAACACAGTCACAGTTTAACGCACAACAAACTCCCACTTGACAAATCATTTCAACAGCTCCAAAAAAATTAGTTTTTATTAGAAAAAATTGGATTTTTTTCAAACAACATCCTTATTATACAGAACAGAAAAAATGATTTTTCCTGAGAGTAGTAAATTTCGACGGAATAGAGCCAAGACCATCATCAGATTTTACAAGTACTGATGACTCATGAGTGTTACCTACCGAGTGATTCTTGAATAGGACAGAAAAATTCTTATCTCTTCCCTCTCCACAGCGCAGGGGATATTTTAAGACTTTAAAGATCATGTTATATTTGATGACAAACTGCCTACCTGTGCAACTGAAATAGAGGAAATTGTTAATTTGTTGGGGCCCGTGGACAGCAGTTCTCATGCTGAAACTGATAACGAATCTTCTATCAAATCAGTTACATTTTCTAATGCTTTGTATTATTTGGAAACTGAAAACATACCTTGTAGAGCAGGATGTAAATAACGGAGTATTTTCTTCTAAGACAAGTCAAAAAAGAACTATTTCGAGCCAAAAATCGAGAAAGATTGTATAACCTATATTAGTCAGTATTTTAAAACTTCCAATTAACTGATGATTAACAATTTATTAACAGTATTTTAGCTATTAAATAAAGAAATGTGTAATTTCTAAATATAGATAATTTTTGTGTAGATATTATAGAATTTCCAAAAGGAGAGTGCAAAAATTTTGTATCATGTTTTGACCCCGATGTAACTACTATCCCCGATTTAACGAACAAAATGTTCGTACCCGATGAATTCGTTAAATTGGGGTCCGAGTATATTTTCTTTATTTAAGAATCCAAAGAAAAACAATATTTAGAGTATGTTTGTCTTTCAGTAAATTTTATTTCCCGTAATGGTGCCGAAGAATGTATCACATCAACAGGTAGGTCTATGTTGAATTTGTTCCCAAATATGTTATATTTGGGAATGTTATATTTGCCCACATTAAATGTTATATTTGAGCATAGTGATTCATCGACCAACACTTATAATGATCTTTTTTTGACGCATTCTATAGAAAAACACTTAATTTTAAAGACTTTACTTAATAGTATTTCTCATAAAATCTCGATTTAAAGTAAAAGAGATATTTACACTGATGGTTTTATTTATGCAAAATTTGCTGAAGAGAAAAAGTTAAACACACAAATAAACCCAAGAATTAAGAGATAAGATTAAAAAATATGTAAATGTCCAAAATAAATAGTACAAGTACTTCCACATAATTTACATTAAATTTGTGTTCTGCTTAAGATATCCGACTACGTTCGGAACCGTGATTTTCAAAAGCGCATAAATGGATAATTTTCATGATATTTAGTGTCACTTAGATTAGAATATATGCATAAAATTGTTTTAAGGACATTTTGACAAAAAAAATTTATTTAAATACAATATTTTGGCAGAAAATTAACTTAGAATAATCTTTCTTCCAAATGTTCTCCTTTCGTGAAAAATGGTTCTATTAGAATAATATTTTGCCTGTATATAGCTCAGACCTCTCTATAGAGGTTCAACTAGAATTTTTGAAATATATAACTTAGAAGAGAGTTTAATCATATTTTACGACAACAGCGGGGAGTAATTTTAAGAGAAAAAAACGCGAATAATTATTTCAATTGGTGGTAACTCCGAAAATAATGGGAATTTTTCAAAAATTCTAGTTGAGCCTCTGTAGAGATGTCATGAGTTATAATAATCATGAGTTTAGACATTTCTATACGCACAGTTTGAAATTAATATATATATATATATATATATATATATATATATATATATATATAGATAGATAGATAGATCATAGGAATAACTAATTAATTATATTTCAAAAACATTGAATGAGCCTCTTAGCCAAACTTAAATAACCTGAATTATAGCAATTTATGTATGAAACAACCTGCTTTAGTATGATGGATTGAATTTAACCCTAATCCAAATCGTAGATCTATGTATAATTTGATGTTTATGAACTTCTTTAGAATACTAATCAAGGAGGAAATTTGGAAATTTTATCGTTATCTTTTATTTTCGAAGACTTGAAAGTGATTTAAATTCTCTAGCTATGTTAAATTCACCCTTATTTTAAAGCAAAAATATATTAGTTTTTAATTTTGTTAACGATGTTAAAAAAATCTGATTTTTTTTTTCTCTTTATCAATAGATTAACAAATTCTAAAAGTAACATTTTTTCATATAAAGTTTTTATAAATACGCAACTAAAAATCTGAATTTTAAAAAAGTTTCTCATTTTTATGGTGAGTGTTGAAAAAATAATCTATTTTATATATTTTATTTACTATTTTAAACTATCAGGAAATTCAAAATTAAAATCGCAAATGATACATTTCTGAATATGTTTGCCGTACTTTGAAGTTATATTTTATAAATTAATAATGTACCAAAAATATGCATTCAAACTTATTTAAATATTCTAAATTGCATTATGTATTTTGTTTTCTTTTTATTTAAATGTTAGTTCAAGGTAAAATTGTTTTTCATGAGTTAAACAACGGATTCCTCTCGGAAAGTTGTCTGCCAATATACAAATATTTTTTTTTATTCTAAACAATTGCTTAAATAAAATGGTCATCTCATACTTAAGTTTCGTTTAAATTTCGAAACATGAGTACGGAATCTAATTTTCGTATTCTTGCAAAATAGAATGAACGAATTTACTTCTCAGATATATCCAACAGAATAAGATTTCAATTGTGTGCATCAGACTATTTCATAATTTCAAAGAAAAGAACATCAAACTTAAGACAAACTTATTTGAAATGTATTCCAACGGTGAATATTCCTGAAACCATAAATTAAACATTGGAAGAACTTTGCAAAAGTTGCACCTCTGAAAGTATTGATGTATTCCAGCCGATTCTCGAAGAAATATTTCCTCCGTGATCGAATTTCTCAAGGTATGTCCAATTAATGAGCTTATTCAGTGAAAATTCACTCGGGCGTAAATTCGAATAAATTCAATTAAATATTTAATCGATCATTATACAAGACTAAGATTTCTTAATTGAATCTATACTCGCCCAATAAGAAATTCTTCTTTCTATAAATTCCACTCCATTTACGTCAAACTAAGAATGATTGCAAATTCCAGATTATGGAATAATTATTAAAACCTGCTTCCAGACATGTATACTGTGTGTGTGTAGGAATAGAATTATTCTATAAATTTAAGTCACGAAACACAGGAAATGTCATATATATATATATATATATATATATATAATATAATATAAATGAAGGAAACACAAATTCATTAGAAAAACAAAAATATAAGGTTAATAGAATTTCAAAATACAAGATAATAAAATAAAAATAAAAGCATAAATATAACAAAAACTTTAAAGTTATTAAACATTTATAGATTAACCCATTTTAACCTCTGACTTAGAACCGCTAAGTGGGTTAACCTAGTCTGATCGTATCAATCTTCCTCGTTTTTGCTACTTGATAGTTTAAAATAAAAAATATCCAAATTCATAAAAGATCTTTTATATTTATATATATATATATATATATATATATATATATATATATATATATATATATATATATATATAGGTCCATTAACCTTAGAACCATTAGAAACCTTATTGATCATATTATTTTACTGTCTGGTGTTTCCTTCAAGTGTGTTAGATACAGGCCTAATTTTTCAACATGGCTCTGTTTTTTTCTATTTTGTCAAAAATGTCTGCTTTAAGAGGAAGGTGATACCCTAAAGCAATGCACGCTGGCCTAATTCAGAGACAGCTTCAGAAATCACAATAGATCTTCATTTTAGTCCAAAGACTCTTTTGGTATCTTCAGTTGTTTTGTTTCTTGGAATCAAATTTCTTTTTTTTTTTTTTTTTGGCCTTGTAGTTATTGCAACTTTCTAACTTATTGTTATATTTTGTTTTATTTTAATATACTATATACATATATATATATATATATATATAGAGAGAGAGATATAGATAGAGAGAGAGAGAGAGAGAGAGAGATGAAAGATCGTGGCGATTGGTATGGCTTTCTTTAAAACGATGATTATATTTTAGATGGTTGATGTAATATGATGGTATTGATGAAGCAGTTTTGTTGAATGGTATATAATCCATTTTATTTCACATTTAGACACAAACACAAATAAACATCTAGACCACACACACTTACGGTACAAACATACAACACATAATACAAATACGACACGCTCGTTACAACATGACGGCGACAAAAATCGGAGAGCGGATTTTCCAGAGACTCGACTTTTTATGAAGCGACTACCGGAAGTTCCAAATTCCTATGACTTCAGTGGACGGGACTTGTGATTGGTGGACAGGTATCGTAAGATGATTATTTTGTAAGAATACTAAAATACGCTGAGACTCTAATTTCTAAGAGACACAGTTACGATTAAATCCCGTCAGGCGGGCAAGCCAGTTAATTATTTACGCGCTAGTCCCGAAGGATTAGGGACATTACAAATTAAGAAAGGCTTAAGATGAAATTAATTTTTATACTATAAGGAATTATATATATATATATATATATATATATATATATATATATATATATATATATATATATATATATATATTTATATATATATATATATATATATATATATATATATATATTTATATTTATATATATATATATATATATATATATATATATATATATATATATATATATATATATATATGAGAAGTAAAAAAGGAACATTAATCAATGAAAACAAACAATAGATGAATCAATTACACATCTCGTATAATACTATCATTCCATGGACATCACTTCAAATATTGATTTAAAAATATTGATAATAATAATAAGTATTCTGTTTTATGCATCATACAAGAAATAAATAAATAATGGTTTACATAACGAAAATACACTTTACATTCAAGGGGAAAGAGAGTATTAAAGAATATTCTGTGAATGACTCCTTTTGATTTTGGAAAATATACTTTGTAGCTATAAAACATGGTTAAATATAAAAAGTAAAAAAAATAAATCTAGCTGACACAGAACTTACAAAAAGCTATAAAAATTCCATAATTCTTTCTTTATATTCATTGAATATCACATCCATTGACGTATTTTCTCCATATATGCAATAAAATACTGTTAGTTTTGTGTTCACTTAATAATACAAAATTCTACGAATTTCTTCTGGCAGATATTTAAATAAAAGTATTCAATATTTTAAAGAGCAAAGCGAAATTGATTTTTGCATGTATGCGTGTCTCTCTTATTTTGTATGTTTCAATTCAATAATACACTCCAGCTGCAATGCCATTGCTGTATTTCCCAATATTTTCGTGAGAAACTTTTTTCCTAGTATTATGTTTCAACATAGACATACTTTTAAAAATATAAAAGAAATGGCTATAATAAGATTGAAATTATTTATTAAAGCTAGTTTTATAACCTCGCTATTTTTAAGTATCCAGATTATTGAATACCGTCAGATACAATTTGCGAACGAATGTTTTTGCATTATTTAAATAAATCTATCACATTTCACTATTTTTTACAAAATTCCTACTAATAGTTCATAATATCCACATATATATCTTGCTCAAATTTTCAATCGTTAATGAAATACAATTTAAAGCGCTCAATTGAGCTGAAGTTTTATATATTCGATTATTTTGGATGACAATACGGTAATTTAATTATAATTAATAAATAAATTCATTAAAACTAATTATTCAAAGAATTACAGATACAGCCTTGTCATCATTTTTGGAGACTTAGTGACCATTTTGGCGACTGGTTTTAAAATTTAAAAAAAAATCTTACATTTCAAAGCGCTTATTTCAGCTGAAATTTTCTATACATGATTTTTTGGGTAACAATACCATAATTTAATAATAATTAATTAAAATTAATTGACCGAAACCAATTATTTAAAGAATTACAGATGCAGTCACGTTGGCTTCATTTTTAGTGACTTGGTCAAAACTTTAAGATTCTTTTTCCTCACGTTTTAAAGCATTCAATTGAACTGAAATTTCATATACACAATTATTTTTGATAACAATATGATACTTAAATGATAATTATAAAATTTAATTGCCCCTTAATATTGTGATTCTGCCATATTTATAGTAATTATAATTATTTAACAAAAAGTAACTAGAATAAAAAAAATTTCTTGAGCTAATTAGGAATTAACTTACAATTTTTTTTATATTACTTGCTTTAACTGTGATTCGTTTAAGATATCCCACTACGTTCGGAACCGTGATCTTAAAAAAGCGCATAAATAGATAATTTTCGTGATACTTCGTGTCACTCAGATTAGAATACATACATAAAATTGTTTTAAGAACATTTTGACAAAAAGAATTATTTAAATACAACATTTTGGCAAAAAATTAACTTAGAATAATCTTTTTTCAAAATGCTTTATTAGAATAATATTTTGCCTGTATATAGCTCAGACCTCTCTACAGAGGATCAACCAGAATTTTTGAAAAAATCATATTATTTTCAGAGTTACCACCCATTAAAATAATTATCCGCGTTTTTTTTCTTAAAATTTCTTCCCTCTTTTGTCGTAAAACATGGATAAACCCACTTCTAAATTATAAATTTCAAAAATTCTAGTGCCTCTGGACAGAGGTCTGAGCTATATACAGGAAAAATATTATTATAATAAAAGTATTTTTTACAAAAGGAGAACATTTTGAAAGTGGGTCATTCTATGTTCATTTTTTGTCAAAATATTGTAATTTTTTATCGTAATAATATTCTTAAAACAATTTTATACATTTACATTTTATACAATTTTATATATATACATTTTCTAATCTAAGTGACACTAAATATCATAGGTATTATCCTTTTATACGCTTTTGCAAAATCACAGTTCCAAAAATAGTCGGATACCTTAAAGGCGTTTTGTTTAATGTGTTGAATTTAAAGAAATCAATTATAATGCATTTTACTTTTAACTTCTGAAGAAGATTCGATAAGGATTTACATACATGTTTGTGTTCCTCTAAAATTTTAATTGAAAAATATTCAAGGAATGCAAAGAATCACTTTTACTTCTGTTGATCGAAAATCTTACTTGTTTTTAATACCAAAAGCGAATTCAATTTTAAATCCAGCAAACCAACATTTTACTTATTTTGTCAAACTTCTTCTAGTACCACGCTTTCTTTCTTCCTTTAATCTGGAATCATTTCACGCTCTACGGAACTTTTACTTTTTATAGGGAGGATTACAGGGCATAATTAAAGGCAGAATTAAATCTGGACTGCTTTAAAAAGTGGGAGAGAATTTTACACACGCTGCAGCGCCCTCTGTTGTTGAATGAAATGTTTCTAGAGTTAAAGTCCGAGAAAGCCCTTAAACTTTTTATGATCGGTGCAAAGGAGTACATTTTACGATTCCGTTATGATCCATTGATCACCGTGAACGTATCGTTAAGGCCCAAACTACCCGAAAAAATTTAGAAAAAAACCTAAAAATTATTTAAAAATAATATATATTAATTTGAAGATAGCAATAATAATTACTCGAAAAACTTATAATAAAATAATATTTTTTAAAAAATAGGTTACTAATGCCCTAATTTAAAAATTAAACGAGAGTAAAATTATCTCTAAATGTCTGTGTAAAAGTTATTTTTAAGAATAAAATCCTTCAAAATTTCTGCATTTCATTTTTTATGAATCTTATGCAACATAAATTATGATTTCCCCGAGGTGTGACACACACAAAAAACAAAACGAGACAGTTCTAATAAATCAGTGTACATACAGAATCGATTCTCCGTGACATTAACACCTTCAAAGTAGTTCCCTTCTGCAATCGGTGCTGCCATTGCTGACAACAGTTCTGGAACGAGGTTTTTGGAAGTCTCTTTAGGAGAATCTGCGTTTTTGCCTGAAACTTTTCAACTGATGTAAAATAGATTCCTTTAAGCAAGATTTAGGACGGTGCTTCTCAAAGTTTCAATACTTGCGACCCAATATCCAATCATAATTTTCATCGCCCCCCCTGCACATAAATATAATGGTATTGAATTCAAAGATATTATACTTTGACTCTAAAGCTGCGAAATGACTTTAAGGGGAGTTGGAAACCTTTCTCTCTCTCTATACTGACAATGTTAAATTGGCTGTTTTCGATGTATCTTTTCTCAAAATCTGTTTTATGTACATGCTTGAAATTTTTCATACTATTAAAGTACACCTCTCTTATTATACTAAAATGAGCTTTTAGCCAATTTTGAATTTTTTAAGAAATTATAAAATATTTTATCAAACATTGCGAAATTTGACCCATTTTTTACTTAAAAAATTTGTAAAAATTAAATTTTTGAGTGTTTTAAAAAAAAGCTCATTTTAGTATATATTAGACATCATTATAAATAATTCATAAGAAATTTACATACATGTGAACAGTAGTTTCTCAGAAAAGGTACATCGCACATTAAAATTTACATTTTGAGATAAATTGATTTTAATGTATACAGTGAGACTTCTAATTGGCTGGGAAATAAAAAAATAAAAGGCTCAATTTAAAATAAAAGATACATGTTTTGGTTTATATCAATCGTTACACTTTTAAGCAAAAACAAAGTAATTTGTTTACAATTTTCGCCATTAAAATGGGCGTGGCCCAAATTCAACGAATATTTAAAAATACGTTTTAAAGGCTTCTAAATACCCCAGAGGTTCAAGTAAGGTATTTTTAGAAAGGTTAAAATCTATACAATTGGAAAATGTAAAAATCTCAAATTGTGAAAAAAATAAGATTTTAGCTTTCCAACACCCCTTAACCTCTAAAGTGCAACCGGCGTATATAAACATCTCACTCATCCAAAACGTTAATTGTCCCGGACGTATATATACTGTGCACAATGTATTTTATAAGCGTTTTATATCAGTATAAATTTGTATTTCATTTTTTAATACATCAGAATGTATTAATGTATTTCATTTGCTAACTTTCAGTAAATTAATAATTTTTTTAAAAAAAATAATCTCTTTTTTTTCGACTTTTAAATATGCTCGCCCCCTTCCTAGAGTTATCACGCCTCCCCCAAGGGGGTGTGCCCCACAGTTTGAGAAACCCTGCTCTGTGAAGTAAACGTAAGTCACACATGGGGACAAATCAGATGAATAATGCGAGTATGCGCCATCACAGTAATGTTTTTGTTGTTCAGAAACTGCTTGATAGGTAGGGCGTGTGAGCGGGTGCATTATCTGGGTGCAACAACCCTCCATCCCTCCCTAATTCTGGACTTTTTCCCTAATTTTTTCAGAAAGTCTCTTTAGTACTTCAATGTTATGTTTTTTTTTGTTGTTGTTGTTGTTGTTGTATGCCCCATTGGCCAGCAGTCCTAGACCAGGTCCATGAAGTCGCACACTCTCAAAAAAACCAACACCAGCAAAGGATCGTCAACTAAATCCTGCTTGGTGAGCCCTAAGCATTCGAGGATGTGAGCAGGCAAGGTCGGCGCAGAACAGTTGGTACACATTTCAAAGCTCTTGGATCCTTAGGAAAATTTCATGAGCAGTACTTCAATATTATAATGTTGATTAACAGTCTGGCCCCTGATGTGAGTCAAACCCCACTCATATCACGAATTTTTGCAATGCTTTGGTCTGTAATCGCTTACCTTGGGCGTCCAGCACGTTCATCATCTTCCATACTGTCCTTTCCCCCTCAGAACCACTTATGCCAACCAAACACATGTGTACGAGACAAAGTTTCATATCCATAAGCCTCGGTTAATATTTGAAATGTTTTCGGGGCTGATTTCTTAAGTTTCACAAGAAACTTGATGTTGATACGACATTTTTCCGGCATAATACAGGTGCACGTGTTCATTCAATGATGCAGTTCTCCGAACTGGCGA